>OX638142.1:78278986-78614014 GCA_951805005.1 Othius punctulatus
GGCCTTAATGTTCGGCTGGGGATTCGAACCCTCGCCGCTGTTATTCGACGCCTTCTGCTGGGCGAGCCTTTCCTGCTTCCTGAACTTGGCCCTTCTATTCTGGAACCACACCTGAAACAATAACACAAAAAAACGTGTTAGATGACAATTTGTAGATCATTACAAACAAAAATATACCCGTCTGGGTCGTATCATCAATTCTTATTTCTTTGTCCAAAAAATAGTATAGCATTTGGCAGCAAAATTTTCGTAAAATTTTCAACATTTCTAAAGTGAATTTTAGCAATTTTCTACGCATTGTTAGATTTTGTACCTTTCCATAATTTAACTGCAAATACACATCTCTACGCTTGGTAGGTCTCTAATTTTTTTTTCGTGTTCGATTTTATCTCGTAAGCGTATTGCGTTCTTGCGCTCTCTAAGTATGGATTGATGACTTTTGAAAATATTTCAACATAATCTGAAGCAGCATACAAAACTGCATGACATTGCCCATTTAACCAGATCTCTAGCTTTAAGAATAAGAAAGTTACCCATGCAATACTACTCTATTTAGGACACCCTGTATAGGTATACTATGTTGCATTTTTATTTTTAACCAATTTGGCCCTGTTAGGGTGACACTATTGTTGGCCAATGTAAAAAGTCACCAGACTTAAAAAAAAAGATTATATTTTAAAAAACTCACTAGGACACCCTGTATAGTAAAAATGAGAATTGAAATCAACAAAAAAATCCTCAAAAGGGAGCTACAAACGATTTAATACTCGTCGAATCAGGAAAGGCATACGAGAAATGATACAGTGTAGTGTAGTGTATACAGTGTCTCAGTGTATGGATTCTTCATCCTTAGTCCTCAATTATCCACTTGTAGACGTAGGTCAATTTTTTTTTTGCGTTTTCGGTTTTATCTCGTAAGCTAATACCAAGCATATGCGCTCCCCGAGTATGGATTGGTGGGACAAACATAAGGGTAGAAAAAATAGTGTATGCAACTCACATATCTATTAAGACACTTGTAATTATTATTCTCTTTCTGGCTACCTTGTATATTCTATGCTATCTAATAGTTATCACCAAAAGCTTATTGCTCATATTATGGATTCTAAAATCGAAGCCATGACTATTTTTTAGTCGGAGCCTAAAGCTCTACTCCGTACAGGCATAGAATAGAAATGAGACCAAATTGTTTCAGTGGATATAAAAAACGTAGGTCTGGGGCTCCAATTGATATCTGCAACGATGACACAATCACGTGCATCAGTAAAAGCTGCGATCTGGGGTGCTGGGGATGGGGGGCCCCGAATTGATTACGCTGATTGCCCCCCTCTGGTGGGCCGCTTTAACATAAATAAAGCCGGCAGCGCTAAATTCCGCTACGCGGACGCAATTTTAATCTCCGCACGTAATTACACCCCCACATGCACACATACACGTGCACGTGTATGTGTACACGCGGGGCATACAACAACAACAGCGACCCCCCCGGGTTCGTATCATGGCCTGCGCTGTGTTTATGTGTTCTTTAAATATTATTATTCGCAACGGGTGATTGTTGTTTGCGAAGCGATATAACAAATCATGCGAGCCGCGATTCGATTAAGCGTTTCAGTATGCAATCATTGATTTGACCGGTCCTGATTTTCCTGTTAAACAGGACATGGCGGAGTTTTTGATTACTGATTAGGCGCTTCGTGTCCGCCCGTTTTTACGGTTCGCCGGAGACGGTGTGACGCGCGTCCCTTTTACACCAACGCACACACATAGGGGTATGCAACGCGGGGGTGGCAGCGGCGCCACCCCCGTGCGCGCCGACGCCCCCTTTCGGCCCCCGTAAAAAGCTTGTTAAGCGTAGGCCTCCGGCAAATTCAATCAAACTTGTAAACAGTGGTACGCGGCCCGAATGCCGATGGCTCTTAATTGTCTCTCAATAAAGCAGCGGTCGCGGAAAATCACTGAGGAATCAGGAGAGGCCACTGCAAGACGATCCTCCGCAAACACCAATCAGCGTGCCTACTCGCCTCGCTACACTATGCTAATCCCGGGGCGCCGGGGTCCCCCAGGGGCCCCGGCGGGGGCGCATCCGCTTCCGGTTTTTTAATTCCTCCGCGCGAAATCGATTTCACGCCCCAGGAACAATATTTATACTCAAAACCGAACCAAGGCAAACTCAGCGCGAGTTTGTCTTTCTTACGGCGCCGATCGAGCGGCTGCACAAACGCCTCAGAATTGCACAAAACGAAAGCCAAGGCAAAACTAGGCATAGAAAATAATCCATAGTTTCCTGTGCACATGCTTAATAATTAATTATTATCAGTCAATACATAAATATATACCTATAGAAGCAAAAGGGCGAATGTCAGAACATATAATTTCGAAAAATAATATTACTAGGAGTAGATGACGTTACTAGGAGTAGATGACGTTACTAGGAGTAGAAGGAGTAGATGAGGTTCTATTTTGGATTGAGTAGTTAACCGCCCTTTCGAAAAATAATATTACTAGGAGTAGATGAGGTTCTATTTTGGATTGAGCAGTTAACCGCCGAGGCGACAACCGAGGCGATGCACGCCAGGCGAAATACAAAAAAAGCTTTCTACTCCGAGTGTCTACTACCATTTTTTCTTCAATCATGTATAGTACGTTCACGAGAATATGAAATTTGACCTGGAAAAAAGGTTTATTGTGTGTTCGGGATTTTATGACGGGTAACCGGTAGAGGCACGCTTTGTGTATATGTCAAACTGTACAGACATTTAGACATAAGAAAGGTACTGAACGTTTAGGATCAAATCCACATTCAAATAGTCAACTTTCTTCTCGATTTATGAAAGTTTTTTTTTTTTTGATAAAATTGATGCAGCTATTATTATTATTATATTAATTAAAAAAATAATAATTTAAATAATAAAGTATTATTATAATTACTTTTCGTAAGAGTTATATTCATAATTACTAGTTATATAAATTATATGTAGTAGGGTTTTGGAGTACTTACTGGTATTTGTATAAAATATCAATTATGTCGTTGTTTTGTCCTTTGTTTTAAAATTTAAGCCGTCTTCAGAGGCTTTCATTTGTTTATGTTTGTTATGTTGTATGTTGTTGTTAGCGTTTGTTCCGTATATTAAGGGAATCAGATGTATTAATGAAATATTACGCTTTTTGTTGTGTGGTCTGTCAGTCTGTCCACACTGACAGACCACAACATACAACATAACAAACATAAATAAATGAAAACCTATGAAGATGGCTTAAATTTTAAACAAAGCCGAAACTAGTTAGGTAGAACCACTTATTTTAATGAATAAAGGACAAAAACAAAGACATAATTGATATTTTATACAAGTGCCAGTAAGTACTCCAAAACCCTACTGCATATAAATTATAATCTTTAGATTGGAAATCTAAAATAATTTGTATACTAGATAAATATCTACCTAATATCTAGTAATATTTTAGTGCAAATAATGTAAAGTAAAGATAAAATTATTTAGTATCACCCCTGGAAGTCCTGCCCCATTGAGTTATTAGCTTCCGAATTGACAATAGAAATTCCCTCACAAAAATAATCCTTTTTCCAGGTCAGAATTCATATTATCGTGAACGTACTATACTTCTTACCTTACTCGTAACAAAAGTTTTGATATAAAAGTGTCAGACATTTTTTTTAATTGTTAACTGTCACCGTGGCAGTAGTCAACTTAGTGAAATCAATGTTGCCACCATTGCACAACAGAAACTCCCTTCACATTATTGTACTGATACAAAAACTGATACAGAAACTCCCTTCACATTATTGTACTGATACAAAAACTGATACAGAAACTCCCTTCACATTATTGTACTGATACAAAAATTCTTTTGTTTTAATTGTTAACTGTCATCTTGACAGTAGTCAACTTAGTGAAATCATTGTTGCCACCACCTCACAGAAATTCCCTTGACATTATTGTACTGATACAAAAATTAAAGTTCTCTGTTCCATTTTCATTTTTAACTAAGTTTGCTCTCTTAGGGTGACATTATTGTTGGCCAATGTAAAAAGTCACTAGACTTGAAAAAATAGGATATATTTAAAAAACGTGAATATTCACCTCACAGAAATTCCCTTCACATTATTGTACTGATACAAAAATAAAACTTCTCTGTTCCATTTTCATTTTTAACTTAGTTTCCTCTGTTAGGGTGACAGTATTGGTGGCCAATGTAAAAAATCACTAGACTCGAAAAAAATAGGTTATTATTAAAAAACGTGAACGTGAACATACTATACATGATTACCATACTCGTAACAAAAGTTTTTATATAAAAGTGTCAGACATTTTTTTTATTGTTAACCGTCACCTTCGCAGTAGTCAAGTTAGTGAAATCAATGTTTCCACCACTTCACAACAGAAACTCCCTTAACATATTGTACTGATACAAAAACTGATACAGAAACTCCCTTCACATTATTGTACTGATACAAAAATTCTTTTGTTTTAATTGTTAACTGTCATCTTGACAGTAGTTAACTTAGTGAAATCATTGTTGCCACCACCTCACAGAAATTCCTTTCACGTTATTGTACTGATACAAAAATTAAAGTTCTCTGTTCCATTTTCATTTTTAACTAAGTTTGCTCTCTTAGGGTGACATTATTGTTGGCCAATGTAAAAAGTCACTAGACTCGAAAAAAATAGGTTATTATTAAAAAACGTGAACGTGAACATACTATACATGATTACCATACTCGTAACAAAAGTTTTTATATAAAAGTGTCGGACATTTTTTTTTATTGTTAACCGTCACCTTCGCAGTAGTCAAGTTAGTGAAATCAATGTTTCCACCACTTCACAACAGAAACTCCCTTAACATATTGTACTGATACAAAAACTGATACAGAAACTCCCTTCACATTATTGTACTGATACATAAATTATTTTGTTTTAATTGTTGACTGTCATCTTGACAGTAGTCAGCTTAGTGAAATCATTGTTGCCACCACCTCACATAAATTCCCTTGACATTATTGTACTGATACAAAAATTAAAGTTCTCTGTTCCATTTTCATTTTTAACTAAGTTTTCTCTGTTAGGGTGACAGTATTGTTGGCCAATGTAAAAAGTCACTAGACTTGAAAAAAAGGTTATATTTAAAAAACGTGAACGTGAACATACTATACATGATTACCATACTCGTAACAAAAGTTTTGATATAAAAGTGTCAGATATTATTTTTATTGTTAACCGTCACCTTGGTAGTAGTCAACTTAGTAAAATCAATGTTTCCACCACCTCACAACAGAAACTCCCTTCACATTATTGTACTGATAAAAAAAATCTTTTTTTTTATTGTTAACGGTTATCTTGACAGTAGTGAACTTAGTAAACTCAATATTGTCACAACTGCACAACATAAACTTCCTTCACATTATTGTACTGATACAAAAATGAGCCTTCTCTGTTCCATTTTCAGTTTTCACTAAATTGGCTCTGTTAGGGTGACAGTATTACTGGCCAATGTAAAAAGTCACTAGACTTAAAAAAATAGGTTATATTTAAAAAGAGAGGTTATATTTTATGACAATGGGCAATGTAGCCATCAATTGAGTATCTATTGAGTACAGAATTTGTTTGCTATTGTTATTTTACAAAAGTAAATCAGTTAAATTATAATATAAAATATACTTGATGATTGGTTTAATTTAAACCAAAACACTTGAACGATTGAAGGAAGAATTTATTTATTTTATTTGGTCCTATTCTGTACATATTTTAACAGCTACGTAACAGCCGTTAGCTACATTTTGAGCGATGTTAGGTAATATTTAAAAAAAATCAGAGCCTGATTGGCTAAAAACTGATTTTAACTTCGCTGTTAACACCGCTATTAAAATATACTGGATGGCCCAAAAGTAGGTATACAGGTATACAGTATTCAAGTGTATACAGGTATACAGTAGGTTTACACATGGGAAGGTGTAATAAAAGTAATAAAAGTATTGATGTATAAATATATAAATATATAAATAACTGTATACCTAACTGTATACCTACTTTTGGACCACTCGGTATACAGAATTGAGTCAAATATATGAATTAGGCAACGTTGTTAGAAATCTGATATAGTTATATAGTTAGATATCTGATTTAATAATTTTTTCACTGTCAGCATCATTTTTGTTGTTTTTGTTGTTCATGTGTAAAACCTTTATAAAATAAAACCTCAGCCTTCTAAGTTATAAATAAGAATTGAACAGAGTATACTTTATTGTACCGAGTGATCCATTTATGGTGAGACTTTTGTATGTTGGTACTACAATTAGTTACCACTTTGTGGTTGTGACACTGCTTGTTACCAACCCAAATTATAGCCTCACCCTAAATCATTACTAAAGATAGGATAGTTAGGCAAAATAAAACATCAAACAAGGTAGGAAAAAACGCAAAATAGTCAAAAAGACAAAAAAAATCTTACAAAAAAGGCAAGAATAAAAACTGCAAGAAAGGCAAAAGTAGTGCGCAAAAAGGCAAAAACAAGGTATGGATCAAGAGAAACTGAAAAACAAATATAGAGAACTGTAAGAAATGAAACAACATATACGAATAATCAACTTTTTATTGGCACCATCTTAAATATTAATACCGTTATTAAAATAAAAGTGAACAATTATGAATAATTATAATTTTTTTTTAAACCGTCCGGTCACGAGTTTTTTTTTTTTACATTTTTGGCGTTAATTTGGGTCTCTTGTCTCTGAAAATTTGTTTACATATAGAAAATGATCTTTCTACGTCGCATTACGTCATTGGAGCAAATTTCAGAGAACTTTTGCTCCTGAATAGAGCTTATTATGTGATATAAATATCATAGTGAACATAATTTTGCTAGTCAGATATCAATTACTATAAACAATAATCTGAGTTATTCTAATGAAGAGAGGGTATTCATTATCAAAACATTTTACAGTGGCGTCAGCTTACGCAGAGTTCGTGACTTATTTTCAGTTATATTTAATAATCGACCAATTCCGTCTACATCAACAATTAGTAAGTTTGTTTAACATGACATTTGTCAAACTCATGGCAAAGGTTTTTATGGTACATTGTTCAACCTATTTTTTTTATTTCTAAGGTGGATTCTGGTACAAACGTA
The DNA here is from genome assembly GCA_951805005.1 of Othius punctulatus. NCBI lineage: Eukaryota > Metazoa > Arthropoda > Insecta > Coleoptera > Staphylinidae > Othius > Othius punctulatus. Next base: position 78,286,127 of record OX638142.1, read on the forward strand.
AATTAAATGGATGATACATTGACAGTTTTTAATTCTAGAGTTCTCTCAGATTCTAAGTTCTCAGTCTAAATAATATTCGTTTTCAATTTTTCTCTAAAATTAATAGGGAAGCTAATAATTACACATATTTTATTTTACATTTACAATTACGTTAAATTTAAATATTGGCCCCTAATCCCAGACACTCGGTTATTTCTAAAGACGAAGCATTTAATATTTTTAATATTTCCATTTACCATTTAATGTTTTATAAATTTTTCTTACTTTATCTAAACCTGTTTTTTTTTTGCAAAATCGATTTCAGTGTTTCTGTTAAGAAAAAAATAATAGGGTCTCATAATAATATCATTATAGGCAATTGTTAAAAAAATAATACCCATTTTCCAGTGCTCCGTAAAATTGATATATTTTATTTTACCAAAAATAGCTGTATTTTTTTAAAGAATATCAAAGACGAAAAAAAATGTACAAACCATCTAAATTCGTGAAAAAAACACACTTACATTTCGCTACTTATTCTATAAATTACTATTTTCTACAACTGAGAAACATACATTTTTGACAACTTTTAGAATGACAAGTGAGTCATTTTTTCATAGATATTATTGTTTTATCGTTGCTATGTAAGGGTGTGCAAAATACTTCACGCATTAGTTCGCTAGTTGTTAGGTTAGGTTAGGTTTGGTTAGGCTAGGTGAGGTTTGGTTAGGCTAGGTTAGGTTGGGTTAGGTTAGGCATTAGTGCGCGAAGGATTTCAGACGTACGTTCAAAAATTCTAAGAAAACCACAATTTCTAGTTTATAGTTCAATTTCTGACGCTTCTACAGTTGCAGAAAAAATGTTGTATACAATTGATAATGTTGTGTGCGAATAATTTTACACACTTGTGTATAAATAACTATTTTCACAATATTAATTTTTCGATGGCAATTTTTTTACTTAGCCATTTATCAGGGCTTTGAACCGGAATTGGACTGAAAACCGGAAACGGAAAAAACCGTTATTTGTCTCGGACGAAAACAGAGCCGAAACTAAAAAAAATATCGGTTTATTTCCGTATTATTACATTTTCTAATCTTAATGTAATAACTAATAACAATAATATTTTATTGTTAATGCTGCTAAATCCAAAACTGTTTAGTATTTTAGTTTTTTTTTTTTTAGTTACATTACATCTATTAAGTTTCGTATATTTGTTGTACGTTTACAGAATTATTTTGATACAGATACAGATATTTTTATAGACTTCAAACCGGAACTGAATCGAAAAGCGGAAACCGGAAAAAAACTTCATTTTTGACGAAACGAAATCCGGAACCGAACCGAAAGTTTTGATTGAACTGGAACGAAAACCGTAACGAAAAAAATAACGGTTCGAAGCCCTGATTTGAATTATAAAGAACATACATACTTGAAAAAAAAATACTTTACCAATTTTTTTTTTTTTTTAATGAGAGATGCATGTAAATGCCATCTCGTGGTGAAATCCAATTATTTGTTAGCTTTTTGGGAGCTACATTCAGACGCACTAGACTGATGAGACTCACTAGGTCGAAACCGGTCAACAGTTTTCCATATAGTGTCGAAAAAAAATGACATTATTTTTTTTTAATGAGATAATCATGTAAATGCCATCTCGTGGTGAAATCCAATTACATTTTAATAGTATCGTAGTAGCCACATTTGGATGCCCTGGACTGATGAGACCCATTTAGTCGAAACGGGTCTCCGGTTGTCCATGCAGTTAGTGTCCAAAATGCTCACCACATTTTTATTAAAATTAAAATATGTTTTTTGTTTATATTTGAAACATTTAACAAATGAGACCCACTAAGTCGAAACCGGTCTCCAGTTGTCCATGCAGTTAGTTTCCAAAATGCTCACCATATTTTTATTAAAATTAAATTCTTCTTTTGGTCTAAATTTGAAACATTTAACAAATTTTTGTAAAACATACTTGAACATGATGGTAAATGAAACATATTTTCAATGTTCAGGTATTATTTGTTATTTGTTATTTTAAGAACTGTCTGGTATTTTATAGTATTTATTTATTTATCCCGACGGCATAAAATTCAGCCATCATCAAGGGTTTATATAAATTTAATTATATTTTTGAAGATATTTGACTTTTTGTGTTGTGTCAGTTTTAAGTTTTTTAAATAACAAATAATAATCATAAATATCTGTTAACATGGATAAAATACTAACAAAAAAATGTTTTAGTAATAGTCGTAGTACTACTAATAGTAGTAGCAGTAGTAGTGGTGTTAGTAGTAAAGATCTTCATAAGGTTGTCGATCAGCCGTCTTTTTGACAATATAATTATTTGAGGGTCACATTTCACATTACGAATTTTTCGATGGAAATTTTTATAAGCCATTTATTTAATTCAGGCTTGGAACCGGAACTGAACCGAAAACCGGAAACGGAAAAAATCCGTTATTTATCTCGAAACGAAAACCGGAGCCGAACCTAAAAAAATATCGGTTTATTGCAGTATTATTATTACATATTCTAAAAATAATGTTTTATTGTTGCTATTGCTAAATATTGCTTAATTAATATTTAATATTATTCGCGCATTGGTGACGTGCCCCACATGCATTAAGGTGCGTTCTCACGAATCAAGTTTAATTGATCGATTGTAGTTAATCAACAAAAGTTGAATGAAAAATGTAGTTTAAAGTTGATCAACTCTATTGAAACAAAGGTTCTCACGAATCAAGTTTAATTGATCGATTGTAGTTAATCAACAAAAGTTGAATGAAACATGTAGTTTAAAGTTGATCAACTCTATTGAAACAAAGGTTCTCATGAATCAAGTTTAATTGATCGATTGTAGTTAATCAACAAAATTTAAATGAAAAATGTACTTTAAAGTTGACCAACTCTATTGAAACAAAGGTTCTCACGAATCAAATTTAATTGGTCGATTGTAGTTAATCAACAAAAGTTGAATGAAAAATGTAGTTTAAAGTTGATCAACTCTATTGAAACAAAGGTTCTCACGAATCAAGTTTAATTGATCGATTGTAGTTAATCAACAAATGTTGAATGAAAAATGTAGTTTAAAGTTGATCAACTCTATTGAAACAAAGGTTCTCGCGAATCAAGTTTAATTGATCGATTGTAGTTAATCAACAAAAGTTGAATGAAACATGTAGTTTAAAGTTGATCTACTCTATTGAAACAAAGGTTCTCACTATAGTTTTCATTCAACTACAATCGATCAATTAAACTTGATTCGCGAGAACGTGCATTTAGTTTGTTCCACTAATTTATGGCACCTTACATTTAACAAGGTTTACGAACCTCTAGGATGTGACGTATCTTGTGACTGATAAAATTAATCCAATTGTCTTTAAATATAACCAAATCTCATATGCTGCCCACATGCATTTAGTGCGTTCCACTAATTCATGGCACCTGACATTTAATGAGGTTTACGAACCTGAACCTCTAGGATGCGAAGTATCTTGTGACAGATAAAATTAATCCAATTGTCTTTAAATAAAACCAAATCTCATATGCTGCCCACATGCATTTAGTGCGTTCCACTAATTCATGGCACCTGACATTTAATAAGGTTTACGAACCTCTAGGATACGAAGTATCTTGTGACAGATAAAATGAATCCAATTGTCTTTAAATAAAACCAAACCTCATATGCTGCCCACATTACATATTTATTATTTTATTTTAAGAAATAACACATTTTAAGACCTGGCAATGCACAAGCCAATAAACGCACGATTCGAGAAGAGCACAACTCGTAATAGAAGCGATAAATTACTTTCCCACATGTGCATTTAAATGACTGACCACGACAACGTTGTGGGTTTTTGCGAGTCTGGCGATGATATTGGAGCTCGTCCATACGATGCGACTTTGTAATTTAGGGAGAGGCGGACTGTAAATTTTATTTTTGAAAATTAATACGTTCTCAGTGGCAGCTTTGTTTGGATGCAATCCACGAAGGTGTTGCACACGGTATAGCAAAACCACGCGAATTGCCAATAATGAAAAGTAGATACTGTAAGTCATATTAGTAGTAGTAACGTTGGTAGGACAGTAATAGTTGCTATTTTCTTTGGTAACAAGCATTTTTATGAACAATTTGTTGTAGCGTTAGTAGCACAGTAATAGTTGCTATGTTCTTTAGTAACAAGCATTTATATGAACAATTTGTTGTAGCGTTAGTAGCACAGTAATAGTTGCTATTTTCTTTGGTAACAAGCATTTTTATGAACAATTTGTTGTAGCGTTAGTAACACAGTAATAGTTGCTATTTTCTTTGGTAACAAGCATTTTTATGAACAATTTGTTTCACGTAATAATATACACAGTTTTACTTTGATTTGCGTAATAATCATGAAAGTGGTCAATATAGTTGTTTCTGCGAAAATTGCATTTTTCGTTCTTCTAATTCAGAACACGGATTTTGGTAGTTGGGCCTGTCTGTTTGTCTGTTTGTATTTCTACAGCCCATACGGCTTAACTAATAGACTTGAAAATTCATATTTATGCTTTTAAGAATAAATGGAAGGTTCCTGTGATATTTCGTTCGAATTTTTTTCGTATGACGACGTATTGACCGTATGACAATGTAAAAATTAGCTAGTCACTACGCAAAAATTTGTGATATATCATCTATTCTGTATTAATCATTTCACTTCCGACTCGTTGCGTTCATCGGCATAAATCACGCTTAATTTAAATTCATGCCCTCTGCCCGGGCATGGGGTGGGTTGATCAGTCGTCGCAGGCCACCCCCCATGTCATCTTTTAAGCGGCGTTTTGTGTGCGTGTTGTGTGTCCCCTCCGGTTTGCTCCTTGCACAGGTCCTGTTCAATTGTAGGCTTCCGACTGGAAATGATTTAATATTCATTACAATAGCCGTGAACTCGCTACTTACAACATAATCCCCGGCTGCGGCACAATGGTGAAATGTGTGTCATGTTTTGGTAACATGTGTTCCTCGTAATCCGGCGTTAATAGACTCCGGGGCAGGATTGCGTCCGACACTTGTTTAATAGTGCGCACCCGCTTTTTTACGCCCCGCTGCGGCGGCCCGAGGGTCGCGAGGGGGCCGTAAAAGAGTTAAAAGTGTAATAATAGGAGGTGCTAATTAGCGTCGTCAATTTCATCCTCTCATTATGCCGTTTATCTTTATCCGCGTTTTACGTTTATCCGTGTCGCAATTAACGTAGTGCATCCGCCGGCGATAGCCGCGGTGACAATAATAATTGAAAACAGCAGTAATAAACAAACGATTTATTTTCGACGCGAATTTTACACACGTACAATGGGCGAGCTTTTGGCAGCGCGCTGAATAGATAAATTGGAATTTTCGATGTGGGACGATTTTGAAAATATTCCTGCACATATTACACTCACACACAGCGCGATGTGTCTGCATGGTATATTTAGCCTCGCATGGTACGTCACACTTAATATTTGCTTGAACATTTATGGACGTATACAAAGTTTAATTTTTAAATAGCCATACTCTGCCAAAAGCTCGCACACCAACACAATTTATATTATTAGACTCGAGTTCAAGGATGCAATCTGCAAACTTTCAAACCTTTTGATCTAAAAATAAAACCACTAACTATCAATCATAATTATCACAATTCAATAAATTAACTCCACGACGGAATTCACACCACATATTTTTGTAAATCGTCGTGGGTGCTGATAATTATTATAATATCAATATCACCCATAAACTTCTTCAAATGACACAACAATTTAAATTACACAATTAGAATAAGGGTGCAGGTAACAATTAAATCGTATTTGTACTTACACGTTGTCACGTTTTAGTAACTACCGTGATTACTCGCAAGATTCGTTGTATTGGTAATGTGTTGGTTAGTAAACGCAAATAATAGGTTGATATAAGAAAGCACAGATTTATGGATTTCACGTTGTGACATTTTATTAACTACCACTGATACCAGATACTGATACTGATACCAGATTCGTTGTATTGGTAATGTGTTGGTTAGTAAACGCAAATAATAGGTTGATATAAGAAAGCAGAGATTTATGGATTTCACGTTGTGACGTTTTATTAAGTACCGTGATTACCCGCGTTGTATTGGTAATGTGTTGGTTAGTAAACGCAAATAATAGATTGATAGCAGAAAGCACAGATTTATGGATTTCTGTAATTTATTTAATTATATACACGCTGAAATGTTAACAAACATTTAACAAAACACAGGCTCATTGTTATGACGTGAATTTTCTATGATTCATCTGCCTTATAAGGGCGTTGTGAGTATATTGTATGATTCATCATACAATTAGAATTTGAGTACAGGTAAACATTAAATCGCATTTGTACTTACACTTTGTAACTTTTTATAAACTACTGTGATTACATGCAAGATTCGTTGTATTGGTAATGTGTTGGTTAGTAAACGCAAATAACAGATTGATACAAGAAAGCACAGATTTATGGATTTGTGTAATTTATTTAATTATTGATACGCTGAAATGCTAACAAACAGCTAATAAAACACAGGTTGATAACGTTAACATAACGTGAGTTTTCTATGATTCATCTACCTTATAAGGGCGTTGCGAGTATATTTTATGATTCATCATACAATTAGAATTTGAGTACAAGTAAATATTAATCGTATTTGTACTTACACTTTGTGACTTTTTATTAACTATCGTGATTACATGCAAGATTCGTTGTATTGGTAATGTGTTGGTTAGTAAACCCAAATAATAGATTAATACAAGAAAGCACAGATTTATGGATTTCTGTAATTCATTCAATTATTGACACGCTGAAATGTTAACAAACAGCTAGTAAAACATAGGTTGATTGTTATGACGTGAATTTTCTATGATCCATCTGCCTTATGAGGGCGTTGTGAATATATTTTATGATTCATCTGCGTAAAGAGGCGTTATAAACTTCTTCAAATAACACAACAATTTAAATTACACAATTAGAATTATTGTGCAGGTAAAAATTAGATCGCACGTGTACTTATACGTGGTGACGTAATATCAACTACCGCGATTACACGCATGATTCGTTGTATTGGTAATGTGTTGGTTAGTAAACGCAAATAATAGATTGATAAAACAAAGCACAGATTTATGGATTCATGTAATTTATTCAATTATTGACACGCTGAAATGTTAACAAACAGGTAATAAAACACAGGTTGATTGTTCTGACGTGAATTTTCTGATTCATCTGCTTTATGAGGGCGTTATGAATATATTTTATGATTCATCTACGTTATAGGGGGGGGGGGGGTTGTGAATAACTTTTATGATTCTTCTACCTTATGAGGGCGTTGTGAATATCTTTTTATTTATTCAATGGCTATTTTAATGATGATTGTGAATACTTAGATCATTTATATGAAGTTGTGATACATGATCATTAGGGTGGAGTGAAAATTGCCAAAATATTTATATATATATTGGCTTTGCAATAGTTTGAAAAAGTTGCGTTTTGAGACGCTGAAGACACTGATGAATATTTTTTTAAATGAAAAAAATATATATCTCGAGGGTCAGTATAACCATTTAAGTTCAAAAGTTCCAAAAATCGTTGATGTGTTGGCAATAGAGCGAAAAAGATGCATACTAAGTCCACGAAATATCAAATGAATTACTCTTTGATGTGAAAAAATATCTTGAGGGTTCGCTGGTTCTTTTAAATATACTCTGTTTTTTTTCTGTTTCCATTTTTATTTTTAACTAAGAAGGCTATGGTTTCATTTTATAAAGATCATGAACACCAACAAAAGTGACAGCGAAAAAAAAATATATCAGAAACAACGTTGCCTATAATATATGTTTCTTGAGCACGTGAAGGAAATTGTTAATGAACAATAATCGTGGTACCTTTTCTTCACTATATTTATTTGTCACTAAAGTACATTTCGGTCACAACGTGACCATAATCATTAGTATACTCAAAGTATACTCAAAGTATAAGTACAAAGTCAAAGAAGTATACTAATGATTATGGTCACGTTGTGACCCAAATGTACATTTAGTCACAAATAAATATTGTGAAGAAAAGGTACCACGATTATTTTTTAATAACGTTGCCTAATTTATATATTAAAATAATTAAATTATTAATAAAAAAAATCGTTAATTAATTAGATATATGCTTTAAGAAACCAATCATGAACTATATTTAATATTATAATTTGACTGATTTGCTTTTGTAAAATAAAAATAGCAAATAAGTTCTGTACTCAATAGATACTCAATTTGATGGCAACATTGCCCACTGTCATAAAATATAACGTCTGTTTTTTAAAATATAACATTTTTTTCAATTCTAGAACTTTTCACATTGGCCAACAATTCTGCTACTCTAACAGAGCCAACTTAGTTAAAAATAAAAATGGAACTGAGTTTACACAAATATTTTTTTAAATACGATTTCTTCTAGCAGTTAATAGCTAAATATCTCAAAATAACTCAGAACTCACCACCCAATCTTTGCTGAAATAACAATATTGTCCAAAATAATAGTCGTATGTGCTTTAAGGGAATAAACGAAGGTATTAATCCCGAAGCCGTAAGTTATGCCTGAGCGACCGATGGGAGCGGAGGCTTATTCGGCTGAGGGATTATTGAGGTTTATTCCCGAATTGTTCCCGAATTAAGTTTACATATTAATTTTGATTTTTAGTTTGATAGTTGAAACGCTAGTTAAAAATTGTCATAGCGACAGCTGTCAAAACATCTTGACAAATTTTTAATGTCAAATAAATTCATATATCGCCGTTCCGGAGCAACAATGAGGCAACTGCAAATTGAAATTTTCAGGCAAGACGAAAAAACTATTGTTAAATGTATAGCTTTAATGCAGATAATATATTTCATTGGTAATGAGTTTAATATAAAATGTTATTATGAATAGTATTCACTAAATAGTATCATTGAATACATGTTATTACCTGGGGTAATATAATAAGGGGTATTCTCATTATCGATAATGATTTTATAAATATTACGAATTATAACCCAAAAGACGAACATTTTCCCAAGTGTGGGGTTAAAATGAGTGATATTTTAAAAATAATTTTAACTTTTTTGTAATTAAGCCGCTTTTGTAACTTTTACGGTTTCCGAGATCCCCATGCTGTTGATCCTTATCTTGGACACCCTGTATATTGCATATAACTTATCACATCGTCGAGCTATCGTTGGTTTGTTGTGATAGCGATATTATCACATCGTTATTGTATATGTGCCAAAATTCCAACCGTGGAACTGGAAATTATATCCTTCCTGTTTGCTGAAGCTAAACTTAGATTTGTTTTTTTTTTCCACATATTAATACTAAACTTAGAATATTAAGAAAACCAACAATTTCAAAAAATCTGGCGGACTCTCAAAAGTAGTCCTGATATTGAACAATTTTTATAAGAGCATAAATAACATAAAATGAACCTATCTAATGTTACTGCTATGTTATTGCTCTTACCTTCCTTTAAGGTTTTTAAAAACAAGATTTTGGTTAAATCTATTTATATATTTTCATTCTTAGGATTATTATTTATTCCAACTATATTTTGACTAATTCCGTCACGATGAAATTATCTATGAGTAAAAATTATTAAAAATGATTAAATACCATTTCTATGAAAATTTAAAATACAAAATTTTTAAGGGTTCTGCGGACCCTCAAAATATTTTATGATTCAAAAAACAAATTCAGGTCTATCATCGGGGGTCCAAAACGCACATTTAAAAATGATTAATTACAATTTCTATTAAAATCTAAAATATAAAATTTTGAAGGGCTCTGCGGACCTTCAAGATGTTTTATGATTCAAAAAACAGTGTTGTAACAGATACATTTTTTTGGTATCTAGATACAGATACAGATACTTTAGAAAAAATGTATCTAAATACATATCTAGATACAAATTTGAAAATGTATCTAGCTACAGATACAGATATATTTGAAAAGTATCTAGCTACAGATACAGATATATTTGAAAAGTATCTAGCTACAGATACAGATACATTTGAAAAGTATCTAGATACTTCTAGATACATTTCAGATACATGGAAAACCAAACCAAATATTGTTTTCTTTTCAATACGCATTTTACATGCAAAAGAAAATGCTCATAAATATTTAATAAAATGTGCAAAACTAAATTTATTTTTATCATCTGCTTATAGTTATTAGTATAGTATACTCGTCCCGTTCTGACAATGACTCATCGATCCATAATGCATGAATTCGACTTACGTTTCTAATTTCATTTCATTCTATTATATTTAGCTTAAGCACTCGAACCAGCATTAAAAATGCGATTGTTTATTCGAAAAAGCATGCGTAATTGCCAGCTTTCGATGGGCTACTACGTACGTAATAGATTCAAGAATAATACACAATGAAATAGCAAATTGCTGACTCAAACTTAAATTAAATTCGAGAAAATTAATCGAAGCCCCAAAGTTAAAAAAATATTAAAGCTCTCAATAATGAAACAATAGCTAATTGTATGTAATTAACGTGAAATGCAGTATTGTAACAGATACTTTTTTTTTGTATCTAGATACAAATACAGATATTTCAGAAGAAATGTATCTAGATACAACTTTAGCTACTCAAGCAATAATGTATCTTGATACATGTATCTAGATACATTACAACACTGTAAAAAAAAATCAATTCATATCTGTCATCGGGGATCCAAAACCCAACTTTTTATCGCTGTTGTGCAAATAACATATCTGTTTTTTTTTTCGCTCCACGCTAATGCACATTTATTTTCTCACCATGCCCAATTCCATTAAATTATGGGAGATTATTATGATAAAAACTGGAGTTGTTTAAAGGTTTCGAGATATCATTGTTCAAGTACGATTAACACATGATATCTCTGTCTTCCCGAGGGACGTAATCACATTTATGTCTATGATAATGTCCTTATTGGAGTCTATTATACAGGGCGTCTCTAAATTATGTAGACATGGCTTAACCACAGATTACTGGGATCAAAATTAGACGATTTAACAAAACTTATCTATATACAGATGCGTTTGGTTTAGCCAGTATTCAGCTTCAAAGTTAATTTAAAAAAAACAACATTTGCCTATAAAAAGAGAACGTTAAATTGATTTGGATGTTGTTTGGTATGATACTTTATACGGGTATAACTTATATTTTGATATAATATTATTATTATCAGTAGACCGGTTGTGTATAAGACAAGTGAGGCCCAACATTAATACATTCATATTTTTTAATGACAAAAGCAAATAGATTTAAAAAAAAAACAAATCGGACGCAAGCATTCATTATTAAGTTTTTTTGTATATTTATAGTTTTTGATATCTATTACAGTTTCGACACAAAAAAATAAAATATGAGTGACCGCGCTACACTCGTTTGGAAACAAATCATCAGTGAACAGAGTTTTCTGGCTAAAAAGTATATGTTCAGCTCTTTTTTCCTGAATAAATCTGAAAAACGCAAAACGTAGGTCATAATCAGCTGGTAAAAGCTCTTGCACTATTTGAATATCGTATGGATGAAGCAATTGCTATAATTTCCAAAATTTCTTCTTCGTTATTAGGGCTCCTAAAACCCTAAAACCAGCAACATATCTGTTTTGTCGGCGTAAGTGTACTTTATATTCATTATTGTGAATAAACCATAATCAACCCGGTAACTAGATTACATTTGTACATTCTTACATTTGCTGATTCCGTTAAATTAATTCAAATTGGAAGATGTAATTAAAGTTTTAAAATTTTATATTTCGGCAACCATTGAGGGTTGCACCTAAGTTTGCTAGAAGTTGTCTCTTATTTTAATCTGAACTATCACCTGTCAAAGCATTTAGCTATATCTGTTTAAGGCTCAGTTTGTACGATCGTGGATCATCCTTAATCGTGGTTTAGTTTATATGGATACCATTGTATTAACAATTGTATCCAAGGTAAGTGAACCATGGTCAAGGATGATCCACGATCGTACAACTGGGCCTTAGGGATTCGAAATTTCAAAATTGAAAGGTTTGAAAGAAAAATTGCGAGCAGTAGTAATGGTCAACCCAAAACCCAAGCATTGGTTTATTTGCTGTTTTGATTGATTGTTTATTTTTTATGTAAAATGTTCGTTGTAATATTAACAATCGTCCATTTGCGCGTGTGACGCGCTCTTAATTAACTGGCTGTGAGAATGTGAAGCTGCGACCAAGTGGACGGACTTAGCGCACCTGCTAAATCCGGATCCAACCCTCATTAGTCAGGCATCCCCCTGCAGCCCCGCATCCGTCTGAAGCGCGATAATTAATTCACCCGTAATAAGCGCGCTCCCGGAAATTTGTCACTCTCCTGCGGATATTCCTTTTTGCGATCATTAATTACCATCGTAAATAATTATTTTCCCTCCTCTCGCGACGGCCAGGCGGAATAATAACAATGTGAGGGATGAATAATAAGAAAATAGCAAAAACGCACAGATGTTCGCCTGCTATTCTGTTTGGATTATCTTTGTACAGAAAGTAGATTCCTCGAGTATTTATACAGTAGATTAGCCCATCCGGAGTAAAAACGGCGTTGTTTGATCATGGCTGAGGGGGGAACACGACATTTCGTATGCAATGTGTATTTAACAAAGTGACAAGGGAAACACGTATATTAAAGGCTCCCCGGCGCGCCTCTCTCGCATGTGTCGGGCGTTTAACACTTTTTGTGTTTTCACTACAAATTTTAATGCGCCATTTTTATTTTCCCCGATAATCAGGTTACCGCGTCCGTGCGCCCTTCCGCGTATCCTCGCCGCCTCCGCCGCCGCCGAACGACCCACTTCAAAAATTATTATTTTGATAATAATTCGGGCAAAAATACGGCCGCCCCCCCCCGTCGGCCGACCCGGCCGCGTAAATGACTTACATGGGGCGCGCGATGTGGGTTGCCCCCGCTTAATATTTAATGCAAAACCGTGACGCCTGACGTAATTGTACATTTGAAATCCGGCGGCAGGCGGCGGCAACTTTATTAAGAAACCGGGGGATGAATAATAAAGCGGATCCTGTGACAAGTGCCTCCAGGATTAGACGGCAATTGCAGGTGTCCCGGCGTCAGCCCCTTAAATGATGTAAGCCCATCCGGGGATTACACGTTACATTTTTAAAGCGCCACCGTCGCGACAATTATTATTTCATGCACACACACACACGTCACACACATTACACGACAACGATCGGAATCCTCCGCATCTCGAACCTTAAACATTTTTTGTACACTACTGTACCGTATATAATTTCATTACCAGAAATGCTCAGGCGAGTTTCTTAGGTAGTATGAATACCTGGTTGTAGGTAGAATCATTAATTGACTTTAATCAACTGAGATAATAGAGTCCAATAATGACATAATCATGGACACAAATGTAATCATGTTCTTCGGGAAGATATCATGTGTTAATCGTACTTACATTAATTTTTACATTGATTACAATGATCGTGTAAAACATTTTATTTAGTCTAATTTAAAACACCTTTATAGATATACGTTTATGGTTTTCCATAAACCTGAAAGTTTTCTAAATATTTGCAAGAAAAACGAAAAAAAAAATAACTACCAATTCTGATTAGCAAATTTCAACCAAATATCACAGAAACCTTCCATTTATTCTTAAAAGCTTAAATATGAAGTATTCTTATAGGTAGTATGAATACCTTATTGTAGGTAAAATCATTAATCGACTTTAATAAACTTATACAGGGTGTCTCTAAATTACGTGGACATGGCTTAACCACAGATTACTGGGACCAAAAAAGACGATTTAACAAAACTTACCTACATACAAATGCGTTTGGTTTTGCCAGTATTCAGCTTCAAAGTTAATTTAAAAAAAACAAAATTTGCTTATATCAAGAGAACGCTTACATTGATTTGGATGTTGATTGGTATCATACTCTACATGGTTGTAACTCATATTTTGACATAATATTGTTATTATCAGTAGACCAGTTATGTACAAAACAAGGGTGGACCAATATTAATATATTCATAATTTTTAATGACCCAGCAAATAACTTAAAACAAAAGCTGTGCTGTTGGCAATGACAGTAAGCAAGTTTATTTCCTCTTGACATGTAAAAACCTTTTTTACTGTTATCTAGACTGACTCCTGTTGACAATGAGGGTAAACAAGTTTATCTGCTTTTGACATGTAAAAAGCTCTTTTACTGTCATCTAGACTGACTCTGTACGTCACTCTTTACAGGCTAGGTGCCTGCAAAAGGTTGCCATAACGACTTATTTTAATTACACCTAAGTGTCCAATTACTCCAATGTCAATAAATTTAAAGGAATTAAAATACTGTAAAACAAAAGTTGTCCTGTTAACAGTGTCAGTAAGCAAGTTTATAACCTCTTGATGGTAAAATTCTATTTTCGTATAGTGTAGGATGAAAAAAAAAAGTTATAATAATTATATTATAACATAATATCGATTTTCTTATAGTGTAGCATGCTTTTTTTTATAATAATTATACAGGGTGTTAATAAATAAACTTTACATGCTTTGACAGGTGATAGTACAGATTAAAACAAGAAACAACTTCTAATAAACTTAGGTCCAGCACTCAATGGTTGTCGAAATATAAAATTTTTAAACTTTAATTACACCTTCCAATTTGAATTAATCTAACGGAATCAAAATACCGTAAAACAAAAGCTGTCCTGTTGACAATGACAGTAAGCAAGTTTATGTCATATTGACATATAAAAAGCTCGTTTGCTGTCATCTGGACCGACTCTGTAAGTGATTCTTTACAGGCCAGGTGCCTGTAAATAAAATTGCCTGTAAATAACGACTTATTTTAATTACACCTTCCAAATTGACTAAATGTAAGGGAATTAAAATTCTGTAAAACAAAAGTTGTCCTGTGAACAGTGTCAGTAAGCAAGTTTATATCCTGTTGATGGTAAAATTCAATTTTCGTCTAGTGTAGAATGAAATTTTTTTTATAATAATTATATTATAACATAATATCGATTTTCTTATAGTGTAAGATGAAACATATTTTATAATAATTATACAGGGTGTTAATAAATAAACTTGACATGCTTTGACAGGTGATAGTACAGATTAAAACAAGAAACAACTTAGGTCCAACATTCAATTGTTGTCAAAATATATTTTTTTAAAACTTTTATTACACCTTCCTATTTGAATGAATCTAACTCAATAAAAATACCGTAAAACAAAAGCTGTCCTGTTGACAATGACAGTAAGCAAGTTTATGTCCTATTAACATGTAAAAAGCTCGTTAACTGTCATCTAGACTGACTCTGTAAGTGATTCTTTACAGGCCAGGTGCCTGTAAATAAAATTGTCTGTAAATAACGACTTATTTTGATTACACCTTCCAATTTGAATAAATTTAAGGGAATCAAAATACTGGAAAACAAAAGTTGTTCTGTTAACACTAACATTAAGCAAGTTCATATCCTCTTTAGGGAAAAAAACTATTTTCTTATAGTGTAGGATGAAATGATATTATAATAATTATACAAGGTGTTAATAAAAACACTTAACACGCTTTGACAGTTGATAGTACAGATTAAAACAAGAAACAACTTTTAATAAACTTAGGTACAACATTCAATTGTTGTCGAAATATAAATTTTTTTAAACTTTAATTACACCTTCCTATTTGAATGAACCTAACTCAATAAAAATACCGTAAAACAAAAGCTGTCCTGTTGTCAATGACAGTAAGCAAATTTATGTCCTATTGACATGTAAAAAGCTCGTTTACTGTCATCTGGACCGACTCTGTAAGTGATTCTTTACAGGCCAGGTGCCTGTAAATAAAATTGCCTGTATATAACGACTTATTTTAATTACACTTTCCAATTTGAATAAATTTAAGGGAATCAAAATACCGTAAAACAAAAGCTGTCCTGTTGACTATTACAGTAAGCAAGTTTATGTCTTCTTGACATGTAAAACGCTCTTTTACTGTTATCTAGACTGACTCTGTAAGTGATTCTTTACAGGCCAGATTGTATAAAAGGGATGCCATAACGACTTATTTTAATTACACCTTCCAAATTGACTAAATGTAAGGGAATTAAAATACTGTAAAACAAAAGTTGTCCTGTTAACAGTGTCAGTAAGCAAGTTTATATCCTCTTGATGGTAAAATTCGATTTTCGTATAGTGTAGGATGAAAAAAATGTTATAATATTTATATTATAACATAATATCGATTTTCTTATAGTGTATGATGAAAAATATTTTATAATAATTATACAGGATGTTAATAAATAAACTGTACATGCTTTGACAGGTGATAGTACAGATTTAAACAAGAAACAACTTCTAATAATCTTAGGTTCAACACTCAATTGTTGTCGAAATATAAAAATTTTAAACTTTAGTTACACCTTCCTATTTGAATGAATCTACCGCAATAAAAATATCGTAAAACAAAAGCTGCCCTGTTGACAATGACAGTAAGCAAGTTTATGTCCTCTTGATATGTAAAAAGCTATTTTGCTCTCATCTAGACTGACTCTGTAAGTAATTCTTTACAAGCCAGGTACCTGTAAAGAAAATTGCCTGTAAATAACGACTTATTTTAATTACAATTTTCAATTTGAATGAATTTAAGGGAATCAAAATACTGTAAAACAAAAGTTCTCCTGTTGACAATGACAGTAAGCAGGTTTATGTCCTCTTGACATATATGAAAGCTATCTTACTCTCATCTAGACTGACTCTGTAAGCGATTCTTTACAGGCCAGGTGCCTGTAAAGGGTTGCCATAAACGACTTATTTTTATTACCCCTTCCAATTTGAATAAATTTAAGGGAATCAAAATACTGTAAAACAAAAGTTGTCCTGATAACAGTAACAATAAGCACGTTTAAAAGAAAATACCATGAAACAAAAGCTGTCCTATTGACAATGTCAGTAAGCAAGTTTATATTCTCTTGACATATAAAAAACTCTTTTACTGTCATTTAGACTGACTCTGTACGTGATTCTTTACAGGCCAACTGCCTGTCAAGGGTTGCCATAAGGACTTATTTTAATTACACATTCCAATTCGAATATATTTAAGGGAATCAAAATACTATAAAATGTATTTTGATTAAGTTTGATTCATTAAAATTTTAAGGTGTAATTAAAATGTGTCATTTAGAAAACCATGTGGTTTCATGAAAACCATGTGAGTGTTGAACTTGGGTATACAAACATTACGTCAAAGCGTGGAAAGTTTTTTTATTAACACCCTGTATAAGACTGAAATTTAAAGTTATACGAGTATGAAATAGCAGGGTTGGAATAAACCATGATTTAAAAAAATGAAAAAATAATTATTTAAAACAAAATCAAAACAATGTTTTTTTTCTTAAATCAAGTAAATCATGATTTATTTGGTCGTGAATCAATTGTAAATCAATTGATGTAAATCACATCAAAACTGGCAAAAACTGATCAGATATATAAAAAATCAAATAAACCGAATAAATCATGATTTATTTCATTAAAAAAAAATCATTGTTTTTTTATTTTTGTTTTTTTTAAATCATAATGTATTCCAACCATGCTATGTCATACTCCTATAGTGCATGTTTTTTTTAAATAAATTCTGAATTTGAACAAGAATTTATGATTAAAACAAATGGCAGATACATACAGATATGTATCTGTATCATGTGGACCAAACAATGGAAGAAAAAAAAATACTTACTTACAATTATCTACTTTAAAGCATGTTAACTCTATATATTTTTAATTGTTCGCCCATTGGTATGCACTAACAGTGCAAAAGCAATGATTAGTTTAAAAAAAATCTATTTTGATTTAAATCAATGATTTATTAAAAAAATACAGTTGATTTAAATCACGATTTAAATCATGATTTAAATCACACCAACCATATGAAATAGTCATCAATTATTTCCCAGTCGGACAAATTTGAAGATTTTTCTGGAATTTTTATACAATTTACAATTAATACAATATACAATACATATTTACATATATGCAATTTAATTTTGAGAGAAATTTTAACATTTTTACGAAAAAAAAAATGCATTTTTCATATTTTTTTTCATCTGTACGTGAAATATTCCAAATATTTCACACTAAATGGGCCTTTATTCGTGTAAATAAAATTTGACATTACGAAAACCATCGAGTGTTTGACTTGGGTTTATTAGAATTTCTTTCTTGTTTGGATCTCTACTTAACACCCTGTATAAAACTGAGATTTAAAGTCCTAGGAGTATGAAAGAGTTATCAATTATCTCCTAGTCGGACAAATTTTAAGATTTTTCTGTAATTTTCATCTAATTTATAGATACAATTTAATTTTGAAAGAAATTTCAACATTTTTACGAAAAAAATGGCATTTTTCATGATTTTTCATCTGTACGTCAAATATTCCAAAAAATTCACATCAAATGGGCTTTTATTCGTGTAACTAAAATTTGACATTTCGAAAACCATCGAGTGTTGGATTTGGGTTTATTAGAATTTGTTTCCTGTTTGGATCTCTACTATTACCTGTCAAAGCGTGGAAAGCTTTTTTATTAATACCCTGTATAAAACTGAAATTTTAAGTTATAGCGGTATGAAATCGGCATCAATTTATTCCTAGTCGGACAAATTTAAATTTGTTTCTGTAATTTTCGTCTAATTTATATATACAATTTAATTTTGAAAGAAATTTCAACATTTTTACGAAAAAAAAAAGACATTTTTCATGATATATTTCATCTGTATGTCAAATATTCCTAAAATTCACATCAAATGGGCTTTTATTCGTGTAAAATTTACACGACATTTTGACATTTGACAAATTTTAATATACCCAAGTCCAACACTCAATGGGTTTCGAAATGTCAAACTTTATTTACACTGTAAGTAAAGTTTGACATTTCGAATTTCGAAACCCATTAAGTGTTAGACTTGGGTTTATTAGAATTTGTTTCTTGTTTGGATCTCTACTATCACCTGTTAAAGCGTGGAATGTTTTTTATTAACACCCTCTATAAGACTGAAATTTAAAGTTTAAAGGAGTATGAAATAGTCATCATTTATTTCCTAGTCGGACAAATTTTAAGATATTTCTGCAATTTTCTCCTAATTTATCTATACAATTTAATTTAGAAAGAAATTCATTGTTCATTTAAAAGTTTTTGAAACATTTTTAGGGAAAAAAATGGCATTGTTTATAATTTTTGTCATCTGTACGTCAAATATTCCAAAAATTTCACATCAAATAGGCTTTTATTCGTGCATACTTCCAAAAATTTCGTTGATTTTATGCAATTTTCGTCAAATTTTCTATTGTTTCTAGTTATCTCTAATTTTGAAAACAAAATATGAGGGATTGATGAAATTTTCATCTTTCTGCACAATATCAATTTTCAGGAATTATCAGGTTTTATATACAATATCATAGAGAATTTGAGAATACTAGCAGAAATTTTAGCAATTAACTGCGATGCTTCACACCCAAGTTTATGTGATCCCGACATCAGGTTAGGTTATGTTAAATTTCATCAAATTTTCTATCTTTTCTAGTTTTCTCTAATTTTGAAAAATAATGAGGGATTGATGAAATTTTCATCTTTATGTAGAATATCATTTTTCAGGAGTTGTCACGTTACGTTAGGTTAGGTTTGTTAATTTTCATCAAAATTACTATCGTTTCTAGTTTTTTCTAATTTTGAAAAATAAATGAGGGACTGATGAAATTTTCATCTTTCTGCAGAATAACAATTTTCAGGAATTATCAGGTTTTATAAAGAATATCATAGAGATTTTGAGAATACTAGCAGCAATTTTAACAATCAACTGCGATGCTTCACACCCAAGTTTATGTGATCCGACATCAGGTTAACTTATGGTATATTATATTAATTTTCATAAAATTTTCTATCTTTTCTAGTTTTCTCTAATTTTGGAAAATAATGAGGGTTTGATGAAATTTTCATTTTTATGCAGAATATCATATTTCAGGAATTATCAGGTTAGGTTAGGTTAGGTTATGTTAATTTTCATCAAATTTTCTATGGTTTCTAGTTTTCTCTAATTTTGAAAAAAAAATGAGGGATTGATGAATTTTCATCTTTCTGCAGAAAATCAATTTTCAGGAATTATCAGGTTTTATAAAGAATATCATAGATATTTTGAGAGCAACTATTCTGGCAATTAACTGCGATGCTTCGCACCCAAATTTATGTGATCCCGACTACATGTACTCCCACATCGTGGATTTTACGTATACGTTTTACAATTTCGTGCTGCTGTGTGAGCGTATGTTGGAGGGTAGCAGGTGTCCACCTAACAGTTTATTATTAAGCTGTCCATGCGGCGGGTCGCGCTGACAATATACTTAATGCGAGCGGCGAGGGGCGCCCCCTGCTCACCACGGAGGCACTGGGGGGCGCTCTGATGCTTGGTTTGCTTCAGCTCTTAAATAAATATCAGCCGGCGCTAATAAATAACACGTATCGCCCACCCCAGCCACCGAATTCACTTTCAATGTATCATTAATGCGAGAGCCATGGAAAATACATCGGGCATTAACGTGATTAAGGATGCACACACATACACATGCACACACTGGCGCACTCTGAATCACCCAAACGCAGAATCAGATCTGTTAATTAACAATAAACCCTTTGACAATTTGTAGTCCAGTTTCTATTTTTATTGATTTTTTAATGAATGGCTTCTAATATTATGTGTGCCAGGCAATTTCTACTGTCTAAATGACAGGTGCTCTGCAACTTCACCCTGTGCACAAGATGCATATTGTGCACGGGGTGAAGTTGCAGCTATACGGAAATGAAAAATTACTACATTTAACAACTAATGACACAATGCTCAATAGTCGTAGAAACTAAATATCTTTAGTAATCTGCATTTGGCTCATTTCGTTTGTACCCTTTTCCCTGTGATGGTTTCAATAATAATACTCACATCTCAACATCATCATTAAAACATGTAACATTAAACTTAACCATGGCACTCATACGTGGACCATTAAGGAGCGTTACAATCAGACCTGGCACCATTAAACACGGACCCTCCGCGCGCTATTGCGTCCTGCAATTACCAACCCTATTATCGCAATTTATCATCCGCATCCTTATAAGGTAATCCCCGTCGTCCCGTGGCTGTCGTCCAAATTTCTCTGTGATCGAGAAGGCGACGGAGATCTTTGATCGTGTGACGCGCGGACTATCGATGCCCATCTGTTTTCGTGTTTGGAACGAGATGATAATCCATATTTATAACGCCGCGCTATTTTTGAGGATTCCAATCGTTTTTGTGTGTTACACGTCTCACGTAAAGCAGCTGTTTGCAGGTCAGGCTTGGCGCGCGCGGATTATTCTGGAATAGCACCGATCCGGTTATTTTGAGGCGCCCAATGTCAAGAACTTTTTTCGATTCATTTTTAGAAACGCAAAATCGGCGACCAATATTTTTGAGGCCCATTTTTGGAATTCATAAACCATGATAATAATTATCTTAAAACTTATACAGCATAAGTATCAAAATGACAGCTACTCTGCTACTTCACCCTGTGCACAAAACGCATATTGTGCACGGGGTGAAGTTGCAGTTATACAGCATAAGTATAAAAATGACAGCTACTCTGCTGCTACTTCACCCTGTGCACAAAACGCATATTGTGCACGGGGCGAAGTTGCAACTATACAGCATAAGTATAAAAATGACAGCTACTCTGCTACTTCACCCTGTGCAAAAAACACATATTGTGCACGGGGTGAAGTTGCAGCTATACAGCATAAGTATAAAAATGACAGTTACTCTGCTACTTCACCCTGTGCACAAGACGCATATTGTGCACGGGGTGAAGTTGCAGCTATATTGAAATGAAAAGTACCACATTTAATAACTAATGAATAAATCACTATGGATGCAATGCTCAATAGTCGTAGAAAATAAATCCCCCCCCCCCCTCCATACGGTTGAAAAAATCTGTATAAATGAGAATTTTAATTTTATTTTAAAATATTGTACTACATTAATATTCAATTATATTACATATTTTATATACCGTGACATTTTTTTAACTCTGGGCATACAACAAGTCAATACAAGTCAATACAACGTATTGAATTATGTTCAATAATGTGATTTTTTAAATTGAACATAGGGACATTGTATTGACTATGTTCAGAGTTCAAACAATGTCACGGTATACAAATTATGAACAACACATCTCATTGATATGTCGTTTTTTCGCGGTTGTCAATATAAATGACTCACCCAGTATAGTAATATTCGCAAGCGAAACGAAAAATGTACTATATTCATTAATTGACTATATTCATAACCTGGTATAGTAATATTCGCAAGCGAAACGAAAAATTATAGTATATTCATTAATTAACCATATCTATATCTTATACAGTTTGCTTAAAATTATTTTCTATCAAACTATGATGGGCTCATGTAAATCTGTAATATATGAATATGAGTGAAATTACACACGTGCCATATTTTTTGCACAATAGTTTGTTGAAGATATTGAACCAGAACCAAAACAAACAAAAACGTTGTGAAATGGAAACATAAAACTTATATTTAGAACGTGAAAGACAATAGCAAAATATTAGAGTATTACAGAGTCGAGATTATTAAGAGCACCGCCGCTTTTACCTTAGTGTGATTATTATTTTTTAAGTGTATGCATTCTCATTTGTCCAATTTCCTCCAGTGGGGGGTATTTCGGTTTTATGTGGAAAGTGACAACTTATCTGGCATGTACTATACATGTAATTATGTAATACTCTATCAACCAACTAGTGCAAATAATAGTATATTACATAACGAGAGTTGTAAGAGACTATACATGTAATTATTTAATACTGTATCAACCAACTAGTGTAAATAATAGTATATTACATAACAAGAGTTGTAAGAAGCATATTACGCACGAAGAGAAAGTTAACGAACCGAGTCGCGCAGCGGCGAGGGGCGTAATTTCTCGAGTGGGTAATTGCCTTACAACTCGAGTAATGTACGCTATTTTTTCTACTCCCAATCGTAATTATTAAAATTTTTGCACAAATTGATACATTTTTGTTCTGTCAGATGTTCATGGCAATATTTGATATTGAGCGTCATATGACTATTTTGACAATTACAATATTAAATATCACAATGTTGCCAATGCTCATAGAAATTATTCCCCCCTAACTGTTACGTAATATATATATATATATATATATATATATATATATATATATATATATATATATACAGGGTGTCCTAAATAGTGTCCTAGTAGGATTACAATGGTATCTTTCGTATTCGTAAAGCTAGAGATTTGGTTAAATGGGCAATATTGTGTAGTTTTATGTGATTATAAGATTATGTTGAAAAATTTTCAAAAGTCCGAGCAGTTTACAAGTTATAAAATAAAACAACCCTACACCTACAAGGGTAGAAAGGGAAATTGACTATATATATATATATATATATATATATATATATATATATATATATATATATATATATATATATATACAGGGTTATTCAAATTCGATTATCACTATGGGGATATGGGAAACGGTAAGATATACGAAGTCGGTTAAATTAGGGCAATGTTGCGTAATCATATAGGGAACAATAATCAATAATGATAATTCAAAAAGGTCAATAGTTACCGAGATAATAAAAAAATATATATACAGTATGTCCCCGGATAGAGTTTACAAGAGGGTTTTTTTTTTAATTATTAGTTTTAAGTAAATATGTTATAGGAATTAAGATCCCTGCTTGGTCTCAAACTACCATTTTAGTTATTAAAACGTTGATTTATTTATACAGGATGTTGGCTAAATAAAAAAATCTAATTTGGTACTTTTGAAAAATAACACCATTTAAACAATTTTTCTTCTTTTTTTTTCTTCTTCCTTTTTCTTTACATAGTTCAAGCCTGGTGTGGAACTCCTGAAAACTGTTTTGTATTTTTTCAATAGTTATCGGTGAAAATGCTTCTCGTAGGCGATTTTTTAAATTTTCAGTATTATTTTCTGCATTTGGGGGATTGTTAGAATGATTATATTTTTCTATAATGTTGTTAGATGTAATTTTAAATTATTTTTGCAAATATTAAATAAATAAGTGTGAAAATAAGATTCAAAAATTTTTATCTTGCAAACACCCTGTATAAAAAAAAAAGTTCGATAACTGAACTGGTAGTTTTAGACCAAGCTATTATAAAGCAGGTATTATAATTCCTATAACATTTTTACATAAAACTAATAATTAAAAAAAAAAAACGCATGTAAACTCAATAGGCGGACATACTGAATATATATTTTTTATTATCTCTGTAACTATTGAACTTTTTCGAATTATCATTATTGATTATTGTTCCCTAATTACGGATTACGGAGATCTAATTTATTTTTTCCTATCGTTATTTGAAAAGACATTAAAAAAAATAAACACATTTTCATTGCCACTATTTCTCATCTGCAACATGCTCATCTGCAAGGGAATTTTCGATCAGACGTTTCGTGTGAGTGCAACTGTCATCAAAGAAAATTTTTAAATACGGAGTTACATTTTTTTGTTTTATATTTGAGTTCTACTCGTTAATATAATTATAGTGATGTGCAACACTTGAGGTTCTAATAACTTTTTTATATAAAATGTGAAAATAAATAAATATCTACAATGAACACTAAACCAGATTTAAAAATCAAAAATATAAACTAAAGTGTCATAAATATAGTTGAAAATCAGAACATTGTTACAAACAGTTAAATTGGATCTTATGCAACACCAAGTTTTTAACAAGAAAAAACATCAGTACAATTAATACTAATATTAGTACTAAATAGAACTTAACAATTGAGAACGAATTATAGGTGTTACAATAATAAATAATAGTTTTATAATAAATGTTCAAATAGATTGTCATTCTCTCTAATGATATTGGGGCTAATGATTATTTAAGTTTGTCAAAACTCCAACATTGTAGTGATTACCGCGAATTGAAACAGTCAACATTGTAGTAATTACCGCGAATTGAAACAGTCAAGATTGTAGTGATTAAAACGAGATTTAACATTTCAATCATTATTGTCAATTTTTTAAGAATTTCAGTTATTCTGCCAAAATTTCACTTATATGCTAAACAGTCAAGATTGTAGTGATTAAAACGAGATTTAACATTTCAATCATTATTGTCAAATTTTTAAGAATTTCAGTTATTCTGCCAAAATTTCACTTGTATGCCAAACTGCCTCAAGTACTGTCAAATGTCAGTCATTAAGTTAAAAACATTTGTCTGGTTGTCTGGTTGCTGTAACATTAATAATTAATGAGTGAAACATTCTTTGATCACTGTCAAAATTTCAATGATTAGTGCAAATGTGCAATTATAGATTTTGCATAGATCAATATTGAGTGGCGGATGGGTGAGCAGCCCAAAAAAGGAAAAAAAATAAAAAAAATAGATCAATATTGTCCTATAATTGTCCCATAATATATTTATTTCATTTAGTTTTAGTTTCAATTAGTTTCAATTGTAGGTATCTAATAAAATCTGTAATATTTTCAATTACAACTTTCGATTTAAATTAGTCATAGTCTATCAAAATTAGACAAATCTTAATAATTGTTAATAATCAGAATTATACTTATAAAAATTCGGCTAAAATTGTTATAGTTCGTCAAAATTGGGCTATAGTTGTCACGGTATGCCAATTTTTGTACCGAAGGTTGCAAAATCATTCCTGTACTTTGCTTCCGAAGGGAATACCTGTCAAATTTCCAATGTATCAAAATCTGTCAATGTCTTATCATTTTTGTTAGTCCAAGTGTGAAAAAAATGTAAAAATCTGTGAATTTTTCAAATAAAACTTTTTAATGTTTATGAACTGTCTAAATTTTCAGTCGCATTTAACCAAATCATTAAAAAAAAAAAAATTATCCCTCATCGTAATCCTATAGTGACTGTGTAAGTGTGTAAACCTTGAAAAGTTCCTGTTTATTTATTAATCCGTTTTAATTTATCTTTAAGTTTAAATTTAAACAATTGCTCAAATCCATTCATTTATTGTTACTCAAACCGTCAAAATATGACAAATATTTAACTACAGCTGCTCCAATCTGCCAATATTTGTAATTTTTTTGTAGGTTTTAGTGTAAAAATGTGAATATGTAGTATTGTACATTACCAAATTCATGACATTTTTGACTAAAACAGTGAAAATCTACCACTAAAATAGCCGAAATATGTAGAATTGTACATTTACAAATTCATGACATTTTTGATTAAAACAGTGAAAACCTACCATATTTTAAACTAAAATAGCCGAAATTTGTCAAATTCCGCTTTAGAATTGTAAATCGACTAGTTTTCAATTTCTATCAAAATGATCTAATGATTTTATATGAAAATAATTATTTTTTATATAAAAATAAGTTACTAAAACCTCAAGTAGTGCACATCATTATAATAGCATTGACGAGTAGACCTCAAAATAAAAATAAAAAATGCAGGTCCATATTTAAAAATATAGGCTTGATGACGATTGCACTCACATAAAACGTCGAAAATCTAAAATTCCCTTGATATAGAGGAGAAAAAGTGAGAATGAAAATGTGATTATTGTTTTTTTTAATATCTCTTCCAAGTAATAACAGGAAAAAATAAATAAGATTTTCGATAATTTCAATTTTTAATTAAAAAAATCAGTAGCTATGGAATTTTTTTAAATTATTTTTATTAATTAGTGTACTCCATATTATTAATAGTAGAAGAGTAGAACTCAAAATAAAAATAAAAAATGCAGGTCCATATTTAAAAATATAGGCTTGCTGACGATTGCACTCACATAAAACGTCTGATCGAAAATCTAAAATTCCCTTGATATAGAAGAGAAAAAGTGAGAATGAAAATGTGATTATTGTTTTTAATCTCTAAGTAACGACAGAAAAAAAAAGAAGTTACTAAAAGCTCAAATATTGCACATCATTATAATAGCATTGACGAGTAGACCTCAAAATAAAAATAAAAAATGCAGGTCCATATTTAAAAATATAGGCTTGATGACGATTGCACTCACATAAAACATCGAAAATCTAAAATTCCCTTGATATAGAAGAGAAAAAGTGAGAATGAAAATGTGATTATTGTTTTTTTTTTAATATCTCTTCAAGTAATAACAGGAAAAAATAAATAAGATTTTCGATAATTTCAATTTTTAATAAAAAAAATCAGTAGCCATGGAATTTTTTTAAATTATTTTTATTAATTAGTGTACCCCATATTATTAATAGTAGAAGAGTAGAACTCAAAATAAAAATTAAAAATGCAGGTCTATGTTTAAAAATATAGGCTTGCTGACGATTGCACTCACATAAAACGTCTGATCGAAAATCTAAAATTCTCTTGATATAGAAGAGAAACAGTGAGAATGAAAATGTGACTATTGTTTTTTAATATCTCTTCAAGTAACGACAGGAAAAAATAAATAAGATTTTCAAAAATTTCTATTTTTAATAAAAAAATTACATTTTTTAAAATATATTTATTGATTAGTGTACCCCATAATATTACGCAACTTTGCCATAATTTAACAGACTTCGTATCTCTGACGGTTTCCGATATCCCCATAGTGATAATTGAATAGAATTTGAATAACCCTGTATAAATAAAAACAACTAAAAATCGCGATTTTCTAAAATTCCTATTCCTATTCATAATTATTCAAGATGCGGAAAAAAAATTAAATGAATTAAATGAAAAATTTAAATCAGAATCAAGAATCAAACATCGTTGAAAAGAGAAAACCAAGTTAAAACAAAAGTCAAGTTGGCGGTTTCCGAGATATTAATAGCAACTTTCATATTTTTTATAATTTATTGTTATTTTACTACTTACATTTGATTTAATAGTATATAACGCCATTAGGCCGATATGTAGCAAATAACAGGCGCGGGTTGAAGTTTGTAAACCGAGGCGAAGCGAAGCGGAGCGGAGCGCGGCCGATATGCTGTTATTTGCATATCGGCCGTATGTTGTTCGATACTTTTTGTAATACCTAAATTACAAAAACTGGTCAATTTATCAATATTAAAATTCAAAATGAATAAACTAGTTATCCAGGCGCAATTTGATACCATAGCAACATCAACGGTTCAAATACAAACAAACAAATCAAAGTGAAATTAGAAAAATAATGTCAGATGTGCAAAGTTATTCGTTTTGTGGTATCCCCGAAGATGTACTAAATGAAGCAAATGCTGCCGCAATCGATTTACTTCCCCAAAAAAGCAGCAGCAGGTATGAGAAAGAATATGAAGACTTTATTGCTCATAAATTTGCGTTGTCATTTAAATAATGTCCACGGCCGTTATTATAACGGCCAAGGCCTTTACGCCTGTCATATCGATCAAGCAGACAGTACTGATAAATGCCAATAACACAGAGGTATTACAAAAAAATAGTTTATAGCATAAAACTTGTAACAATTGATATTTCCCATATTTTTTAAATTTTGACATAGGTTGTTATATATCGTTGTGAAGAGATAAAAAAGTCGATTTAGACGTATAAAAATCAAATATGGCGGCCATTTAAAATAAGAAAGTTGCTATTAATATCTCGGAAACCGCCATATTGACTTTTGTTTTGACTTGATACTTAAGTTTGTGCGATTGAATCAAGTAACTTTTATTTTAAAGTTAGTTCCGCATCTGTAATAATTATGGAAATATCGGAGTTTTATAGAAAATCACGATTTTTAGTTTTATTAGAATAATTTCTAAACTGCTCGGACGAAAATTGTTCAACATAATCTGAAACAGCATACAAAACCGCATAACATTGCTCATTTAACCAGATTAAATTAATTCAAAATTAAATTAAATTTAATTAAATTTAATTAAATTCCTTTCTTAAAAAACATATCTAGCTTTCAAAATAAGAAAGATACCCATGCAATCCTACTCTATTTAGGACACAATGTATATTATATGATGTATCTATTAATTTATCGTACTTTCTTTTATTAGTCAAAACATAACAAGTTTTCTTCGTGATGGTGTTTGTTCTCGAAGATGAAATGCATGCTACGAATAAAAGACAACGTAATCTGTGACTGTGCTTATTTTGTTGTTATGGCTACTTTATGGCACACACTTTATGCCATAAAGTAGGTGCTTATGCCTGCTTTTCTCTATAACAAACATAGCATTATGAAGCTAGTCGACTACAAAATACATTACATAATAAGTTCATTACATCACTAGTGCGGTAATGTATTCATTACGTGATGCATTTATATAAATTTAACACTTTGGGGTCCCGAGTACTATTTCCTATTAACGCCAGTATCGATTTTGATTGAAGTTAGTCGACTACAAAATACATTACATAATACATTCATTACATCACTAGCCCGGTAATGATCTCATTACGTGATGCATATATATAAATTTAACACTTTGGGGTCCCGAGTACTATTTTCTTTTAACGCCAGTATCGATTTTGATTGAAGCTAGTCGACTACAAAATACATTACATAATAAGTTAATTACATCACTAGTGCGGTAATGTCTTCATTACGTGATACATTTGTATAAAGTTAACACTTTGGGGTCCCGAGTACTATTTTCTATTAACACCAGTATCGATTTTGATTGAAGCTAGCCGACTACAAAATACATTACATAATACATTCATTACATCACTAGTCCGGTAATGATCTCATTACGTGATGCATTTATATAAATTTAACATTTTGGGGGCCCACGTCCTGTTTTCTATTAGTAGTTAGTATCGATATTGATTGTATCTATTTTCTAATGGATGCGATT
The DNA here is from genome assembly GCA_951805005.1 of Othius punctulatus. Taxonomy (NCBI): domain Eukaryota; kingdom Metazoa; phylum Arthropoda; class Insecta; order Coleoptera; family Staphylinidae; genus Othius; species Othius punctulatus. Next base: position 78,316,014 of record OX638142.1, read on the forward strand.
TTTGCGCCGCTCCACCCTTGTAATTTTTAACTGATCAACCGAAATCTAATTAGTGTGTCGGTAAGCGTCACAGAAAACTGCTCCTGGGCGACTCCTGAAACGGTAATTTGCAAAATCTGTTCAGAGGCAATGAAGCCGACCCCGGGTCTGCGACGTACACATGCATATAACACACACACAAAGTGTCCTAATCGAATTGAAATGCAGGAAAATAGGGAATCGATAATCGCAATTGGATTAGCAAAGTCTGTGCCGTCGCGCGTTGTCCCTATGTGTGTGGGTGTGTGTGTGTGTTTGGGGATGTTTGCGTGGCGTCGCATCGATAGGGAAGTGATTAGACAGAGTGTGTGCTGTGCGCTCTCTGTGTCCGGCAATTGCAATAAAATAAATGTCCATCTCATGCCGTCTGTTTGGCGATTACCGTCCGCCTCCAACCGATGATCCATCACGGATCGTACAGCTCCGACCGCCCCCTGGCACTTCAAAGGTCGCCGAAACTGATCGCCCGAATCCGGCGGCTGAATCGCTGGAAAACTTATTCACCTGTCGAGATCGAGTCTCTTATAATTTTAGATTATCCGGCCCAATTTCCATGACGCCTCTGCGCCGGTTATTTTCGTGACCCACTTCAGGGTTTCCCCATCCTCGATAATTTCTGGATCCCCGTTGGGTGCACCTTGGGCAATCGGTCGCGGTCGAAATAGATTAATTATCGCCCGGAGAGCGGAGATCTGCGCGCATCTGGAGTAAGGACGTTCTCGGGGCTTAAATAGGAACGCAATTAACGAAATTGGTTCCAAGTGGGATTCTAAAACAATTTTAAAATGCTGATTTTGCGAGTTAAATTTCCATTTATGATGAAACCGTGACAAGGTAACCGGACGAAAGCACACACGACAAATGCCCACACGTAAAATATGCACAGGCAAAAGCCCACGGTCGCATACGCTAATAAGAAAAATACTCACACGAAGAAATGCTCACATGGACAAATGCTCGCGCCAACAAAAGAGTAATTTTCCCTAATTAAAACAAATAATTTCACATTGTAAAAGCAGCAGGATGTAGAAATTAGACAAGTTTGTAGCTTGTACCCAGATAAGATGATCTGACTTAAAGTTAAACATTCAGAATATACTGGTCAACTCGAAAAGTTAATAACTCGATTTTCTCACTTATTTGAGACACACTAGAGATCAACTTTTCAGAGGAATTATCATCAGGCATCCTGTATACAGATCTGGCATAAAATTTTCAAAATATCCATTACATAAATTTTCAGAAATTTCAGTGACTGATAACCTATACTGGGCAAGTCGTAAAGTTAAATACTCGATTTTCTCACTTATTTGAGACATACTATTGGTCAAATTTCCAGAGGAATTATCTTCAGGCATACTGTATACAGATCAGGCATAAAATTTTCAAAATATCCATTAGATAAATTTTCAGAAAATTCAGTGCTAAATAACTTATACTGGTCAAATTGGAAAGTTAATAACTCGATTTTCTCACTTATGAGACACACTAGTGGTCAAATTTTCAGAGAATTTATATTCAGGCATACTTTGTACAGATCTTTGATATTTGAGTAGTATTGAAACTTAGATAGTAATCGTTCTAGTTTTGACAGAAATATTATGAAAAATGCAGAACTGATAGATAATTTGACAGTAATTCATGATATTAGGACCGAATCAATCAAATCAAAATTAATGTGTAACCAACATATTACTAATTAAAATTTGTGTATGAATACAACTTAATATAAAGCAACGCTTGAATGGCCAAATCAGATTTTGTTTTAAACTTGGACGTTAACTTTGAAAATATTCAGGTTACCAATAATCTTAAAACCAAATCTTAAAGTATAACTTGAATATTAAATTCTTAATATTTGTTTCAGGACAACTACAAGGAACTCTGATAGGCAGACCATGATGTAAGAATGATCATACCCAATTTTGCAGTCCCACCAGAGCCATTAGGCGCAGTATGTATTTTCTCTGATGTATTTTCTCTGATCACTAATTTCGTATTTTGTTTAGGAATCGTCGCGACGTATCTTTCAACTTTCAAGGCTTCATTTATCGGCCCTTGAGTACAAATCACTTTTTTCGTGTCTGTGATTAATAGTGAGTTCATGTATCGCGAGTGTGCGTCCAGATTACCTTCTGGCGTTAAACGTTTGTTGCTTTAATAACCGTCTAAACTAACTGAACCTTTGTCCTTAATTATCGTGAGTCCATGTATCAGGAGTGTGCGTCCAGATTACCTTCTGGCGTTAAACATTTGTTGCTTTAATAACCGATAATTATATGAAAAGTGCGTAAGTTCGGGCTATGGTCGATTTGGAGATCTCTTCATCTTCGGCTGCTCCGAAGAGGTACATCAGGTTTCTGGATCCTCGCCCAAATCAACTTTAAAGCAAGATCAAGCTATAAGGTAAGCAATTTTGTTGAGCTCCAAGATGATTAAATGTAAGTACTGTTTTTTAATACTTCCACGATTTGTCTGCTCCGATTGCGCCCCAAGTTATCAATCACGCAGTGCTTTTAACTTGCGACGCTTTTAGAATATTCAGACTGCGATGTTTTAGGTTGGGTTAGATGCATTAGCTATAAATCTGTCAGGTTAATATTATAATGCGTAATGTGTTAAAAAAAATGGTTTCTCAGTTATCGTTTTTCCAATCTGTCAAGTTTAATCAGTTAACGTTATTCCAATCTTTTAAGTTAACGTTATACCAATATTTCAAGTTTTATAAGTTAACGTTTTTCCAATCTTTCAAGTTTCGTTAGTTAACGTTTTTCCAACCTTTCAAGTTTCGTCAGTTAACGTTTTTCCAATCTTTCAAGTTAACGTTTTTCCTATCTTTCAAGTTTTATAAGTTCACGCTTTTCCAATCCTTCAAGTTTACTCAGTTAACGTGTTTCCAATCCTTCAAGTTTTATCAATTAACGTTTCGCTCTAAATCTGTCAGGTTAATATTTTAATTATTAATGTGTAAAAAGATTAGTTTCATCAGTTATCGTTTTTCCAATATGTCAATTTTCATCAGTTAACGTTTTTCCAATCTTTTAAGTTAACGTTATACCAATATTTCAAGTTTTATAAGTTAACGTTTTTCCAATCTTTCAAGTTTCGTCAGTTAACGTTTTTCCAATCTTTCAAGTTAACGTTTTTCCTATCTTTCAAGTTTTATAAGTTCACGTTTTTCCAATTCTTCAAGTTTAATCAGTTAACGTGTTTCCAATCCTTCAAGTTTCATCAATTAACTTTTCGCTGTAAATCTGTCAGGTTAATATTTTAATTCTTAATATGTAAAAAGATTTGTTTTATCAGTTATCGTTTTTCCAATATGTCTAGTTTCATAAGTTAACGTTTTTCCAATCTTTCAAGTTTCGTCAGTTAACGTTTTTCCAATTTTCCAAGTTAACGATTTTGCTATCTTTCAAGTTTTATAAGTTCACGTTTTTCCAATCCTTCAAGTTTAATGAGTTAACGTGTTTCCAATCCTTCAAGTTTCATCAATTAATGTGAAAAAAGATTTGTTTCATCAGTTATCGTTTTTCCAATATGTCAAGTTTCGTCAGTTGACGTTTTTCCAATCTTTTCAGATAACGTTTTCCCAATATTTCAAGTTTGTGGTCAAATTTTCAGCTGATTTATATTCAGTTATACTGTATCTAGATCTAGCATAAAATTTTCAAAATATCCATTAGATAAATATTTAGAAATTTCAGTGAATGATAATAATTATATATAATTTTACTGGTCAACTGGGAAAGTTAATCACTCGATTTTCTCACTTAATTTACATATACCCGTTTTCGTTTTTAAGAGGATTTATCGTCAGGCATATTGTACACAAATCTAGCATAAAATTTTCGAAATATGCATTAGATAAATTTTCGAAATTTCAGTGACAGGCTAAGAATGTTAAACATTCAGAATATTTAAAAATATCATAAAAAGTGTTCATCAAACTGTCGCCCAGTGAAACTTATGTATGTTAGTCATGATGAGTCTAATTAATACCTAGCATAACAATTACTTAAACAATGTTCAATTTTAATTTGTAAATCTAAAACGACAGTTTTTTGTAAATAGTTTTATACTATTTTGTATGCATGATAATATGCGAAAGTTTGATCATTCTTAGAACATTGTAAAGAAACGTTTAAATTCTGATTCATTATTTTGTAATCAATTTAGTTAATTTACCATTTCAAATGATAATTTTGTTTCGATATTTGAAGAATATCTTTAAAAACACATGCAAACGATGATTAATCATTTTTGACCAAAATCATATTTGATAGTTTTTAGATTTTTTTTTCTTATCTTAATTATATAATAATAGAATTTAATTAAGTGTTGAATATACAAATGATGATACATTATGTTTTTTAATTATATTTTAAAATTTAGCCTAATGATTTTTCCATAACTTAAACAACGTTCAATTTTAATTTGTGTATCTAAAACGACAGTTTTTTGTAAATAGTTGTATACTGATGATCATTGAATATTTAATAAGTCCTAATTAACCATTAAAATTTATACTTTTGTAATTAACCTCAGGTGATGTAAATGTTCTTCCTTAATTACTTATAAAATATTTATTTGCTACCGGTTTCGGTCGCAATTTGTGAATCTAATACGACAGTTTTTTGTAAATAGTTGTATACTGATGATCATTGAATATTTGTCCTAATTAACCATTCAAATTTAAACTTTTGTAATTATCCTCAGGTGATATAAATGTACTTCCTTAATTAGTTTATATATATTTATTTACTATCGGTTTCGGTCTGGATCCAGACCATCATCAGTACAATCAGTTAATTAAGGAAGTACATTTATTTCACCTGAAGATACTTACAATAAAAAACCTTAATATGAGAAACTTGATGATTGATTATAATTTAGTATCTAAATTTGAAAAAAAAAATCTGAATCTAAAGTAGTACAAAAGTAGTAGTAAAAAAAATAATACACGACTAAAATGATACATATCTCTTACTTTACTAGGACGATTTTAAAATACTCGGTACCGAGTGGCTGGTATTTTACTGGCTCCTCGTAAGTAATGGATCATTTTCGCGACTCTTCGGTAAATAACTATTAACAACACATGCAAACGATGATTAATTATTTTTGACTAAAATCATAGTTATTACTTACTTGATTTTTTAATTTGATTTAATATTTGATTTATTTATAAATATACAAATAAAGATACTTACAATATAGAATTTTTATTTTTTTTTATAAATGAATCAATGTTCAATTTTAATTGGTAAGTCATCACTTACTTTTATTTTATTCTTTTCGTTACCTTAATTAAATCATATTTAATTTATTTTTAAATATACAAATAATGATACTTACATTATACAATTAAAATGTAATCGAATGATTTTTTAAATTTAACCTAATGATCTTTCTTATAAATTAATCAATGTACAATTTTAATTGGTAAGTCATCTCGTACTTTTATTTTTTTAATTTTCGTTACCTTAATTAAATCATATTTAATTTATATTTAAATGTACAAATAATGATACTTACATTATACAATTAAAATGTAATCGAATGATTTTTTAAATTTAACCTAATGATCTTTTTTATAAATTAATCAATGTACAATTTTAATTGGTAAGTCATCTCGTACTTTTATTTTTTAAATTTTCGTTACCTTAATTAAATCATATTTAATTTATATTTAAATGTACAAATAATGATACTTACATTATACAATTAAAATGTAACCTAATGTTTTTTTATAAATTAATCAATGTTCAATTTTCTAAAATGACTTGATGAGATTTTTCGTAAACTGTTGTATACTGATGATCACTAAATCTTTGATAATTCCTAGAATATTGTATCAAATATTTAAATGATGATTTGAAAATCAATTTTATTATTTAACCAGTTTAGTGTAGTATACTGTAGATAGTAAATCAACCCTGAGGATTTATAAAAATCTGATTTATAAACTCAAAAAGTTTTCATTTTCTACGTCTCTGTTTTCTCGCTTATTTAAGACATGTCCTTGTCCTTGGCCACCCCCTAGTTACGACACGGATATTTCATTTCGTGTAACTATGTATTATTTCCGGGGAATCCGCATTTCGGGAAGATTAAACTGTTGCCCCAAATGGGGCTCGTTCAATTTCTGCATCTCGATATGCCGAATTCGGTGCGCCCCTAAACGCGCCTAATTCAATCCCCATATCTTTAGCCCTCGGGCCCTCCTCCTCCTGCTGCTGCAGCCTTTTATTTTTTTTTCATCCCGGATGGGGTGGCTCGCCGGCCCCCTCGGCCTGCCTCGCGGTAATAGAATCCCGCCGGCCCCCGGAGACCGCCGGAATTGTCGGGACGCAATTGTCCAATCGTGGGATCGAGGGGGCGGCGGAAAAATTATCGCGTCTTTGGGAATACTCGATGTGGGAAGTGAGCATGCTGGAAGGATGCTTCCCATAATTACCTAGAGGATTGGCTAGGTGATTGGTGCCTGTTTTATTGCGTGGGTTTCGCACAATCAATGTGCGAATTTTGTTCTTTAAACGTTGATTGAGTGCCATATGGGCGAAAGGAATTAAATATCTGCAGATATATTTTCTATATTATTATTATTATTATTATTAGTTTATTTAACGACCCATTTATGAGATTTTAATATTTCACTGAAACGGGCCGATTGTAAATAAAAAGGACTTTTTCATCGTAACCATTATACTAGAAATTTACTGCTACATGTTTTGTATGAGCATCAAAGAATTAGCACGTAAATGTTAATAAAAGCGACGCATTTGTAAAGACGTACAAAAACTAAATTTTATATACTGCAGGCATGTACTTGTGAGCGGCGATGCCAGTAAAACCATACAAGGTTAAGATGCACATTGAATTCAGACACTCCTCGTGGCTTCGCAAAAAAATCTATTGTCTGCCTCTGCGAGGGAACGAAATGCGCACACAATTAATCCAATTTTTTGTGTTTGCAAACTCCGCACGCAAGTGTCCTTCGTTTAAGGAGTATTGTTCACTCGGCCATTCGTTTTCGATGTGATTTCTCGTGTTTTCGGAGTTGTTGGTGGTTCCAGACGATTCCCACAACGTGGACAATTATTGCAGATTATGGAGTACAAATTGGATAATGGTTAGTGCATAATAGCTCTAAGATTTACACATTTGCAGCAACAAAACATCGTTTTTCTCAATTGGTCTTATACGCTTGAAACTACAGTCCATTAAACGTAAACGAATGCGTGTTTTTACCTATAAATGTAACTATTAAGAAATGCGTAAATCTTTTCTCAGTACGTTCTGTTAAAATATTAGCTTCCATTCCAAAAATTCTACGCTGTTTTAAGCCCTCGTTTCATTAATTCTAAAATTTCCACGGTGTTTTGAGTAGCTACTCATGATCAAATACAATCTATTTTGTTATAATAGTGCAGTAATAGTACAGTAGGAGAATCTTAATATTAATCGCAAGATGAAAATAACTCTCGATTTATTTAAATAAATTGTGAAAAAAAAAAAATCTAGTGTCAAATTTTGAACTTTGAATGTTATGTGTTTAAAGAGCCATCAGTAAATTCTATCACTGTATAAAATTAAAAATTCAACACCGTTAAATATTCTCTTGTAATATAATCTTGTAGGTAATTCAATTTAAAGCACAAAAATGGCAATTTTTGAACTTTTCTGATTTATTTTATACATTTGATTTGTTATATTTGTAGATTGTTTTCATCACGAATGATTCCAACACTTATAATTATTACTGTATTTAATTTTCTTTCTTAAATTTCGTTTGCTTCAGTATTCAATATATAATGCAGTATTTGCACTGCTCTGCTTCAAGAATCCGGATGTAAAATTGTAGTTTTCATTCAAAAAAATCTACGCTGTTTTAGACCCTCGTTTATTTAATTCTAAAATTTCCATGATCTTTTGAGTTTCTACTCATGATCAAATACAATCTTTTTTTTTAATGATTAATAGTGCAGTAATAGTACAGTAATAGAATCTTGATATTAATCGCAAGATGGAAGTAACTCTCGATTTATTTAAATAAATTGTGAAACGAAAAAAATCCACTGTCAAATTTTAACTTTGAATGTTATGTGTTTCAAGAGCCATCAGTAAATTCTACCACTGTATAAAATAAAAATTCAAAATTTTACCACTGTATTAAATTAAAAATTCAACACCGTTAAATATTCTCTTGTAATATAATCTTGTAGGTAATTCAATTTAAAGCACAAAAATGGCATTTTTTTGAACTTTAATGATTTATTTTATACATTTGATTTGTTAAATTTATAGATTGTTTCATCAAAAATGATTCCAACACTTACAATTATTACTCTATTTAATTTTCTATCTTAAATTTCGTCTGCTTCAGTATTCAATATATAATGCAGTATTTGCACTGCTCTGCTTTAAGAATCCGGATGTAAAATTATAGTTTTCACTCCAAAAAATCTACGCTGTTTTAGGCCCTCGTTTATTTAATTCTAAAATTTCTATGATATTTTGAGTATCTACTCATGATCAAATACAATCTTTTTTTTTTATAATAGTACAGTAATAGTACAGTAATAGAATCTTGATATTAATCGCAAGATGGAAATAACTATCGATTTATTTAAATAAATTGTGAAATAAAAGAATCCAGTGTAAAATTTTAAACTTTATATGTTATGTGTTTCCAGAGCCATCAGTAAATTTTACTGATACAAAATTCAAAATTCAAAATTCTACCACTGTATAAAATTAAAAATTCAACACCGTTAAATATTCTCTTGTAATATAATCTTGTAGGTAATTCAATTTAAAGCACAACAATGGCAATTTTTGAACTTTTCTGATTTATTTTATACATTTGATTTGTTGAATTTAAAGATTTTTTCATTAAGAATGATTCAAACTCTTATAATTATTTTGAGTTAACCACAAAAAATATTTAATAAACAAAACGTTAAACCTTGAAATTAAAATAGTAAACTAAAAAATATATAAAACATTACAAATATTGAACGCCTTAGCAACGAATACAATTTTCATCTTGAGAAGTTCAAAAATATGTAAATGCCAAATTGATACTTTTAGTTCAGTATACTTAGTATAATTTTTGAAAAAAAATCATAAATTAATGCATTGCTGCGCTAATTTACACAAATTTCAAAAATTGACCATGTCACTTCACACATTTTAAATCAGTTTTCTTATATTTGGAGTAATGATTTTTCAAACATTGAGAAAATTATCATGAAATTTAAAAATAAATTAGAAAGTGCTCAACACTCTTTTGGAAAGTTTTCGAATTATTTTATGCAAAATTTGCAAGTAGGCTTGTTGTTTTACCCAAATTTTGAAAATTTTCAGTCATTTCATACATATTTGAAAAGTTGTAAGGTTAGTTTATACATTTTTATACAAATTATACTAAATAAAAGCTATATTACACAATTTTGTCACTATACCTTTCAACACTGTTAAATATACTCTTGTAATATAATCTTGTAGAAAATTCAATTTAAAACACAAAAATGGCAATTTTTGAACTTTTCTGATTTAGTTTATACATTTGATTTGTTAAATGTATACATTTTGTTCATCAAAAATGATTGCAACACTTATAATTATTTTGAGTTAACCAGAAAAATTATTTAATAAAAAAAAAACGTTAAACCTTGGAATTAAAATAGTAAACTAAAAAATATATAAAACATTACAAATATTGAACGCCTTAGCAACGAATACAATTTTCATCTTGAGAAGTTCAAAAATATGTAAATGCCAAATTGATACTTTTAGTTCAGTATACTTAGTATAATTTTTGAAAAAAAATCATAAATTAATGCATTGCTGCGCTAATTTACACAAATTTCAAAAATTTACCATGTCACTTCACACATTTTAAATAAGTTTTCTTAAATTTGGAGTAATGATTTTTCAAACATTGAAAAAATTATCATGAAATTTAAAAATAAATTGGAAAAAGCTCAACACTCTTTTGGAATGTTTTCGAATTATGTTATGCAAATTTTGAAAGTTGGCTTGTTGTTTTGCCCAAATTTTGAAAATTATCAGTCATATCATACGTATTTGAAAAGTTGTAAGGTTATTTTATACAATTTTGTCACTATACATTTCAACACCGTTAAATATTCTCTTGTAATATAATCTTGTAGGAAATTCAATTTAAAGCACAACAATGGCAATTTTTGAACTTTTCTGATTTATTTTATACATTTGCTTTGTTAAATTTAAAGATTTTTTTCATCAAGAATGATTCAAACTCTTATAATTATTTTGAGTTAACCACAAAAATTATTTAATAAACAAAACGTTAAACCTTGGAATTAAAATAGTAAACTAAAAAATATATAAAACATTACAAATATTGAACGCCTTAGCAACGAATACAATTTTCATCTTGAGAAGTTCAAAAATATGTAAATGCCAAATTGATACTTTTAGTTCAGTATACTTAGTATAATTTTTGAAAAAAAATCATAAATAAATGCATAGCTGCGCTAATTTACACAAATTTCAAAAATTGATCATGTCACTTCACACATTTTAAATCAGTTTTCTTAAATTTTGAGTAATGATTTTTCAAACATTGAAAAAATTATTATGAAATTTAAAAATAAATTGGAAAAAGCTCAACACTCTTTTGGAATGTTTTCGAATTATTTTATGCAAATTTTGAAAGTTGGCTTGTTGATTTACCCAAATTTTGAAAATTATCAGTCATATCATACATATTTGAAAAGTTGTAAGGTTATTTTATACATTTTTATATAAATTATAATAAATAAAATATTACATGTATATTACATAATTTTGTCACTATATATTTCAACACTGTTAAATATTCTCTTGTAATATAATCTTGTAGGAAATTCAATTTAAAGCACAAAAAAAATGGCAAATTTTGAATATTTCAGATTTATTTTTTACATTTGATTTATTAAATTTATAGATTTTTACATTTACAACACTTACACTTACAACACTTATAATTATTTTGAGTAAACCGAGAAAAATATTTAATGAAGATAAACGTAAACTTTGAAATTAAAATAGTAAACTAAAAACATTATAAAACATTACAAACATTGAACGCCTTAGCAACGAATACAATTTTCATCTCGAGAAGTACAAAAGGGTGTAAATGCCAAATTGATACTTTAAGTTATTATTGAAAAAAATCATAAAGTAATGCTTTATCATGCATTGCTGCGACAATTTGACACACATTTGAAAAATTGACCAAGTCACTTCAAACATTTTGAAAGTTAACTTTGTTAATACTGATTAATTAATCAGTTTTCTTAAAATTTGAGTAATTATTTTTCAAACATTAAGAAAATTATCAAGAAATTTAAAAAAAATTGGAAAGTGAAATTGATACTTTTAGTTATTATTAAAAAAAAAATCATAAAGAAATGCTTTATCATGCATTGCTGCGACAATTTGACACAAATTTGAAAAATTGACCAAGTCACTTCAAACATTTTGAAAGTTGACATTGTTAATACTGATTAGTTAATCAGTTTTCTTAAATTTTGAGTAATTATTTTTCAAAATTATCAAGAAATTTAATAAAAATTGGAAAGTGAAATTGATACTTTTAGTTATTATTAAAAAAAATCATAAAGTAATGCTTTATCATGCATTGCTGCGCCAATTTACACAAGTTTGAAAAATTTACCAAGTCACTGCAAACATTTTGAAAGTTGACTTTGTTAATACGGACAAATCTGTTTTCTTAAATTTTGAGTAATGATTTTTCAAACATTGAAAAAATTATCAAGAAATTTAATAAAAATTGGAAATTGCTCAACACTCGTTTGTAAAGTCTTCGAATTATTTTAAATTTTGAAAGTTGGTTTGTTGTTTTACCCAAATTTTGAAAATTATCAGTCATTTCATACATACTTACTTGAAAAGATATCATATATCATATGTTATACAAATTATGATAAAGTAGAAGTTATATTACACAATTTTGTCACTATACATTTGAAAGTTATCCAATCATTTACTGTTTTAAAACTTTATATTTGGTCATTTCGCACGTTTTTTTAAGGTGTCGAATCATTTTACACAAATTAGAAAACAAGCAGCATGCATGCTTTGCCTAAAAAAATAGAAAAATTGACTTCACAAATTTTAAAAGTTGCTTTGTTTATGTCGACACAATTTAAAGTAGCTAAGCACTAGATCCAGATTTTTAAAATGCCCTAGTCAGTTTTTATAAATATCGAAAATCATGATTTTTCATACATTTAGAAATTTGCCAAGACATTTAATAAAAATTGGAAAATGCCGAACATTTTTGTTTGTTGCCGAGTTGTTTTATACAAATTTATACAGTTGGCACGTCGTTTTATACTAATTTTGAATATTATCAGTCATTTTATACATATTTGAAAAGTTGTCAGGTACAAATTATCATTATCATTATCATTTTAGTGAAGTTTTAAAACTGATTTTCTTAGAATTTTGGCGCAATTTTTTTAGGGTGTCGAATCATTTTACACAAATTTGGAAAGAAGGACATATTTTTAAGTGACTAAGTTAGTAGACCCAGATTTGTAAAATCTGGTAAAGTCGGTTTTCATAAATTTGGAAAATCATGATTTTTCATACATTTAGAAAGTTTCTAAGTCATTTAATAAAAATTCAAAAGAGCTCACCACTCATTTTGGAAAGTTTACTGAGCCGTTTTGTGATTTTTTTTCACAGTTTTCACGTTAAACACATTTTTCATAAATTTGGAAATTCATGATTTTTCGTACATTTAGAAAGTTGCCATTTAATAAAAATTGGAAACTGCTCAATACTTTTTTTGGAAAGTTTACCGAGCAGTTTTATACAAATTTCGACAGTTGGCCAGTTGTTTTACGCAAATTTTTAAAGTCGTTCAGTGTACACATATTTGAAAAGGTCCACAAAATTTCAAAATTATCAGTCATTTTATACATATTTGAAAAGTTGTCAGGTTATTTATACAAATTATGATAAACTAGAAGTCATTACACAATTTTGTCACTATACATTTGAAAGTTTTAGTGAAGTTTTAAAAATGATTTACTTAGCCATTTTGCACAATTTATATAAGGTGCACATTTATTAACGAATAATTTTACACAAATTTGAAAAGATGTTTTTACATGTTACATGTTACATGTTTACATGTTACATGTTACATGTTTTACTTAAAAATTTTTGAAAAACTTCACACATTCTAAAAGTTGCCTTATTTATGTCGACATATCTTTAAGTGGCTAAGTTAGTAGACCCAGATTTGTAAAATCTGGCGAAGTCGGTTTTCCTAAATTTGGAAAATCACGATTTTTCATACATTTAGGAAGTTTCCAAGTCATTTAATAAAAATTCACTCATTTTGGAAAGTTTACTGAGCCGTTTTGTGATTTTTTTTTCACAGTTTTCACGTTTATACACATTTTTCATAAATTTGGAAATTCATGATTTTTTGTACATTTAGAAAGTTGCCATTTAATAAAATTGGAACTGCTCAATACTTTTTTTGTAAAGTTTACCGAGCCGTTTTATACAAATTTCGACAGTTGGCAAGTTGTTTTACGCAAATTTTTAAAATCATTCAGTGTACACATATTTGGAAAGGTCCACAAAATTTCAAAATTATCAGTCATTTTATACATATTTGAAAAGTTGTCAGGTTATTTATACAAATTATGATAAACTAGAAGTCATTACACAATTTTGTCACTATACATTTGAAAGTTTTAGTGAAGTTTTAAAAATGATTTACTTAGCCATTTTGCACAATTTATATAAGGTGCACATTTATTAACGAATAATTTTACACAAATTTGAAAAGATGTTTTTATATGTTACATGTTACATGTTTACATGTTTACATGTTACATGTTACTTGTTACATGTTTTACTTAAAAAAATTTGAAAAACTTCACACATTCTAAAAGTTGCCTTATTTATGTCGACATATCTTTAAGTGGCTAAGTTAGTAGACCCAGATTTGTAAAATCTGGCGAAGTCGGTTTTCCTAAATTTGGAAAATCACGATTTTTCATACATTTAGAAAGTTTCCAAGTCATTTAATAAAAAATCGAAAGTGCTCACCAGTCATTTTGGAAAGTTTACTGAGCCGTTTTGTGATTTTTTTCACAGTTTTCACGTTTTCACATTTTATACACATTTTTCATACATTTGGAAATTCATGATTTTTCATACATTCAGAAAGTTGCCATTTAATAAACATTGGAAATTGCTCAATACTTTGTTTGGAAAGTTTACCGAGCCGTTTTATACAAATTTCGATAGTTGGCAAGTTGTTTTACGCAAATTTTTAAAATCATTCAGTGTACACATATTTGAAAATGTCCACAAAATTTGAAAATTATCAGTTATTTTATACATATTTGAAAAGTTGTCAGGTTATTTTATACAAATTATGATAAACTAGAAGTCATTACACAATTTTATCACTATACATTTGAAAGTTATCTAGTCGTTATAGTAAAGTTTTAAAAATGTTTTTGTTAGCCATTTTGCGCAAAATTTTTAAGGTGTCGAATCATTTTATAGAAATTTGGGAAGCATCATGCGTTACTCAAAAAAAAAAATGGAAAATTGACAAGTCACTTCACACATTTTAAAAGTTGCCGTATTTATGTCGACATTTTTTTAAAGTGGCTAAGTTAGTAGACCCAGATTTGTAAAATGCCCTAGTCGGTTTTCATAAATTTGGAAATTCATGATTATTCTTACTTTTAGAAAGTTTCCAAGTCATTTTATAAAAATTGGAAAGTGCACAACATTCTTTTTGGAAAGTTTACTGAGGCAATATTTTCACAGTTTTCACATTTTATACACAGTTTTCATAAATTGGGAAATTCAAGATTTTTCATACATTTAGAAAGTTGCCAAGTTATTTAATAAAAATAGGAAACTGCTCAACAGTGTTGCCGAGTTGTTTTATACAAATTTTGACAGTTAACAAGTGGTTTTACACAAATTTTGAGAGTTATCAGTAATTTTATACTTATTTGAAAAGCTGTCAGGTTATTTTATATAAATTATGCCAAATTACAAGTTATATTACTTTTATAATTATTATTATTTTTATTTAGTTATACACTTTTGTCACTATAAATTTCAAAGTGATCTACTCTGTTACCGTTTAAAAAATAAGTTTTTTTATGCTTTAACAATTATATACTTAGTAATTTTACTCTTTTTTTTTAATGTGTCGAATCATTTTTCACAAATTTTGGAATAAGCATCATACTTTACACAAAATTTGAAAAATTGACCAAGTCACTTCATAAATTTTGAAAGTGGCTAAATTACTAGATACTAGACAAATTTGGAAAGTCTAATAAAGATTGTAATCATGGAAGATTGGTGTAAAGATTTAATATGCTACATACCATATTTGACATCTTCTTCGCTGTGGAAAAACTGATATCAACCTATTATAATACTTTGATTCTACCTATTATAGAACACCCTGTAAAATATATCATTTTTAAATTTCATTGTTTCCATCTATTCAAGAACACTATGTATAATAATTCTTATTCTTTTATTATTTTATTCTTATTTATCGTATGTGTTCTTAATCATTCTTTGTTGAACTTTTTTTTTCATAAACATGAACAATTTTCATAATAGATCTTAATTTTTTATTCTTTTATTCTTATTTCTTTCTTATCTATGTATTTTTAATAATTATTTTTACAACTTAATAATAAGTGAGTAATAAATTATTTATTTATTTATTTATTTTCTTTATTTGAGTACTTACTGGTAGTGTTTAATTTTTTTTTAGTTCAATATATATGATATTAGATAAAAAAATTAAAAATATGAAAAAATTAAACACTACCAGTAAGTACTCCAAAAAAAAAAAAAATAAACAGAGTATTGAACTCATTTTTTAGTTCAATATATATGATATTAGATAAAAAAATTATAAATGTGAAAAAAATAAACACTACCAGTAAATGTAAGTAGTGTTTACCAGTAAGTAATTATTTAATTAATATTCAAAACATTTATAACTTTTTTATCTAATATCATATATATTGAACTCAAAAAAAAAACACTACCAGTAAGTACTCCAATAAAGAAGGAAGAAAAAATATCAACTGGTATCCAAAATGGTTGAAACTATATAAAATAATAAATTAATATTAAGAATAAAATAATATTAGATGAATAATAAGAATTTTCTCGAGAATGAGTCTGTTTTTAGTACTGAGAACTTTTTAGAACAATTTAATTGATTTACAGTAAACTTCTTGACTACTCAAATTGAAATCCACATGCATAAATATAATTTTTTGAAAATTATATAACAATATTTCGACAGAAATGTCTGATCAGCTAATAAGCACTTTTGAGGAACGTAGGTTTTCCTCATCCCTCTCCAAATTCTGCAATCCTGTACAACTTGCTGTTATCTGCCACTTGAAATCTTCTTATTGTCTTCCTGCTATCTGGAGATTCTAAGATTGGGCCTAATTTCCTAATCTGCCGAACCCCTAGTTAGCATATGAACTTGTTTAAGCAAGTTTTATCCTGTTACATTGCAAAAAGTCGCGCAATATGAAAATCTACCCTGCAAAAAAGTTAAACTCGAATAGTTCTAGGCATGAATATTGTACGAATAAAACATAATGCCAACTCAATTAAAACTTCATTAATTATACGTTTTTAGTACATTGCATCAGTTAAGTGCATGATAATATTTGAATAATTATACACAATTTATTTTTTTGCAATATTTAATGCATTTAATGAGGCAATTTACATTTGAACGAATTGTAAGTAGGTATAATGCAAAATGTTAACTTTATATACGTATTCAGGTGTATTGCGTATCAAAACACGATTGTTTGACTAGAAAAGTATAAAAGAAAGTGTAGCCAAGGCTGTGATTTCATTTTATAAAGTTTTACACATGAAGACCAACAAAAATGATCTGATAGTGAAAAAAATATTAAAAGACAGATTTCTAACGTATATATTGTATAAGCAAAATATTTTGCGTTAGCCTTCAAAGTGAGGTCCGAAGTGAGGCTTTTGAATGTAGATTTAATTTTTCCATGATATTCTTTAATTTGATTTCTAATGGATTTTGTTAAGTTAACATAAATGAAGTCTTCTCTGGTGTACAATTAGAAGGTTCCAGTGGTGATCCCCACTGTGGCGAGATTAATTGCATTATCTGGTGACCTCTCATAATTTCCTAGTAAAAATAAATCGACGTGGATAATCGGATGAGCGGAGCGGATCCCCGAGGCCTAAGCCACGTCGATCAATTATTCAGGTGCGCGCGTTAATTTTTGCCCCGCCGGCCCCGGCGTGGTCATCTGCCCCCCGCCGCCAACAACCCCACCCCCGCCGCCCCCACCGATATAATTTATAACTGCCATTTTGCAAATGAATGCTAAGCACGCCATAATATCCACGTAATAACTAATTCAGCCTCTTGTCATTCTGATGGATGGACATTTAAATAGTTTACGAGTTAGCGGACATCGGCTGCAGCGGAGAATACAGATGTTCCGTGCTTTTGAAACTGAAGGCCGGCCGCTTGAGACCGCCACCCTAAATGGATTAGCGAGAGAGCGGCCTGGTCCGGTCCTGTCCGACACTACGGTCGGAGGTGGAAGAAAATGTATATATGTATACACACATACACGTGAGTGTGTGTGTGTTATTGCCACCCCCGGGCCGGGGCCGTCAAAATCGCGGCCTGAATCGCGCGCAATCTACAGGGAAATTAGCAAAAGCGCGCTGCCCAATTAAGAGCGGACTCTGCTCTCCCTCTCTCTCTCTGCCGCTCTTCTGCAGCCCGCACGCTCGCCGCCCCCGGTCTCAGTCTCCTCTGAATTATTAGCGAAGGGGTGGAGATGGGGAGAGGGGCGCAACCGATTGATTCAGGCACACGTGGCACGAGGACACGAGTTTTTCATAGAAATTTTCACTAATAAAACCAAATTGGTTTCATGAATTCACGATAATCGGATATTTTGTCTAATTTGTTCATTTAAGCAATCTTAACATGAGCGTGAAAACTATGAGTTTCTGATGAAATCGGCTAATGACATTTATAAACACAAATATGCAAATGGTTTTTCTTCAAATTTAAAATATTTGAGGTCTATGTTTGCTGTTTGAGTTGTATAATTAAAAACGTTAATCACGTCCAAACAAATATGCAAACGGTTTTTCTTTAAATCTAGAATATTTGAGCTGTATGTTTGCTGCTTGAGCTGTATAATTTAAAACGTTAATCACGTCCACATTACGTGAAATAGCAAATTTTTCGAAAAAAACTTGAATTTCGAGTAGATTTCGCGGTCGCTCTGTGTGGGGTGCACTGATATCATTACTGATAACTCATCACTCATTCACATTAATACCCGATTTTTAGGGGGTTAACCTAACTGAGTTAGGTCAGGTTAGGTTACACCTTCGTAGTTCACGTTTTCGCAAAAAATGCAAATTCTTAAACAAAAAATCTCGATTACGTCGAATTGCAAAGAAGTCGGCATCATTTATTCGTAGGGCTTCAACGAGGCCATCGATCCTTTAGACCAGGGGTCTCAAAACTGCGGCCCGCGGGCTTGATTCGGCCCTGGAAAGGATTTGATCCGCCCCAGATATCAGGTTAAGATCAACTTAAAAAATCTGAATTTGTTCCACAAACATAACTTTGTAAATAGCTAACAAAACAAAAATAATACTATTTTTAAAACCAATTGTAGATAAGTGCAGTTCATGCAAACTATGAATTTAGAATCCTTAAACGTGTTTTACAATTTTCACCATAGTGAAAATAGTTTATTATAATAGTTATTTAAACAAAAACAAGTAGTAACAAGTATTTGACGAGATGTTTTTTATTTAAACAACAACAAGTAGGTACAAGTATTTGACGAGATGTTTTTTAACAGTTGTAGAAAACGTATATAGTTTTATTGTTCAAATATTTTTTGCACCTTTTTTGGAAATTGTTATTAAATCTAGAAAAGTTTCAGGATTAGTCCTGGATTCAGTCCTGGATCCTAGTCAGGATTCCTAATAACTATTATATTTATTACATTCAGTTATAAACAGCGTTGTTGTGATTTAAATCAATTGATTTATCTCATGGTTTAAATCTTGTTTTAAATCATGATTAAATCAACTAATATTTTTAAATAAATCATTGATTTAAATGAAAATTCAGTTTTTTTTAAATTAATCATTGTTTTTGCACTGTTTATGCATTCCAATAAGTGAACAATAAAAAATGTAATGTAACTATAGAGTTAGCATGCTTTAAAGTAGATTATTGTAAATAAGTAAAATATTTTTCAATTCTTCCATTTTTTGGTCCTTAAAATGGTACATATTAAATGTAGCATTAAATAAAAACCAATTTGTATTAAATCATCAATTATTGATCAAATTTAAGAATTGATTAGAGAAAAAATCATATCGTGAATATATAAATCATATATAAATAGTGATATAAATCAATTGATTTAGAAATTAAAAAAAATCGTTGATTTTTTCTTTTAAATACATGTTTATTCCAACCCTGGTTTAAAAGAAAACAAATTTTTGTCTGGAATATATTTATGGAAATTGTCTGTGTAATTTTTTTGTGACATTTTTCTTTTTATCTCATAGAAATATTTTAGCACCGTTTTTTGAAATTGCTATTAAATCTAGAAAAGTTTCAGGATTAGTAGGATTAGTTATGCTTACAGTCAGTTATAAACAGGGTTCTTGTGATTTAAATCAATTGATGTGAATCATGATTTATATCAACTATTTTTTTTTAAATATACCATTGATTTAAAGGAAAATTGTTTTTTTTTTTAATTCATCATTGTTTTTGCACTGTTTGTGCATTCCAATAAGTGAAAAATTAATGTAACTATAGAGTTAGCATGCTTTACAGTAGATAATTGTAATTAAGTAAAATATTTTTCATTTCTTCCATATTTTGGTCCATCAAATGGTACATGTACACCGATTTTTATCTAATTATCAATTCTTGTTCAAATTTAAGAATTTATTAGAAAAAAAATCATATGATTTAAATCGTGATGTAAATCAATTGATAGATATAAATCACATCAAAACCGGAAAAAAACTGATCAGAAATTAAAAAAAATCAAATTCATCTCTATGAAATGTTGTGTAATTTAATTGAAACGCTTCATATTCTATCAAAAAATTGCTAAAAGTTTAGGGTATTTATTTGTATATTTTGATCATTAATTTGATATGATGATGTGATTCAGTTTTCAGGAACTTCGTTAAAATTATCTAGTTTTTCAGTTTCTTCAGTTTTAGAATGCATTTTTGCTTAAAAAATCATTGATTTTTGATTTTTTCTTTTAAATACATGATTTATTCCAACCTTGGTTATAAATAAATGTTGTTTTCCAATTTGCAATATAATATGCTCATTATGTATATTGAATTTCATCATTTAAACAACACTTTAATCGAATGGGTGAATAAAATGTTTACATTTTCACTTTATTCGCTATAACCATTGACAACGTGAATAAAGTTTTAAAAAATACGTAAATAGGCGCTATCCTTAAAATTTTCATTGTAACCTGACGATGTGACACTTCACGCAAATTCTTCAATTCTGATAGCAAATTGGAAATAATCTTGTATGATACAAGTGAATAAAGCAATTTTATTCACTTATACCATAAATAGCTATTTTCGTCTGGAATATATTTATGGAAACTGTCTGGGACATCTCTACGAAATGGGTAATTTTTTTATGACATTTTTCTTTTCATTTCATAGAAGTATTTTTAGCACCTTTTATTTAAATTGCTATTAAATCTAGAAAAGTTTCAGGATCAGTAGGATTAGTTATGCTTACAGTCAGTTATAATAAACAGGGTTGTTGTGATTTAAATCATGATTTACATCAACTAATTATTTTAAATAAATCATTTATGTAAATGAAAATTGTTTTTTTTTTTGTTAATTAATCATTGTTTTTGCACTGTTGTGCATTACAATACGTGAATAATACAAAAATTTAATGTAACTATCCTTCCATATTTTGGTCCATCAAATGGTCAAATGGTTTTTGGTCCATCATATACACCGATTTTTATTTAATCATCAATTCTTATTCAAATTTAAGAATTTGTTATAAAAAAAAATCATTTAACTTAAATCGTGATGTAAATCAATTGATAGATATAAATCACATCAAAACTGGCAAAAATTATGACATTTTTCTTTTCATCTCTATGAAATGTGTAATTTAATTGAAACGCTTCATTCTATGCCATCGAAAATTGCTAAAATTTTAGGGTATTTATTTGTATATTTTGATAATTAATGTGATGTGATAATCTGATGGAAAGGTTTTAAGCAACTTTATTAAAATTTTCTAGTTTTTCACTTTCTTCAGTTTTAAAACCATTTTTTGCTTAAAAAAATCATTAATTTTTGATATTTTCTTATAAATCATGATTTATTCCAACCCTGGTTATAAATAAAGGTTGTTTTCCAATTTGCAATATAAAATGCTCATTATGTATATTGAATTTCATTTAAATGATGACAATACTTTAATCGAATGGGTGAATAAGACGTTTACATTTTCACTTTATTCGCTATAACCATTGACAACGTGAATAAAGTTAAAAAAAAACCTAAATAGGCGCTATCCTTAAAATTTTCGTTGTAACCTGACGATGTGACACTTCACGCAAATTCTTCAATTCAGATAACAAATTGAAAAAAATCTTGTATGATACACGTGAATAACGCAATTTTATTCACTTATACCATAAATAGCTATTTTCGTCTGGAATAAATTTATGGAAACTGTCTGTCTGGGACATTTTTCTTTTCATCTGTATGATTATTTTTTTAAATCATGAGTTATTCCAACCCTGGTTATAAATAAAAGTTTTTTTCGTCGGAATATATTTATGGAAATTGTATGGGTATTTTTTTATGACATTTTTCTTTCCATTTCTATGAAATGTTGTGTAATTTTATTGAAACGCATCATAATCTATCAAAAATTGCTTAAAGTTTATGGTATTTATTTGTATATTTTGATAATTAATTTGATAAGGTAATATGATGGATTTTTTTTAAGCAACTTCATTAAAATTTTCTAGTTTTCACTTTCTTTAGTTTTACGACATATTTTTGAAATTTACTGCAATGTTCTCAATTTCTAAAGCTGAATGTTTAGCAGTAGTAACAATCTTTTACTGGCAATCGACCTGCCGTCTTTCCGCCTCCGGATATTATTTTTTATATTTTAATAATTAATTTTATATAATAATATGATGGAAAGGTTTTATGCGTTAAAATTTTCTAGTTTTTCACTTTCAACCCCTTTCTGAAATTTACTACAATTTTCGCAGTTTCTAAACATTCTTCTAAACTTACTTTTGATATTATTATTGAAATTCTGGACTATTTTGAAGTGGCATATTCTTGAAAGTAAATTTTCATATAATTTTATTTGGCAACTTCTGAAATCTTTATGAAATGAATTCTTGATGCGCTAATATGTGTATTTGTAAAATTTTATATTATAACTCAATTTTCTCAATTTATAACTAATAACTCAATTTTCCCCTTTGTGTGCTTTCTTCACTTCAACACTTTCGTTCAGTTTTTCAAGATTAACTGGTAGATATGTTTCAGAAAATGTAGAATGGTAGTAGTATGTTTATTAAAATGTACAGGTACATATGAATAACATTAATCAAATATATAACTAGACGCAGTACATTAACATATCAGATTTATTTTTATATCAATAAAGAGCCAATACTGAAACTAGTATTTTCATTTGTAGAGTTATTATTTGCAACTTCTGATGTTTTTATTAAATTTATTTCAGTTTAAAATGTATGCAAACTAATTGTTTGCTTTCTATTAAACTTTCATTAAGTTAGATAATGTATAAATAAAAATTTCAGGAAATTGGAGAACTTCTTTAAACCCTGTAATAGTAATAGTAATAGAAATTTCATCAAAACGTAACCGTTTTCGTAACAAAAAGAAACATTGGTTAGACGGTTTTAGTGAAGAAATTGACAAATTTGGATATTTGTAAATATTTTTTTTAAATAATTGGATAGACCATAGTTAAAACTTCGATTTTTTCTACTGTTGCTAAGTATTCAACAGATTTTACTAGTTACAGTTATAAATTTGGAAAATTTTAACTGTCTCAGTCAAAATTTTGATAGATTAGGTCATTTGCAATAATTTTGTTTAAATATTTGTATAGTTATAGTTAAAAATATGAGATATTGATGGCAGTGAAGACATTGTGAACTTGAACATTTGCAATTGAAATTTTTAAATAATTGGATAGATCATTGTCAATACTTTGGGCAGATTTTGACTGCAGTAAAACATTGTCAAATTTGCAGATTTCCAATTAAAAGTTTTGAAGTCATTCATTTATTGTTTTATATATTTAAATGTTTAAATGTTTATAAATACTGAGTAATTTCATTGAATTTCATAATATTCTAGTGAGATTGCTGAAAGTTAAGAATATTTTTCAAAAATTCATTTCAAAATGTAACGGACAGACATACACACAGACACTACTTCAAAAACATATATCCTGAATTAAAACTTTAAAAAAAGATTTTTTTAAATTAAGAACATGACAATTACATATTTGTCTAAATTAAGAACATGACAATTTGGATTGTTGCAATTGCAAACTGCTCCGATTTTCACTACTGATGCTTAGTATTCGACAGATTTTACCAGTTACAGTTATAAATTTGGAAAATTTTAACCGTTTCTGTCAAAATTTAGATAGATTAGGACATTTGCAATTATTTTTTTTAAATATTTGTATAGTTATAGTTACACATATGACAGATTTTGACGGTTTTCGCAAAGAAATTGACAAATATGGATATTTGCAAATCTTTTTTTTAATAATTGGACAGCAAATTTTGACTGTTGCAGTAAAAATATTGACAAGTTTGGACATTTACAATTAATTTTTTTAAAGTCATTCACTTAATGTTTTATATGTTTAAAATGTTTATAAATACTGAGTAATTTCATTGAATCTCATCATATTCTAGTGAAATTGCTGAAAGTTAAGGATGTTTATTTGTATATTTTTGATAATTAATTTGATAATATGATAAGTTTTATGCAACTCATAAAATTGTCTAGTTTTTCACTTTCTTCATATAGAGAACGCCTTTTTGAAATTTACTAGAATGTTCGTAGTTTCTAAACCTTATTCTTTACTTTTGATATTTTGATTGAAATTCGGGACTCTTTTGACGGTATTTTCAGAAAATTATCCAAATTTTGATATTATAAATCAAATTTCTTATTGTTTGCTTTCTACAGTTTCAATAAACTTTCGTTAAGTTTTTCCAGATTTACTAGTACATTTGAGAAAATTAAGAAAAATTTCAGGAAATTGGATAACTTCTTTACACCCTGTAATAGTCTAGAAATTTCGTCAGAACTTAAACGTTTTCATAACAAAAAGAAATATTGTTAATCTAATGTTCACATTTTATAAACTTTTTAATACTTTTGAGATTTTTTTAAATATTTTATATGTTTAAATGTTTAAAATGTTTATAAATATTGAGTAATTTCATTGAATCTCATCATATTCTATTGAAATTGCTGAAAAGTATTTATTTGTATAGTAGTATGAACATTTATTCCATATGAAGGTACATATCTACAGCAATAATAATATAATATTGATAATCGATAGATAGATATATAATATGATACATGATATATGGAATGGACTATCGATTTTCTGCTTTCAGCCCATTATTTGTATATTTTTATAATTATTTTGATAATATGATTAAGTTTTATACAACTCATAAAATTTTGTAGTTTTACACTTTCTTCATATTGAGAACGCCTTTTTGAAATTTCCTAGAATGTTCGCAGTCTCTAAACCTTATTTTCTTTTGATATTTTGATTGAAATTCGGGATTCTTTTAACGGTATTTTCATTAAATTACCATATAATTTTTTGAAATTTCCGAAATCTTTATGAAATTTTGTGAAATATATATTAATGATTTGCAAACTCTGATATTATAAATCAATTTTCTCATTGTTTGCTTTCTACAGTTTTAATAAACTTTCGTTAAGTTTTTCCCGATTTACTGGTACATTTAAGAATATTAAGAAACAATTCTCAAACTTATATTTTTATTTGTATAGTTTTTATTTGAAACTTCTGATCTTTATATTAAATTTTCTTCAGTTTGCATACATTTTGTGTATTCTTTTTGCTATTTATTCTTATATTATAGTTAGAGAATTTATAATTAAAAACTTTGGAAAATTCGAAGTTTTCAGAAGCTTCTGGAAAAAAAAAATATCGTAGACTTTCAACATGCAAAATAGGTTTTTGTTCAATTTGAACAAATTTTATTATTTGTTACAGTTATAGAATTCTAGAATTAATATCATGAATAGTAAACATATAAATAGTAACCTTCAATGTAATCTACATGTAAAAGTATATCAGGCCCGTATAGAATTTAGAAAATTCCAATGTCGCAAAAAAGTTTGGGGAGCGCTGCTTTTGAGTTTAGATAATAATAATTAAAAGCATAGTTGAAAAAAGAGTTTCGACTTTCATTACAGTTTGAAAAGTTATATAATGTTTTATTTTTTATAACAAAAGGATAACATGATTGGTTGTAAAATTTTGATTTTCACAAGAATCATTAATCAGATTTTTATGTGAATGAATCATGCAAACTAAATACCGAGTACACATTTGCATATTTCTATTATCCCTAGGGTGCATTTTGCAAGTTACCATCCCTTATAAAATCTTGATCCATAAGTAGGTAGAAAGCACCAGAAATTATGGCCAATATCGATAAAAACATGTTATTGTTGAGACTTATCCGGCCAATCATTTTGCAAATGCGACGTTTTTTGTACTCCAGGTGTACAAATTTATGTACTGTTGCAGTACGCAGTTACTCGTTTAATCGAGTTGCGCTGAATACGCGATTATGTTATTTTTTCTATAAAATGTGTCATTTCTGATGCAATTTGCACGGCGCGTTGTCGAGGGTAATAAGGACGAATTTTACACAGTAGCGGCCGTAAATAATTAAACCCAGTATTGTGAATATTTAAAGTCCGCATGCAGCGCACACAATAAAAACCTGTATCGTATGTGTGCACATAACGCATAGAGCAACATCGGTCCCCCTATAAAGAATCTCGTGCGTTTATATTTCACGTTTGAAAAATTAAATTTAGCGCCCCGCCTGTAACCTGCACGTGTGCACACAAGTGTGTACGTGTACGTGTTGTGTGCACGTATGCGCGGGTATTTATGGTCCCTGTTGGTAATAGATTTTGTAGAATTTCATTCGTACGGGGGGCGGTTTGGCGGCGGCCCGTGGGGTGTGGGGGCGGGACGTAACGGGGCGCTGGTATTATTTCAATCATTCACAATTACCGTGCGAGTTTATAATATCCCAAAAATTACGGGCGGCGAAGGAAATCAAACGCATATATCAGGATTAGCGGGCTGTGCATGGAGCGTGGGGGCTGCGACCGCGGAATGGTCTGCGGGTGAAATAGTGACGAGAACTCGCGTCATTTAGCGAGTTTTATGGGGCGGCGAGGAGCTTTATCTTTTCGGTCCCCAATTCCCAGAGCCGCATATTGCTGCCCCCGGCCTTCGCCGCCTCCACACATGCAGCTCTCACACACGGAGCCACACGGTGGGAACCTTCCCGCATTTACATATTCAAATTCTCGTAAATTTCAAACAAAACAAAAACATACGAAACCACACAAATATATACTTCAGAGACGCAATATGAAACTCCAATTAACCGTTCGATTTTTTACATCATACTTATTCCCAACCAACTTCCATTGAGTGGAGTTTTTTTAAACATGTAGGCACGTTGCCCACCCAGCCGACATATCAAACACATGTTTTTATCTGATTTTATGTTTGAATTATTTTATTCGCAGATAAAACTCGTAGTAAAATACGATATGACTGAGAACACCTTTTTCACAAGAAACATTTATTTGAACTAAACATACAGCCACTGACTTTGGGAATGACGCAGTCTACTATCCTTGTCTGGTGGCGTACAGGAGGAACACGGCAGACAAGGGTCTGCTATTCTTGTCTGCCATGCCCTCCCAGACCAGACGAGGATAGCAGGCAGCTCCACCTTACGGAATGTGTCATTCCCAGAGTCCGTCGCTTGGAATATTATGGCTGGCTCATATTATGATTTATGTACGCTGGATAGTTTGCGCAAGGGCGTAGACATTGACTATGTCATTTATTAAGTTCATTTTTGCTTTATTGTAAGGGCACGTTGCCGACCCAGCCGACATATCGCGATTACCGGGTTGTGTACATTTCGACCGTTATGCGATCATCTTCAATAGCCAAGCTGTACTGAAGATCAATGCCTCGCGGTCGAAATGTACGGTTGCAGCCAAAACAAAGTGGGACTAGTCTGTCAAGTCAATAGTGAATTTGTCTAAAATTGAGCTGTGTAATCAAGTCATTCGTCTTTGCAGAGAAAAAACAATGTCATTGTTATTGTGACATAGATTCCTATATGTTACTTAATAAAAAGCGTAATAAAAATACTTAATAAATACTTAATAAATAAAATTGAGCGGCCATCCCACATTTTGGGATGGCCCCTCAAGTCAGTGCTTTTAGAAGCAAGAATAATAGAGAAATTGAAAACGGAAGGCTTTGCAAATAACGTGCGAATTCTATTAAATTTCGGAAAATTTTAAAAATTTCTGTAATATTTTATATCATTGCAATTTTTGTAAACAATCAGAATTATTAAGGCAAGTTGCACAAATTAAAAGTGATCACCAGATGTCCCCTTTGTAGCCATACAACTTTTGTTAGGCTCAATTTTCGCTATCGAACAAACCTTTGGAGTGATTTGCGTGGATTGATTAAAATGGCCTACGCTGTATATTATTCCACTTATTACTTAATATGTAGTAGTAAAAAATAACTCAAAATCTGTGAATGAAACAAATTCTCATGAAACTTTGCCATAAGCTCTAAAATAATTTATAAATTTGCAAAGAACTAGTAAATTCTATTAAAATTAGGAAAATTTTGAAAATTTCTGTAATATTTTATGTCATTGTAATTTTTCTAAACAATCAGAATCATTAAATACTTATAACTAAAACTTATATAAAAAAAAAGTATAAAATTTCAGAAATATTAAACATTCTAAAGAAAATATCATTTTTGATGCCAAAATATCAAACATTCTAAATAAAATATCACTTTCGATGTCAAAATATGAACTTTATAATTGAAACATCTATGAAAATTGAAAGTAACTATTTAAATTTGCAAAAAGGTTTGACACCAATAAAGATAATTAAAAAACCCGAATGTGGAAATTTAAGAATTCAAAAAATCTGTTAAAATAGTTTAAAATTCTTTTAAAATTCTTTTAAAATTCGGTGCCACTACCTTCAAAAAGCTTTTTAATGGGATATCACAATGGATATGTTGGTTAATAAAAGAAAAATATGCGTGACGTCACTACTGTGCAACAAAAGACTGTCACGAAAAATTAATAACAAAAAAATATGGTATTTTGAAAATTAAGATTAATGTGTCATGGGAAATTTTTCAATAATTGTAGATTAGAATTTTTATGCAAAACTTTGCAAAATTTCTGCAGTATTTTATAACATTCCAAATTCCAAATTATATTATATTAATAATATAATTTATTAATAAAAAAGTTTTACACGAATTAAAATAATGAGAAAACCCGAATCTGGAAGTTTAAGAATCGTAAAAATTCTGTTAAAAAAGTTTAAAATTCTTTGAAAATTCGGTGTCACTACCTTCGAAAACCTTTTTAATGGGATATTACAATGGATATGTTATTAATTTAAAAACTGTTGGTGATGTCACTACTGTGTAATAAATTAAATATTGCCACGAAAAATCAATAACGGAAAAATATGGAGTTTTGAAAATTAAGATTGACGTATCCTGGGATATTTTTTTTTAAATTGTATGTTCGAATTTTTATGTAAAACTTTGCAAAATTGCTGAAGTATTTTATATTATTCCAGATTATCTAAACAATCAGAATTTATAAATTTATTCTATAAAAATGTACAAAATTTAAAAGATCGAACATTGTGAAAAAAATCACTGTAGATTTCATAATATCGGAAAATTTGTAAAATTTCTGTAATATTTTATATCATTCCAATTTTTGTAAACATCAGAATTATTAAAAACTCATATTTTATAAGAAAATGTATAACATTTTAGAAATATCGAAGATTCTAAAATAATATCACTTTTGATGCCAAATATGAAAATTTTAATGCAAACATCTACGAGAATTAAAGGTAACTATTCATATTTTCAAAAAAAAAAAAAAATCTACGAACATTGCAAGTAATAAAACAAACGCCCAATAAATTTGACAAAAATTCTTCATTAAAAAACCTGAATTCTGAAAATTCAAGTAGAAATTTCCTTCGAAAGGCCTTTCAATGAGATATCACAAAGTATGGGTTAGTAATCAAAAGACTGTTGATGACGTCACTATTGTGAAACAAAAGACTTTCACGTAAATGAAAAAAATCGGAAAAATATGGCGTTTTGAAAATTAATATTGTAGAAACATTTTCAATAATTTTTGGTTGAAATTTCATTGGAATAGTTCTGGACTTCGTTTTATTTACATTTCCACACCTTTACTTGTGGAGACAATAATATTTTTAAGCTGTTTCTCTAACTCACGACTAAAAAGGCGCCCTACAAAAAAATCGCTAGGTTGGTAATTTAATAAAAAACGACGACGTCGCTACCGTGAAACAAAATACTGTCTCGTAAAAAAAAGGGAAGAATATGGCGTTTTCAAAATTTTGATTGACTTGTACTAGTAAATTAAAAAAAAAAAAAGTTGGTTGAAATTTCGTTATAATAGTTCTGCACTACATTTTATTTACATTTCCACAACTTTACTTCTTGTGGAGACAATAATATTTTTATGCCATTTCTCTAACTCCGTTTTATTTACATTTCCACATCTTTATTTCTTGTGGAGACAATAATATTTTTAAGCCATTTCTCTAACTCATAACTAAAAAGGCGGACTACAAAAAATCGCATCATTCACGGACGAGTTGCACGTTCGTACTTAAGCGCTATCTTCAGGTCTGAATCAATGTCTTGATACACACGTGAGCCATACTTGCACCTAATTTTAAACTCGTCTCGAGTAATAGTTTTTTTCTTCAAACGTTAGAAAATTATGTCATTATTTAACTTAGTTGACTGTGAAAAAATGTCACATTTCCGCCAGCGTCAGAAACGTCAGAAAATGATGTCATTATTTAACTTAGTTGACTGTGGAAAAATGTCACATTTCCGCCAGCGGAAGTTTTACTTTTCCTTTCCCAGCCGGCGGAAGAAAAAGTGTTGTCATGGCAACA
This sequence comes from Othius punctulatus, assembly GCA_951805005.1. Classification (NCBI taxonomy): domain Eukaryota; kingdom Metazoa; phylum Arthropoda; class Insecta; order Coleoptera; family Staphylinidae; genus Othius; species Othius punctulatus. The sequence continues at coordinate 78,346,608 of OX638142.1, forward strand.
TTAAGTAAACAACGCCATGCAATACTATATATTTCATTATATAACAATTAAATATATCAATGTTTTGCAATTATTTTCCTATTTTCTGGTAGATATACTGCTTTCACTAATAATAGATTAAATCTATAAATGGTTTCTTCAACAAAAATTATCACTGTCACTGTCAAATGCTGAAATAGTTTCTGCCAAGAAAACAAAATTCTTTGATATTAGCATTATTTGATATTAAATTTATTTGAATTGGCCAATTGAAGTAAGGAGTACCACCACCCACCTTCTATTGATAAAAATTATGATAAATGCTGTTATTTCTTATGTACCTTACTTGAATAAATATGTTGTATATATTATATATCAAAATTTCGAGTTTTCGTAATTTGCAGTACGTTTAAAGAAAAAAATAGTATATTTCACTTGGAGGCGAAGTGATTTTTCAGGGCGCGCCTGAGTTTGCGAGCCGAACGAAGTGAGGCGCGTAATAGAAGGCAAGCCTCATTTCTCCTCCACGTAAAATAATATACTATGTTTTCAATAATAGCCCCTAATTCATATAAAACCCAATCGTCTAGTGTTTTTCGTACTTGTTATAACCGCCCCATTAATCCGATGATGTTGTAAACATCCCTTAATGTCCCACGTCAACTTATCAACGCCTCAACGCCGAGATTATCACAAAGCGATTATCTCCGGTCCTCGAGCGACGCGACCCGTGAAACTGGTCGCGTGTTCGACTCCTGCTCGACAACTATTAACAATCAACACATAGCAAATCAGGGGGGTGCGAGCCCTCGGATCTGGTTACGCGATGCCACGCGACCTGACCGGAGGGGCGCCCGCTAAAATCATTATTAGTACCGTGCATGATTTTACGAGTACAAATCCATGGGAGCGCAGAGTGGACATTCGATACACTTGTTTGTGCAGGCCGGATGGACACGAACAACGATAACAATGCACGGCGTGTTATCATTGCCCGGTGATTTTTGATCTCCATGATCTCTGTAATCACAAGAGTCGTGAGAATTTTTAGCGTGAAATGTAGAAATGTATCAGGCAGGGGCGGATTTATACTTCTGCCCACTTGCCCCCCCCCCCCCCCCTTCTTGGGGAAGTAAATCGATTGTGGCAGCATTTGCTTCATTTAGTACATCTTCGGAGATACCACAAAACGAAGAACTTTGCACATCTGACATTATTTTTCTAATTTCACTTTGTTTTGTTTGTTTGTATTTGAACCGTTGATGTTGCTATGGTATCAAATTGCGCCTGGATAACTAGTTTATTAATTTTGAAATTTAATATTGATAAATTGACCAGTTTTTGTAATTCAGGTATTACAAAAAGTATCGAACAACATACGGCCGATATGCAAATAACAGGCTTGGTTGAATATAAACCTCGGCTGCGCTCCGCTCCGCTTCGCTTCGCCTCGGTTTACAAACTTCAACCCGCGCCTGTTATTTGCTACATATCGGCGTTATATACTATAACGATTATAAAAGTTCTCGTAATTTCGTTTGTAATCTATTCAAATTGAATTCATATTTAATCAGATTAATTATTAAATCCCCTAATGATCACCCCGTCCTATTCTAAAACAATACTTGGCTTTTACGTGTTTTTCAATGTTTATAGCTGAGTATGAAATTGTTTTAAAATTACTACTAAACGTCTCGATTAATATCAGTAATTTTTCGTGGTTTTGTGTTAAATTAATTTATACAAAATATGGATATTCCGAAGTCTTACACACCTGAAAATGAGTTTTCTTCTGGTGTAACGTCTACAGTTTTAACGTTTACAAATGTGTAGCATTTGTACCTCAAAATTACAAAATTACCTGAAAATCAGTCTTCTTCTGGTGTAACGTCTACAGAGCCGGATGGGGCCGGCGGGAAGCCGGGAAATTTCCCGGTGCGCCGGTCGCAAATAGTTGTAAGGCGCTGGCGCAACAAGCTCATTTTTTTGTTGAATCTTGTCACTACTACCACTATACGCAATTTACACAAACGCCACAACAAATATGTATTATATTTGTTTTAAAATAATTTATAGTTCAAATCGTATTGATAAATTATAATTATAAATAAATAGTGGTCTGAACAGTTAAAAGTCAAAGAGAAAAATGTTACATAATAGACAAATGATTGATAGAATAATAAATATTATTAAACTTCTTGGAAGACATGATACAGGCCAAGAGTTTGAATCGTGCTACTAGAAATCTACATAGCAAAAATTTGGGCAAATTTTAATGGGCCTTACATCAAATATTTAAATTAGATCTGGTGCATTTGTTTTGTTTCTATTAGATACTACAGTTAATTAAATTATTACGAAATCTAATAATAAGATTTAAATTTTAAAAAATTAAAAAAATATCAAAATAGTAGCAGAAAAAAGAAATACTGCTGAAATTTATTTAATAGCAGTAGAGTAGACTAGTACCACTCAAAATGTGTATAATAGACCAACGCTCGTTGATTTTTAAATATGTTCTTCAAAACCAAACGAAGAAAAGTTTAATCTCCATTTGAGAAACAAGAGAGAATGTTGTTGGTGGGCTGAAGAATGGCATTTTAAAAAATATTCGGCAAATACGGAATGTTGAGTCACCTTTGTATGTAGAAGTAAAATTGGTGTTAGAAACAATAGAGAAACCCCAAAAGACGAACAGTAATGTGAGGGCAATGGCAAAAAGTTTCACAGACAATATTTAAAATACGAAGTAATTTTAGCAACTATATTTTTCAAAAGATTCTGCATTACTGGACCACGATCAAAATATTTGAAGCGCTACGGGGAGGAATGATTTCTATTTCTTCATTTTGATTTCATCTTGATTCCATTTTTATTGAAATCCAGCTGATGGTGCCATGTTGTAGTATGGGAAAAGTAGTTTCGACACGTGAAGTCAAACAGTGAAAAACGATCACCGTTCGCTTCAAAAACGAAGAAATAGAATATGATGTTGACTTAAAACGATCAGAGATCTAGATGAAGAAGAATAATTTATAGACGACCCCCCTAATGGACAATAATCGGTAATCATAATAATATTTTATCAAAAATTTGTATTTCATTTGAAAATATATTGTTTGTGTGTACATACCTATACTGTACTGTACCCTACATAAAAAATCTAAAAATACGGTTAAAAACGATCAGAGTCCAAGACTTGTTAATATAAATATATTATTTTAATAGTTTTACTTATGTGTATTTCATGTTTTGCTCAATATTCTAATTCACATCTTGTCAAAGTAGATCAATTATAATCAGTTAGTTTTTTCATTCATCCTTTCTGTCCTTTATTTGACTTGAAACTTTCAATTTAGTTTTCTGGAAAACGACCAAATTGGACTCTGATCGTTTTTCCCGTAGCCCTTGATTTACAAATACCATTGCTACAAATCTACACAGATGGCGCAAAGTACAAAAGTACAGAAGTTTCAAAGAATTGCGACTCAGTAAAATATCTTTCAGACTAATTCGCAGTATGGGCGGAAGAAAAATTAGTACATAATGAAACATACAGTACATAATTCTGAAATGACATTTAAGAGAATATTAAATGAACTGCGAAGAAAAAAGTAATTCGTGTGCCGAAAGAATGGAGAAAAATGTGGAGATGAAACATTAGACGATGAACATGAGAAATGTATGTTTGAAACATTCAATGTAATTATAATTATATATACCGTAATCAGGTCTATGATAAAACGATTCCAAAATACCTTCGATGTTTGTAAAGATCTATCTGTATTAGATCCACAAAATTTGGATGAAATTAAACCAAATATTCCAAAAAAGATCGACTTCTCTCTATATTGAAGACTTTAACTAATAAATTACAAACAAAAATTGTAATGTAACATTAGAAAATTTAGTAGAAGAACTTTTGATTTGAAATTTGTGATTTATTGGAACAAAATATTTGTGATATGTTAATAGTAGACCAAAATCTTCAACTGCAGATAGACTTTATAGAAGAACATATAGAAGAATCAAGCAAGCATATGTGAGCATGTGGCAAAACAAATGAAGAAATACTAACATGTAGAAGTTGCAAAACTGTGCTACTAGTTCCAGAAGTGTACTCCACCTTATAGCTAATACTTATACTCTAGTCTAGCGTATTTAGAATTCTTCCAATATCTCAAGTTTCCTACAAAAGATATTTCTTAACGCTAAAATATGTAGAAATAGATTATGATCGACGACATCTCACACTCGCCTTGAAGCTCTTATGTTCATGAGTTATGAGAAAGAGAATTTAAATGAACTAAATAATAAAGAAATTGTAGCCGCGTTGGGTAATTCCAGTTCTCTTCTATCAAAAAAGTTATTGTTTTAAAATAAAAATATTATATATATTTTTTATTTTTTGCCTATTTACTTATGTAATACATTTGGTTTTTTAATTGTAGAAAAAATTTGCAGACGCTTTTACTTCTTTTCATTATAACCTCTTAAAACTGACATTTGAGCACTGATTCTTTCTGATTCTTACAACTTTTGTCCACATTTTATGTTTTTATGGTGACTGTATTTCCTGCACCGGTTTTGATAGTCCCATCCGCCCCTGAACGTCTACAGTTTTAACGTCTACAAATGTGTAGCATTTGTACCTCAAAATTACTCATGCAATATAGTGAGGCATTATTCTCACTATCCATCTCAAATACTATTTGTCCCTTTCCTTTTATCTAATAATAGTTAATTTATATTTTGTGGTTTAATGCGGTGTATTTATTGGTCGTAAATAAACTTTGAGGTGTTTTCACTTTTACGTCTCAAGTGAAAGAAACTGCGCGTGCCAAGAAAGCCTAATTACCGTATCACGTAAATCAATGCATTCCTCAATGGGGCTTTCTTTGCCGCTATTCTTGACCCGGCGTCTCCCCCAGTGTGTGTGCCAAGAATCTATAATTGCGAACATAACATTTAATTCTGGTTTAATTCGGCGATTCTGTCGAAAATACGCGGCAACAGAACAAAGCGCTTCTGCTTTATTTTTGGGTTGATTTACAGGGCAGGTGAGAAAGTGTCGTCGTTTCCGCCGAGTGCGCTTCTTGGCACGCTGCGTTTTATTAATAAACGAGAAAAGGAGCGCCCACGCCCCTCCAGAGATTATAACAAAATATTTGCGCTGTTTGCACGGAGGGCAATATAGGATAGCGCGGTGGAAATTGGTCAGGTTGGGTTGGGATGAGGGGGCATACGCGTGCAGATCGCGCGGAGTGGCCGTGGATGTGGAGGGTGCACACACATATTTTTTCAGACGGCGAGTTATCGTAAGCGAGTAAGCACTTTTTAATCACCCTAAGTGGATCCTGATGTAGAGTAGCTTTTACCGTTTCCCTGCCACAGGCGGACCGGTAATAAAAGCACAAAACTCCACAGTAACACTTATCCTCCATCACATCCCGCATTAAAGCAACTTTTCTCCCGTTCATTGTGTAACTGTGTAAATGTCTACAAGTGGGAGCACCGTAATCGCTTTAGCCCTCGCGGAGCCGGACCGGATATCCGCCGCCTCCCGCGCTTCCTCCCCATCTCCGCCGCCGCCCCCGCGCTCGCGCTCATTATTAAATCAATTTTCCTGGCCGTATAAATTATGCATTTCATTAAGTTAATCTCTATAAGTGGGGTTGCAATTCTGAAGAACCGGGGAGCCGCTGTAAATTCCCGGCTCCCTTCCGCTCTTTGTGTGTTTATTTCCGAGTGAGCGTCGCCGTTTTTTTTTTTCGCCACCCCCCAGCCACCCCCGGAACGGGCCATTAGACGACGACGACGGCGACGGCGACGCTCACCCCGCTGCGGAGGAGATGTATGGCCTGGCTGCGTGTATGCGCTTTTCGACGATATGTTTCCTTCCGCTCTCCGCTCGCATAAGTTAATAACGTTTTAACATGTACTTACATCACTCCGCGAATTCGTTACTGCGCTGGTGAGGGAAGAAAAATCTCGTGTTGCTACATTAGTAATAAGGTCTGAGTTATGTTCGACAATGTAACGTGAATTTATACATTACTAAACTGAGATCATGCATTTTTATGTATATTTCGTTTAAATTTAACTACCTTAGATACCATAATGCATAACAATATAACACTTATAAATAATAACTGCATTTTTATGTATATTTCATTTAACTATCATACCTTAGGTACCATAATGCATAATAATATAACCATTATAAATAATAACTCTCGACACTCTACTAGGGTACAAGGAATTAAAGATAATAAATAAATAATAACAATAGACATTAAACACATATCTAAATACAAGGCAGCAAAGTACCAATTTCGCTGCCCTGCCTGAAATTTTGTAACCGAGGCATAGCCGAGGCTACAAAACCAGCCGAGGGATTTCCATTTGGGAACATACATATAAGGTAAATAATCCACTTTGCCAATCCGCTCAGGTGAGCAAATCCTCATCCCTCAGTGCATGCGGGAGAGTAGCATCCCCTGTGGCGGATGGTGAATGATGTTCAGAAAGAGGCAACCCGTTTCACAACGTGGATTGTTTAACATTATATGTTCTGTACTGAAAATGCTTACGAGGTATTGAAAATTATGGCCCGCATCTATAGTTTTTGAAAATGAATAGCTTCAATTTTTTACAAATTATGTCAACTCTGCACCTTAGTCATGACATTATTTCTTTGTCTGACCAAGCAGACAAACAGTAAATTTGGTGCCTACGCAGAAAACGTAAAACTATTTACCTTGTCAGTTGTCCTCAAAATTATGCTTTTAATGTCAATCAGCGAAAAAATTATGTCAACTCTGCACCTTAGTTTTGATGTCATGACATTATATCTTTGTCTGACCAAGCAGACAAACAGTAAATTTGGTGCCTACGCAGAAAACGTAAAACTTTTTACCTTGTCAACTGTCCTCAAAATTATGCTTTTAATGTCAATCAGCGAAAAAAATATGTCAACTCTGCACCTTAGTTTTGATGTCATGACATTATTTCTTTGTCTGACTCAGTAGACAAACAGTAAATTTGGTGCCGACGCAGAAAAAGTAAAACTTTTTACCGCGTCAACTGTCCTCAAAATTATGACTTTAATGTCAATCAGCGAAAAAATTATGTCAACTCTGCACCTTAGTTTAGACGTCATGACATTATTTCTTTGTCTGCCCAAGCAGACAAACAGTAAATTTGGTGCCTACGCAGAAAACGTAAAACTTTTTACCTTGTCAATTGTCCTCAAAATTATGCTTTTAATGTCAATCAGCGAATAAAATATGTCAACTCTGCACCTTAGTTTTGATGTCATGACATTAATGGATAAAGAAAGTCAGTTACACAATGATTACTGAATGAAATTAATCAGTTTTCATAGAAATCTGCACAAATTCGCAATTTCACTTTCAACTTTTCATATCGGTCACGAGAGTATACAGAGTCAGAAAGTCAAAGAGTCAAGTGTAAAAGTCAGAATTCAGTGATACCAATAATAGCTGTAAGTTTGAAAATATACAAGTCTTCGTATGTGCAATTTTGAAAATGAATAGATTCAATTTTTGACAATGTAGCATTTTCAGAGCCTCAAAATTCAGTATTTATTGATTTGCGACAGTAAAACTTTTAAAGCTTCTTTTGTTCTGTAACAGTGATGCATTTTCAATCAAAATGTCAGACAAAAACGATAACCCTAATGTCAGTTTTCATGGAAATCAGTACAAAATGAAAATTTTGTACTGATTTTTGAAATTTCTAAACAAAGTGATTTTGAAATTTTGAAAATTTTGAAAATCAATAGATTCAATTTTTGACATTGTAGCATTTTCAGAGCCTCAAAATTCAGTATTTAATGATTTGCGACAATCAGTAAAACTTTTAAAGCTTCTTTTGTTCTGTAACAATGATGCATTTTCAATCAAAATGTCAGACAACAACGATAACAACTATAAGTTAGAAAGTATAAAAAAGTCAGTACAAATGGAAACTTAGAAAGGGAGTACGTTAGTTCTATGACAATTTGTGTAACTTTAAACTGTAATTTTTGCTGCCTAAGCAGATAAAGTAAAACTTTGCAGCTTGTCGACTGTCAGTATAATTATGCTTTTAATGCCAATCAGCGCGAAAATTAATGCAACTCTGTACCTTTGTTTTGATGTCATGTCATTAATACATAAAAATAGTCAGTGACACAATGATCACTGCATGAAATTTGGTCAGTTTTCATGGAAATCAGTACAAAATGAAAATTTAACATTTATCTTTTTATATCCCTCACGAAAGTGTAAAAATCTGAATTCAGTGATACCAATAATGGATGCAAGTTTGAAAATACACAAGTCGTAGTAAAATATGTGCAATTTTGAAAATGAATAGATTTCATTTTTGACATTATGTAGCATTTTCAGAGCCTCAAAATTCAGTATTTAATGATTTGCGACTATCAGTACAACTTCTAAAACTTCTTGTGTTTCAATAAAATTGTTGCATTTGATGTTCTATAGAACTAGAAGTCAGAAATCAATGACCATTATAAAAGCCTTCAGTGACTTACAATAAGTACAACAATTAGAACAATACAATTACAGCATTAAGTGCAACTTTAGAAACTTCTTTTGTTTCTATAACATTGATGCATTTTCAAAAAAAATGTCAGAATTTAGTGACAACGATAATCACTGTCAATTTGAAAGTATAAAAAGTAAGTACAAATTAAACCTTTGAAAGTAATAACTTTAAGAGTTCTAAACAATAAAAATTTGAAAGTAAAAAAGTCAGAATTTAATAGCAACAATAATGGCTGTTACTTTAAAAACACTAACAGTCTTATTTGTGTAATTGACGTATCTATAAATTTTTTAAAATGAATATCTGTTTTTATGTCACACTACATAGTAGTGTTATGGCAAAACATTCTATCTTTTTTTTTTAAATGCACTTTGTGGCATTAAATGGCCACAAATATAGTATACTTGAAGTATGAATGCAACAATCATTACAAAGTTGAAAGTTTTTCTCGTTTGTTTTTGATGATAAAAGTTTTATGACCTTTCAAGCAAAACAATAGTTACATTTTCTGCAATCTTTTAAGTATAAAACTCGTAGTCCTGTAATTTGCTGTAGGCTTGGTTCCATCGCATAAACTTGAGAACTAATTTGAAAATAATTTAAAAAATAAAAATAAAAATTGGAATAATTAATATTTCCCATATTTTCCATTTTGACATTGGTTGTTATACATCGTTGAAAATAGGAACAGAAAGTCTATTTAGACGTGTAAAAATCACATATGGCTGCCATTTAAAATTAGAAAGTTGTTATTAATATCTCGGAAACCGCCATCTTGACTTTTTCGATTTTTCGAAGTGCCAAAAGTTATTTTGCTCACAACTTTGTTTCTACATACTGTAGAGACTTCAACGATGGCTCGTTCAATTCAGAGACAAAAAAACCTACGAAATATAAAGAGAAAATTTCCTGAGGCCACAAACTAAGTGTTTTGGCGAAGGCATCTTTCAGTATTTTTAGCGATATTGGCCGTTTTTGGCTTTTGTCAAATTTACTTTTGTTTTGACTTGATTCTTAAGTTTGTGCGATCGAATCAAGTAATTTTTATTTTATATTTATTTCCGCATCTTTAATAATTATGAAAATATCCGAGTTTTTCGATAATCACGATTTTTTGTTTTTTTAGAATAACTTTTAACCTGCTCGGACTCTATAAAAAATAGAAGTACACCTCAACACCCAAAAGGGTAAAAGAGGGAAAGATTAAGAAAGAAAGAAAGAATAACTTCTAAACTGCTCCAAGTTTTGAAAAATTTTCAACATAATCTAAACCTGCATATAAAACTGCACAATATTGCCCATTTTACCAGATCTCTAGCTTTAAGAATAAGAAAGATACAAATGCAATCCTACTCTATTTAGGACACCCTGTGGATTAGGCTACTATTGGTCAAATGTGAATAAATGAAATATTAATCAATTATTCTATAACAATGAATTAATTAAAATGCCAACTAATTAATTTGGTTTTATTAAAAATGCGCACATTCATTACCAATGCTCGGAAATTATTGTTTAATTAATTCCGCCTTTGAGTAATTAGGAAATTGCTGGTTTCCGAGGGGGTTGAGTTTGCCCGTTAAAGTCCGCGAAATGGAGCCGACGCACCCCTTGCTCCTCCAAACAACCGAAACGCGGGGGTGGCTCGGTGGCAGCAGTAGACGTTCTGCGAGGGTCGTCGCGACGCGGAACGACGCGTTCGTCGTTAAAGCGCTATTCGTTATCCGTTACAAGCCACGATTACGAGGGAATTTCGAGAAAATTACGATCGCAGCAGATGGAATTAGTGCCTCTGATGCACCAGCTTAAAGTTCACTTATGAACTGTGGCCTTGTTTCAAGTTCTTAATATACACAAATTTAATATTTTTGCATTTAAATATGTACCTACGAGTCTTCCAAAATGAGGTGCATTCATCATATTTGTAAGGTCTTTGTTTTACGTGGGTCCTAGCAAAATCAAGAATAGTATGTATGCAATGAGCATTTAATGGTAGCATTAGGACACGACTAAGAGAATTGAGACACGATTATAGTGTATTAATCGGCATTAAATGCGAGTTGCATACAGTATTTTTTCTACAATCAGTCATTCGCAGCCAATTTTCGCGAAAATTTCCTAATGAGAGAATTGAGACACGATTATAGTGTTTGAATAAACATTACATGCGAGTTGCATGCATTATATTTTCTACAATCAGTCATTCGCACCCAATTTTCTCGAAAATTTCCGAGTAAGAGAATTGATACACGATTATAGTGTTTGAATAGACATTGAATGCGAGTTGCATACAGTAATTTTTCTACAAGCAGTCATCTTAATTTTACTCTTAAATTTTAAAGCATAACTAAAGTACATACGTTCACGATCTAATCGCGCCAAAGTTGACTGTCATTTTTTTGTCAAATTCCATACATCAATTTTATTTGACGTCAAAATATGGCAATGTGTTTGGGTGGGTTAGGTGTTTTGTGACAGTTGTACTAACTGTATTAATTTGTGCTAATAATCATAATTCTATGATTATTAGTCAGTCAAATGCCAAATCAGTTACCTACAACCTGATACTGCTAAATTCACTCACTTAAAAACTTTTCAGCAGGATTTTTGAGGTATTTAGTTTATATATATATATATATATATATATATATATATATATATATATATATATATATATATATATATATATATATATAAACAATCTTTATTAGGCTATCGGCCCCATATTCGACCCCAGTTTATCGACCCCAGTTTATATTTATTAGGATTGTCACTAAAATATGGCGGCGAATTTATTTTTAATTAAGGCCCTAAAAAAAGTTTCTTATTTCTAATTGATATTTATACAAATTTCGTTAAAAAAATCGTTCCTATTGAATAATCTCAATTGTAATTGTTAGTTATAAAATTTGCGTGCGGTTTGCTCACTTATACATTGATTTCCGCTTTTCGTTTCAATTACATTAATTTCCCCAACTACTAAAACTACTGCAGCTTCTGGCATTGTAATCCGCAACGGATTAAATGGACCGCAGCCAGGCCCACGAAACGCCCCGTGTGGTGGAGGGATTTAAGGTTCTGGCTGATACGCATCATTACCTAATTAAAATGAACTTCAAGCCAACATATGGGAGCCCCAATTAAACGGCTTACTTTGCTCATTGTTGCCACTTAATGCATGATATCAAAATTTGGGGATTATAAGAGGTGTTCAGATAAGCATTGGAATCACGCAAATGACAAGAAAGTAGACAAAAATGATGCAACAAAAATTATCAGTGTTATTCATAAAAATTTAAACCGTGGTTAAGCGGTAGTTTAGCGGTAGTTTAGCGATGTTTTACAAAAGGTTACTAAGGTTACTAAGATGTGTTACTAACACTGTAAGTGATTGGTTCAATGAGAAGGAATAATTATTAGCTAACCATCGTAATCCACTTCCAAATCCTAGCATATTTGTTCCATTTAAAAACCGGAAAACGACAATTATCCGAGGGATAATTATAGGTATAAATTTCATTTTTATAATTGTTAGTACAGTAATGCTCTAATTTTATTAGATTAAATTATAGTGCAGTAAAAGTTTAATTATCTGATGCTCCATTATTCGAAGGATTGGATTATCCGTGGTCCGCTATAGTACAAATTTAATTTTGGTATGTGGTTTGATGCATTCTGTGGTTTGAGTATGAGGTTTGTGTGGTTTTTGCACCATCAGGTTGTTTAAATAAATTTTATGACTTTATTAAAAAAAAAAACATTTATTTATGATAAGTTCGTAAAGCACTACTTTGAGAAAATGTATCATACACAGTTTTTTTTCTGCTACAGCTATTATGAAAAACAGCAAAAATTTGATGCAAAATACAATATTTTGTTAATTGGTGAGTGAATGAATTGTGTGAAAAACTTATTTTGTGCATAGTTGATGTTTTTACGTACAGATGTTTTTTTACGCACTTGTGCTAAAAAGTATCACTTTACGTACTGTGAATAGTGCATAAAAACTTAATTTACGCACTGTCCCACTGTACGCACAAAAATAATTTAGTGTTTCATTTTCGTTCTGCAAATCTTATTATCCGGAACTCTGATTATCCGATACTCAATTATCCGAGACTCTCTGTATTACAAGATCCATTTATTTTTGTACAGAAATATTTGAAAGTATCACTTTACGTACTGTGAACAGTCCGTAAAATAGTTATTTACGTAACCAATTACGAGAAGTGCGATATTAATATCGCACTTTTCATAACTGGTTACGTAAATAACTATTACGCACTTCGCACGTCTTGGAAAAAAATAATTTAGTGTTTCATTTTAGTTCTGCCAATCTTATTATCCGGAACTCTGATTATCCGATACTCAATTATCCGAGACTCTCTGTATTACAAGATCCATTTATTTTTGTACAGAAATATTTGAAAGTATCACTTGACGTACTGTGAACAGTCCGTAAAATAGTTATTTACGTAACCAATTACGAGAAGTGCGATATTAATATCGCACTTTTCATAACTGGTTACGTAAATAACTATTACGCACTTCGCACGTCTTGGAAAAAAAATAATTTAGTGTTTCATTTTAGTTCTGCAAATCTTATTATCCGGAACTCTGATTATCCGATACTCAATTATCCGAGACTCTCTGTATTACAAGATCCATTTATTTTTGTACAGAAATATTTGAAAGTATCACTTTACGTACTGTGAACAGTCCGTAAAATAGTTATTTACGTAACCAATTACGAGAAGTGCGATATTAATATCGCACTTTTCATAACTGGTTACGTAAATAACTATTACGCACTTCGCACGTCTTGGAAAAAAATAATTTAGTGTTTCATTTTAGTTCTGCCAATCTTATTATCCGGAACTCTGATTATCCGATACTCAATTATCCGAGACTCTCTGTATTACAAGATCCATTTATTTTTGTACAGTGTAATGTTCGACATAATTAAATAAAACTACCACGTGCGAATTGACATGTTCTTTATTTCCACGCCACATGTACACTGCCCGTGCTCATGCCTGCACTGCGCGTTGCCAACTTAATCTTAACATAATATAAGTGATTCCAACTTAAAAGTAATTCTTACAAATATAACATACAGAAATATTTGAAAGTATCACTTTACGTACTGTGAACAGTCCGTAAAATAGTTATTTACGTAACCAATTACGAGAAGTGCGATATTAATATCGCACTTTTCATAACTGGTTACGTAAATAACTATTACGCACCGTCTTGGAAAAAAATAATTTAGTGTTTCATTTTAGTTCTGCAAATCTTATTATCCGGAACTCAGATTATCCGATACTCAATTATCCGAGACCCTCTGTATTACATAATCCATTTATTTTTATTTTTGTACAGTAATATTTGATTATCCGAGACTCAATATAACTTGTTTAAAAATATGTCAATGTCATGATATTATAATTGAAGCATTAAAAGTTGCACATATTATCGTACATACTTTTAAAATTGTTGCAATTATTGTTGTCATAAAACTCTGACTTTTCACTTGAATTTGCATACAAGTCATAATAACAACAAATGCGCGTTCGAAGTTGTACGACTGTTGTACACATTTACGTTAGATGACAATTTTCATTAACTTAAAAATTTCGATTCTTCGCTGAAAGTTGGTATGCTCACAAGTTTTTTTCTATATACTGTAGAGACTTCTACGTTGGTTCGTTTAATTCAGAGACAAAAAAAGCTATGAAATATAAAGAGAAAAATTCCTGCGCACACAAACTAAGCGATTTGGCGAAGGCATCTTTCAGCATTTTTAGCGATTTTGGCCGTTTTTGGCTTTTGTCAAATTTACTTTTGTTTTGACTTGATTCTTAAGTTTGTGCGATCGAATTAAGTAATTTTTATTTTAAACTTATTTAAGCATCTTTAACAGTCATGCTCACATAAATCTAGTACAAATAATTTGACATTGCTATATTAAATTGCTATTGTAACCTAATTTCTTGTACTAGATTTATGTGAGCATGACTGTACATATTATCTTACATACTTTCAAAATTGTTGTAATTATTGTTGTCATTAAACTCTGACTTTTCACTTGTGAAAATGCATACAAGTCATAATAACAACAAATATGCTTTCGAAGTTGTACGACTGTTGTACACGTTTACGTTAGATGACAATATACATTAACTTGAAAATTACGATTTTTCGCCAAAAGTTGGTTTGCTCACAACTTTTTTTTTCTACATACTGTAGAGACTTCTACGTTGGCTCGTTCAATTCTGAGACAAAAAAAAAAACTATGAAATTTAAAGAGAAAATTTCCCGAGGCCACAAACTAAGTGTTTTGGCGTTTTCAGCATTTTTTGCGATTTTGGCCGTTTTTGGCTTTTGTCAAATTTACTTTTGTTTTGACTTGATTCTTAAATTTGTGTGATCGCATTAAGTAATTTTTATTTTAAACTTATTTAAGCATCTTTAACAGTAATATTCGATTATCCGAGACTCAATATAACTCATATAAAAATATGCCAATGTCATGATATTATAATAGTGAAGCATTGAAAGTTGTACATATTATCGTACATACTTTCAAAATTGTTGCAATTATTGTTGTCATTACACTCAGACTTTTCACTTGAAAATGCATCCAAGTCATAATAACAACAAATATGCTTTTGAAGTTGTACGACTGTTCGACACGTTTACGTTAGATGACAATTTTCATTGGCTTAAAAATTCCGATTTTTCGAAGTGCCAAAAGATGCTTTGCTCCCAACTTTTTTTCCACATACTGTAGAGACTTCTACGTTGTCTCGTTCAATTCAGATACAAAAAAGCTATGAAATATAAAGAGAAAAATTCCTGAGCACACAAACTAAGCGATTGGCGAAGGCATTTTCAGCATTTTTAGCGATTTTGGCCGTTTTTGGCTTTTGTCAAATTTACTTTTGTTTTGACTTGCTTCTTAAGTTTGTGCGTTTGAATTAAGTAATTTTTATTTTAAACTTATTTAAGCATTTTTAACAGTAATATTTCATTATCCGAGACTCAATAAAATTCGTATAAAAATATGTCAATGTCGTGATATTATAATAGTGAAGCGTTGAAAGTTGTACGTATTATCGTACATACTATCAAAATTGTTGCAATTATTGTTGTCATTAAACTCTGACTTTTCACTTGAAAATACATCCAAGTCATAATAACAACAAATATGCTTTTGAAGTTGTACGGCTGTTGTACACGTTTACGTTAGATGACAATTTTCATTGGCTTGAAA
Organism: Othius punctulatus; assembly: GCA_951805005.1. Classification (NCBI taxonomy): domain Eukaryota; kingdom Metazoa; phylum Arthropoda; class Insecta; order Coleoptera; family Staphylinidae; genus Othius; species Othius punctulatus. The sequence continues at coordinate 78,362,437 of OX638142.1, forward strand.
ATTTCGATTTTGAAGTGCCAAAAGTTGTTTTGCTTAGAACTTTTTTTCTACATACTGTAGAGACTTCTACGTTGGCTCGTTCAATTCAGAGACAAAGAAAAATCTTTAAAATATAAAGAGAAAAATTCCTGAGCACACAAACTAAGCGATTTGGCGAAGACATCTTTCAGCATTTTTAGCGATTTCGACCGTTTTTGGCTTTTGTCAAATTTACTTTTGTTTTGACTTGATTCTTAAGTTTGTGCGTTTGAATTTAATAATTTTTATTTTAAAGTTATTTAAGCATCTTTAACAATAATATTTGATTATCCGAGACTCAATATAACTAATATAAAAATATGTACATGTCATGATATTATAATAGTGAAGCATTGAAAGTTGTACATATTATCGTACATACTTTCAAAATTGTTGCAATTATTGTTGTCATTAAACTCAGACTTTTCACTTGAAAATACATCCAACTCATAATTACAACAAATATGCTTTCGAAGTTGTACGACTGTTGTACACGTTTACGTTAGATGACAATTTTCATTAACTTGAAAATTTCGAATTTTCGCCAAAAGTTGGTGTGCTCACAATTTTTTTCTACATACTGTAGAGACTTCTACGTTGTCTCGTTCAATTCAGAGACAAAAAAAAAGTATGAAATATAAAGAGAAAATTTCCTGAGGCCACAAACTAAGTGTTTTGGCGAAGGCATTTTCAGCATTTTTAGCGATTTTGGTCGTTTTTGGCTTTTGTCAAATTTCGTTTTGATTTGATTCTTAAGTTTGTGCGAATGAATTAAGTAATTTTTATTTTAAACTGATTTCCGCATCTTTAATAGTTATGGAAATGTAGGAGTTTTTAGAAAATCATGATTTTTAGTTTTTTTTTGTATAACTTCTAACCTACTCGGACTTTTCGAAAAAAAATCAACATAATCTGAACCAGCATATAAAACGGCACAATATTTTCTATTTAACCAGATCTCTAGCTTTAAGAAAGATACCGATGCAATCCTGCTCTATTTAGGACACTCTGTATAAGGAACTAAAAATATGAACAAACTCGAGTGAAATAAGCCATACGGTGAAAATCCCTCGGTATATTAATAAGCATTTTCTAATTACTGTGCTCCATTTGTTGCCGTTCCTATTCATCCGTGTGGCCTTAATTCCGCCCTGGGAATATTAAAAGGACGCGACGCGAGCAATTAATTCGCTAATGTTTAATTAATACAGTTAAGCTGTGACTCCCCGCCCCCGCCGGCGCCTCAGGCCCCAGTGTAGCCGAATTAGCACCTAGTGCACATACACACACATAAGTGCGGGGGTGTAGGTGTGCGAAGGTATTCTTTTGTCTGCGCCGGCTCATTTTTCATTCCGTTTCCAGACGCGCGTTCAATTTAACTTTCCGTCGACGGTTCCGGGTCGCAGCGAGGGGCCCCTGCCGCCTCCCCCGCTGCCCCCCGGGGGCCTGCACGATGAAATATTCAAAGAACAAACGCGGACCCCAGGTGCACTTGCGGAGCTCTTACACGGAACGGAGCAAATTACATCTAACGATATCAATATCTGGCGTGGGGGCGGCGCGCACGCCAGGGCCGCCGCCGCCGCCGTAATCGCATCACTTTCGGTTTCGTCATCATCACCTGCCTCCGTGGCGGTGTCGTTAAGTGTACAATTTTTTCAGCTGTGTGTCTGGGGGTGGGATGGCGCTCACCTGTACCCGCGCCTCCGTCAGGTCGATCTTCATGGCGATCTCCTCCCTGGTATAGATGTCCGGGTAGTGGGTCTCCTGGAAGGCGCGCTCCAGCTCCTTGAGCTGCGCCGATGTGAACGTCGTCCTTATCCTCCTCTGTTTCCGCTTCTCGGTGAGGACGCCGTCGTGGCCCGGGTACACTTTGTAAGGGAGGCCGCCTGGAAATTAAGAGAAAAAAATAATCAATACCGCCCCCGGCCAGGCTTCGGTGCGGTTTTAAAGCCAAACGGCGACGCAGATGAGAGAGGACGAAACTACTGAATTTCATTAACAATCTCATTACATCGCAACTTTTCGTTTCCTAAGATTATCAGGTCTCCGTCAATACTTTCTACTAACGAAAGCCTAGGGGCTACCGACAACTTCAAAATATCAATCAAAATCATCAAAATCAAAATATCAATCAAAATCATCAAAATCAAAATCTCAATCAAAATCATCAAACACATCAAAATCAAAATCTCATTCAAAATCATCAAAATCAAAATCTCACTTAAAATCATCAAAATCAAAATCTCAATCAAAATTATTAAAATCAAAATAGACATCAAAAACTATTCAATATGAAGATGAGTTCTCCAATTCATCTTCAGCAAAAAAATTGGAGAATTTCATAGCAGAGGCAAAATATTTGATTTAATAAGTCCTAAGGCTACTTGTGCTGACTAAGGTCTAAGACCATTACATGTGCTGACTACGATTTATAACGCTCATTGGCGTGTACTCAAACCGAATGAAGTTTCGTGGTGATCAAAAATCCGATTTTTTCAAGCGTGTTGTAAATGAATCGGGTTGTTGATTTTTACGGATGCAAATTTTATGGACCCCTTTCGCGGGAATTATGTGGTCGATTACCATCATGGAGCGCCTCGGATGCTGGTTATCAGTGGATCGATGAGAGTTGGAGGGAGAGTATCAGACGTTCTGCGGGCTCGGCCATCGCCTCCAATTACGTGGCCAATCTTTCAGTTCCGTGCCGGGGGACCGTCATTGTGAGCAGCGGCGGCGCGGCCCCCGACTATACAAATTATCTATTATTCAGGAGGCATGCGGGTCGGAAGGCGGGCAGGACGACCCTTGGAGGCGGACGCACAGGGCTGACCGGCGGCAGGCCCAAACCGAAACTTCTAACGTGTTTTATTAACACCGTACAAAATCGAGGCGAAATGAATTCCGCAAACGCAACGGAGATAAATATTATACAGAAATCGTATGCAAGAATCTTATGTGAGAATCATGATTAATGTGAGAATCATGATTAGTAATCATATCGCGAATTAAAAAAAAAAAAAACTAGAAAATTGCGACTATTAAATGCTGAAATGACGACCTTGTATTGCAACAAACTACTTGCTCAATAAATACTCAGTAAAAATCCCCAATACTTTAATCGAAACTAAATTAAAGTATAGCACAAAATATTCTTGACATCAAATCAAAAGAATGTTCGAACTTAGTGAAACTTTGACATATTTGACAAAAAATTAAACGTCAAGTTTTGAAACACTTCATTACAATCTTCATGAAACCAAGAAAAGATTAAAAAATGGTCAGACCGCGGGATTTTTTTATATTTCACAAAATCGAGAGACTTTTAAAAAATATAATATTTTTATACAACAGTTGGTAAAAACATTGATGAATTTCAGAAATTGCACAAAGATGAATAGAAATCCCCAAAACTTTTATTAAAACAAAGTTACGTATAGCATTCTTGACATTAAATCAAAATAATGTTCCAACTGTACGGAAACTTTAGAAATCTCTTAAAGATCTCTTTAGAGATTTAAAAAAAATATATCAAATTTTGAAACACTATTAGAATCTTCATGAAACCCCCAAAGGATAAATAAATGGTCAGACCTCAGATTTCTACCAACAGTTGGTAGAAACTTTAATGAATTTCAGAAACTCCACCAAAATTAATAAAAATCCCAAATACTTCGATCGAAACAAAATTTAAGTATAGCACAAAATATTCTTGACATCAAATTAAAAGAATGTTCGAACTTTAGTGAAACTTAGACAAAAAAATTAAACATCAAGTTTTGAAACACTTCATTAGAATCTACACGAAACCACCAAAAGATAAAAAAATGGTCAGACCTCGGGATTTTTTAATATTTCATAAAATTGTGAAACTTTTTAAAAATATACCTAATATTTTTATATGGTAGAAATATTGATGAACTTCAGAAATTGCTCAAAGAAGAATCGAAATCCCCAAAACTTATTAAAACAAAGTTTAAGTACAGCATTCTTGAGATTAAATCAAAAGAATGTTTCAACTGTAGAGAAACTTTAGAAATATCTTAGTCATCTGTTTAGAGATAAAAAAAGTAAATATCAAGTTTTGAAACACTATTAAATCTTCATGAAACCCCCAAATGATAAAAAAAATTCTACCAACAGTTGGTAGAAACTTTAATGAATTTCAGAAATTCCACAAAAATTCATAAAAATCCACAAAACTTTATTCGAAACAAAATTTAAGTATAGCTCAAAATATTCTTGACATTAAATTAAAAAAATGTTCGAACTTTTGTGAAACTTTTACAAATTTGACTTGAAAATAAACATCAAGTTTTTATTAGAATCTTCATGAAACCACCAAAACATAAAATAATGGTCAGACCTCGGGATTTTTTTATATTTCATAAAATCGAGAAACTTTTTAAAAATATACCTAATATTTTTATACAACAGTTGGTAGAAACATTGATGAACTTCAGAAATTACACAAAGATGAATAGAAATCCCCAAAACTTTTATTAAAACAAAGTTTAAGTAAAGCATTCTTAACATTGAAACAAAAGAATGTTCCAACCGTAGTGAATCTTTAGAAATATCTTAGAGATCTCTTTAGAGATTTAAAAAAATATATATCAAGTTTTGAAACACTTTATTAGAATCTTCATGAAACCCCCAAAGGATAAAAAAAATGTCAGCCCTCAGATTTCTACCAACAATTGGTAGAAACTTTAATGAATTTCAGAAATTCCATAAAAATTAATAAAAATCTCGAAAACTTTAATCGAAACAAAATTTAAGTATGGCACGAAATATTCTTGACATTAAATCAAAACAATGTTCGAATTCAATTTTTGTGAAACTTTGAAAAATTTAACAAAAAAAATTAAACTGCAAGTTTTGTAACACTTCATATCTTCATGAAACCACTAAAAGATAAAAAAAAAATCTCAGACCTGGAGACTTTTATATATTTCATAAAATCGAGAGACTTGAAAAATATAATATTTTTATATAACAGTTGGTAGAAACATTGATGAACTTCAGAAATTGCACAAAGATCAATAGAAATCCCCATAACTTTTATAGAAACACGAAATTTCCCACTGAAATAGGAAATATGTTATTTTTGTGCAAAAACAACATGCTTACTTTCACATTTTTTCCTCGGAAATGTATAAATCATTGCTGAAAACTTGAATATAGAATCACTTTTGACTGTAATTTATTTAAATGCAAATTTGTTCCAAATTTTCTTGATGACAGAGTTTTTTTTATATGTTCATAGTTTTAGGATATTTTTTTATGATTTTTTCTATGTCTATATAACTTGGAAAAAAAACAAAAAAAAACCTACTCTACTCCTATAGTTTCCATAGGCAAATTTTGAATATACATACTTTATTAACTTTCTAAAGTAAATTTGAACTCAATGAAACTAAATATATTATTTTATTAACTTTCTACAATTGAATACTCTGCTGCAATAAGGGGATAAGTCCATAATGATAATTTCAGGAAATTAAAAGAAAACGTTTCTGTTCTTTACTATTAAAGACAATTTTTTCCCCCGGATAATGATTTATTATACAACACGCAATACAAAAGTTGTGTCCCGTTGTTGTCACCAAGAGGTGAAACGCAATAGGAAACTAAGAAAAATCGGATGTAAAGTAATAAAATCAGCAGTAAAGTAAAAAAAAATCGCCAGTAAAGCAAAAAAAAGTTAAAAAAAAACACGCCAGTAAATTTAAAAAAAATCGGCAGTGCAATTGCCTCCCCAAATAAAATCGAGTTTCGCAAATAAAAAATTAAACTAAAACAGTAAAAGTCCACAATGGCAATTTCAATTTCAGGCAATTAAAAGAAAACATTTCTGTTCTTTACTATTAAAGACCATTATTTCTTCCCTTATATAGATTTACTGTGTTGTATAATAAAATGCAATACAAAAGTTGCGTCCCTTTATTGTACCAAACGGTGAAACGCAATTGTAAAGTCAGAAAAATCGGCTGTAATGTAATAAAATCGGTAGTAAAGTTTAAAAAAATCTCCACTAAAGTAAAAAAAAAATCGGTAGTGAATTACCTCCCAAAATAAAATCGATATTCGCAAATAAAAACTAAAACTTAAACAGTAAAAGTCTACAATGCTAATTTCAGGCATTTAAAAGAAAACATTTCTGTTCTTTACTATTAAAGACAATTTTTTCTTCCCGGATAAAGATTTACTGTGTTGTATAATAAAATACAATACAAAAGTTGTGTCCCGTTATTGTACCAAACGTTGAAACGCAATTGTACAGTAAGAAAAATCGGCTGTAATGTAATAAAATCGGCAGTAAAGTAAAAAAAAATCTCCAGTAAAGTAAAAAAAAAAAAATCGGCAGTGCAATTGCCTCCCCAAATAACATTGATATTCGCAAATAATAAATTAAACTTTACAGTGTTGTTACACAAATTACGTTCATTAACATTACCTATTAAAATAGAGTGTCTAAATTAAGTAACGGATAAATTCGGTAACTTCATTAAAGTGTATGAGAGAGAAAAAATCTAAAAGGGAGATAGCGATATAAATTACTGCGCATATGAACTTTTTTTTTTCAGATTTAAAGAAACAAAATTTTTGAAAGTTGTGACATCATTAATGTTTTTTTTTTAAATGACAACCTATATTTTATTTTATTTTTCTTTATTTTTTTTCTTATGTATTCAAAATGTTGTATGGTTGAAAACAGATTAAAAAACTCTACCAAAATAATAATAATAATAATATTTATTAGAAGAAAGCTACATACATATTTCAAAAAATAAATACAAATCAAATAAATAACAACAAAAAATAAAAATAAAAATAAAAGTTAAACACAAATAGCAAAAACATTTTTCACCCTACAATCTTTAGCGCTGTTTACAGGTCCATTTGACAAACATACTCCTCCATTTTTGCTTTATACAGGTGAATATTAGATTCATCCCTTATTTCACCCAGCATCCCATTGTATATTTTCAATCCCCTCGAATAGAAAGATTTTTCTGCTTTGTCGGTCCTAAACCCCTCAACATAAAAATGAGATACTTGCCTTGTTTCATATTTATGAACATTGCTTACATATTTTAGATTTTTTATAGTGTATTCTGGCAGATTTCCCATTTTCATGTTCTGTACAAAAAGAAGAGCTTTATACGTTTTTCTTTGCTTTACTTTCATGATATTTGTTCATTTTAAGTATTATACGCATGGCTTTATTTTGAATAAAAAATCAAAAATATAGGTTGTTATTAAAAAAAAACATTAATGAAGTCACAACTTTTAAAATTTTGTTTTTTAAAATCTGAAAAATATATTTTCATATGCGCAGTAATTTATATCGCTATCTCCCTTTTAGGTGTTTTCTCTCTCATACATATTAACGGAGATACCGAATTTATCCGCTACTTAATGTCCACACTGTATGCAAATTATTGCAGAGCAGGATGAGTGCTAAACCTATTTATGGTGTTAAATTGGGCTATAAAGCTATACTCATAGCGACGTCGTCTGAAATGTTTAAGTTTATGTTGATGATAATAACATTAAACTTATTAGTTGTCCACTTGTACCTAATTGCCTTAGGACAAGTTTTCCCAAACTTATATCTTATCTGTTGGATAGATATATCCACAATGAGCTTAGAAACTCCCTCTACAACATTATGATTCTAATCTTCTTGACAGGACCGCGTTAGACAACTATTCGCAATTTCAGTCGATTATAAGACCAAACCTCGATAATCTAGCAGTGATAAATCGTATTAAATTTTTTAGAAATGTTAGGACAAACTTATCTCTTGGATATATCTACAATGAGCTTAGAAACATAAATTTACACGAAAAAAAACTATAAATCACTGAAAACTCCAAAACAGAAATGATTGGAATAATATTAGATAATTTACTGCTCACACAAACATCTATTTATGTAAAATAATTGCCATATGAGACTACTTAATTTTAGATGAAAATTATTGAATTTGGACGGTAATTGTCATATGAGACTACTTAATTTTTGATGAAAATCATTGAATTTGGACGGTTAGACTATTAGAAACAATCTTGTACTTATTTAACACTTTATGAAATGCCATTTTGTAATTTTGACGAAACAGTCCAAATTCAATAGGCAGGCACACACGTGAGAAATCGTATTAAAAATTTAGAAATGTTAGGACAAACTTATCTCTTGGATGTATCTACAATGAGCTTCGAAACATAAATTTCCACGAAAAAAACTATAAATCTCTGAAAACTCTAAAACAGAATTGATTGGAATAATATTAGATAACTTACTGCTCACACAAACAGCTATATATGTAAAATAATTGTCATATGAGACTACTTAATTTTCAATGAAAATCATTGAATTTGGACGGTTAGACTATTAGAGGCAATCTTGTACTCATTTAACACTTTATGAAATGGCATTTTGTAATTCTTATGAAACCATCCAAATTCAATAGGCAGGCACACACGTGAGAAATCGTATTAAAAAATTTAGAAATATTAGAACAATAGGAAACATAAATTTCCACGGAAAAAACTATAAATCTCTGAAAACTCCAAAACAGAAATGATTGGAATAATATTAGATAACTTACTGCTCACACAAACAGCTATTTATGTAAAATAATTGTCATATGAGACTCCTTAATTTTCGATGAAAACATTGAATTTGGAGGGTTAGACTATTAGAAAAAGTCTTGTACTTATTTAACACTTTATGAAATGCCATTTTGTAATTTTGACGAAACCGTCCAAATTCAATTGGCAGGCACACACGTAGATTATTTTCAACCGATCTGCCCCGCATTTTTTTATCATTATTATAAATCTTAACAGAAACATGTTCACAATTCGTGAATGAAATGCCAGAACATGTCTTTGTGGAAGTAGAAATTGGGTTATTATTTACGATAACTTCTTCATTATTGAAAGCAGAACAATTTTGACTGCGCTATTTAATTTAGAAGTTCGGTAATTTTAAAATATCAAAATAATCCAATTATTTTTAATTTTCCAAACTCTAGTGGCAAATATCATGTGTGCACTCACGTAGGGGATTTTCAACCGATCTGTCCCGCAGTTCGCACCTGGCATCCTTAACGTACAGATCCTTAACACGTAGAAAATCCATTTTTTTTCGGTACACGGCATTTTTTTAATCTCGGCCATCGCCTCAATCAAAAATCCCATGCCTAGTACGGAAAAAAATTACATTTCCTCATTTATTGCACAATTAGGTATTTCATCACCAATTGCGAAAAGTGTTACATTTCCTAACTAGTTACGAAAAGTGCGACATTTCGCAACAACTGTTAGTTTTGAAAAGTTACACTGTATATGCTAAAATTAGAAAACATCTATGTCTTCACTGGATTTATAAAGTAATGTCACCATGCTCGTAATATTGGATTTTGCAAGTGACGTCCATACGATCTTCGATTGAATTTTGATTGCCGGTCTGTGGAAATTTGATGGGTGCATGAATCGACTATACGCAAGCCTGTAAAGCGGTGTAATAAAATCAGTGCACGTTAGAAACGGGGCTGGGGCCAAATCGATCGTGCTGGGCGGCTGGAAGGCGATCAAACATAGTCTCTGAAGCATCTAGTGGAAGTATACAGCCGCGGAAGAATAGCGAAATTCTGCGGCTCCCCTGATTTATGCCGCGAGAACCACGGCTTTTTTAGCTATTGATTAAATCCCCGAAATTAAATTGGTGCTTCCGGCGAGCACTTAAGATATTACGCCGTTGCGCCCAAGACAGTGGAGATTTATATCTTTAATTACGTTAATTAATTAGTGGATCGCGCTGAGCGTTATTGCGATGAATTAAATGTGCGCGCGGTATTACGTGGGGGGTTAATTTTGTTGATCGGATCGAGACAGTTTGTCCACAATGTAAGTTCGAGTTCCAGGCGAATGTTGACTCCGCTCAGTGTGAGCGCTGAGGCTGAAGGGAACGAGCCGAAGCGAGTGGAGGAAAATTGATGTAAATGCACATCGAATTTTTATCGTCGTTTTACTGTCGCAACATGTAGAGTAACTTTATGGTTGAGGGAACTTCTTTTATGGCGAGAAAGGCGAATATTTTCTTTGTCTCTCGCAGGCTTCAAATATCAAACGGCGTAAATCTTTTATTGCCTCTGAATATTCAGGGCCTGATTTGATTGATTTCCGCCCACCCCCGGCCCCTTCGCACCTACGAAGACGGGCAACACGCACACCCCACAAACTCCGCACTCCATCATACGCAGGAGGGCGCATATTTATGTCCGACGCGTCGGATCGCACGTCAAATTTGAATCCGGCGCGGACAGGGTGGTGGTATGTTCGGTATGTTCGGCGGGGTGCAGAGTTGGATGGATGGGCCGAGGAGATTCGCAAGGAGCCGCAGGAGGAAGGAGGAAGCAAAGGAGCTCGCGTCGGCACTTCATGATTCCATCATAAGCATTCCGGGGCGCGACTCCTAACCCAAACATCACTCAAGAAATTATCGCCCCGGCCCCGTTCCACTTCTTTTCGCAAACATCTCCGGAATAGAAAGAAAATAAAGGGGGAAGGAAATATGTAATTTCGCTCCCATTCGTTCACATCCCCCATCAATCCCGCGCTACCCCGCTTAAACGCGCAATTTCGGTGCAATGTGCGTTTTGCATCAATTCCGTTTTTAATTGGCCAAACAGCACACAGCTCGGGACGAAACTGGCCGGTTATTAATTGCCCGCCGAACGCGACTAATTCATTAATCACATTTTGATTAATCACCGGCCGTCCGTTATTAATATAGCACCTTTTTACTGGAACATCAAAACCAACAAAAGCCACATCAACAAATGGTAGATGTAATAACAATGGATGCAACGATGCACAAAATCGATGGATTGAAAAAAAAATACTTTACGAGAGATTCATTCGACAAAATGCAGCAATTCAGCAGCACAAATTCACATTAACTAATCTAACGAATTGTTTGAAGAAAACATTAACGTATACTGAAAAAAAAATCTTGAAGACATTATTTTTCTTAGAAACGGATGTAGGACTAAATTATTACAGTTCTCTTCCTCTATATACCGGGTGTTGTGTTGAATTGGTTTGGTATGGGTATACATGGTGGTCACTTTTTCGACGCCCACTATTAGGATCTATTAAATGGAAATATATACAGAGTTAGTCAAATGGGAGAAAAGTTTCTTATTTTCATGCCATTTAATATTCTGAAAATAAATCCGGGATAATTCGCACAGTTCCTGAAATATTGCTGAAAAACCGGAAAAGTGCACTTTCCTTTTCCTTTTATAACTGTTTTACTTTTGGAGGAGATTTTACGAAACTTTGCACTCTTACATTTTTCGACGTGAGCTTTCTGATGACAGTGCCAAACATTTTCTGAGTGCCAAGTTTCGAAAAATTTCCTTCAAAAGTAAAACAGTTATAAAAGGAAAAGGAAAGTGCACTTTACCAAATGTTGAAACACTTGATGGTTGAAATCGGAATTTTTCGCTGTTTTGAATGCTATTAAAGTCCAATATTGCGGCCATAAGAAAATCAAAAGTTGACTATGAAAATTTAGGCATCTAGTTATCACAGAAAATGTTTGGCACTGTCATCAGAAACCTCACTTCGAAAAATGTAAGAGTGCCAAGTTTCGTAAAATTTCCTTCAAAAGCAAAAAAATTATAAAAGGAAAAGGAAAGTGCACTTTTTCAGTTTTTCAGTGATATTTCAGGAACTGTGAAAGATATCTCGGATTTCGTTTCAGTATATTGAAACAGTATTTTTTGCTCTGCAATATTTAAGTGTTGTTGATGAGGAACCCGAACTGAACGAGGATGACAACAACAGTGGTTCTAAAGAATTTTAATTTTAATTTAATTTTTTTGAAAAAGTAAAGTTTATTTTGTATTTAAACTTTATTTATTTTGCATTACAAAATTTCCACCTAAAAACAACACAAGTCCAACTTTTGTCCCCGTTTTTCTCTTGTTTCACAGTTCTTATTTAAAATAATTTTTATTTTTAAATAAGTTGAAATTAATACAACAGAATAGCCTGATTTATTTTCCCATTACTATGAGTATAACTTCCACTGTAACCTTTTTAAATTTCCTACAAAACTGATTTTTGGACATGTGCACTTCTTAAAATAAACGCCTCAATTGATATATCCCATACTTTTTATTTTGACATAGGTTGTTATACATCGTTGAAAAGAGAAAAAAAGTCGATTTAGCCATGTAATAATCAAATATGGCGGTCATTTGAAATTAGAAAGTTGCTATTAATATCTCGTAAACCGCCATCTTGACTTTTGTTTTGACTTAATTCTTAAGTTTGTGCGATCAAACCAAGTAACTTTTATTTTAAACTTATTTCCGCATCTTTAATAATTATGGAAATATCGTAGTTTTTAGAAAATCACAATTTTTAGTTTTTTTAGAATAATTTCTAAACTGCTCGGACTTTTGACAATTTTTCAACATAATCTGAACCAGTATACAAAACTGCATGACATTGCCCATTTAACCAGATCTCCAGCTTTCAAAATAAGAAAGATACCCATGCAATCCTACTCTATTTAGGACACCCTGTATAGGAATTTAACATAAAAAATTAGCATAAACATATACAACATAAACATTAACATAAAACCACATTGTCAGTTTTCCTGCTTCCCCAATTATTTTAGAGAAAAATTATAAGAATAAAAAAATTAATTGAAATGTATATCTATTATCGATATGCTATCGAGGAGATTATATGAAAATTAAATGATGATTTTAAAAACTTCAAAATCGAGAAAGCTCAAATATGGACTATAAAATTCTACTTACATCGCGTAATACTTTTTGATATAAATATTGAAGGAAAATCATCAAAACTTATTTCTCGGGGATTTTTAAGATTGCTGATTTCGAATCCAGTTCGAATATAAATTCAAAAAATCATAATTCATAAATATTAAAGGAAAATCATCAAAACTAATTTCTCGGAGATTTTAAAGATTGCTGATTACGAATTCAGTTCGAATATAAATTCAAAAAATCATAATTCATAAATATTAAAGGAAAATCATCAAAACTAATTTCTCGGAGATTTTAAAGATTGCTGATTACGAATTCAGTTCGAATATAAATTCAAAAAATGGTAATTTGAAACGACAGATTCAAAATGTCTAACTAAGAAAAAAATCCTTTACACAATATTTGAATGTTCGACCTAAAACACAGTACTAAAAATTAAAATTTCAAAAAATGCTTAAGTACTTAAAAAGTTACACGCGAATTTTACAATCGTCATATGTGCTGACCTCGAATTAGATATTGCTTTTTTGTTCGCTAGAGACAACCGTCAACAAAGTTTTAAGTTTGCAAGTTTCGGTATATTAGTAATATATATTTAAAAATCTGCATTGTATTTTCAAATTTTATTCAGTTGTTTACAATTTAATTTCTAAAAAATGGTAATTTGAAATGTCAGATCCAAAATGGCTTACTAAAAAAATGCTTTACACAATATTTGAATGTTCGACCTGAAACACAGTACTAAAAATTAAAATTTCAAAAAATGCTTAAGTACTTAAAAACTTACACGCGAATTTTACAATCGTCAAATGTGCTGACCACGAATTAGATATTGCTTTTTTGTTAGACAGTTGTCAACAAAGTTTTAAGTTTGCAAAGTTATGAAATTTTTTTCTGACAAGTCTGTAGGAACTTTTACGCCGTTTTGTTCTATACGTAATATATTTGTATATAATTTTAGTAATAAGATTAAGGACGTATAATTATTACTTAAACTATAAAAAAATTTTTTTTATAATTATCAAAGTTTTGTTCATTTTCCCCCAGTTTCATAGGTTACAATTAAAGTTTTAATACTAAGAGAAGCTTTAGATGGACCAAAGTTTTCACTCTGAAGCAATTGATGTAATCTCCATAAGCGATTTCAAGAATTTGTTCAAGTATAAGAACAAACAGAAAATGGTACATTTTTTAATGAGCAATGCGTCTAGTCATTTTGCTGTTGCATCGGATATTCTTTAAAATATTCTAAAATTGTTTTTTACAGTTTTTACAGTTCCAGTCTCCTCTTTAACGTTATTAGAATTAAAAGTAGAATGTGAACGTGAAAATGTTGACCCTTGGTATAAGCTATCACAGTTATGGATTCATCAGATATCATTTTAAAATGGGCTGTAGAAGTGATTTTTTTTTCGATATTTATTATTTAACATTTCATCTCTATTTTTTGTTGCTCAACCCTTGAAAATCCACACTCTGATCTTTCTGGTCTCTTCCCGCTCGTCTCCCCTTCGGCCCCAATTATCGAGTGGCCGTGTCACTGCGCTATAAAATGAGGGTCCGCCGCCATTTCCTGGAAGTAACGGGAACGGTTCGCAGGAAGAAACGCCTATATTGATCGCGCGATCCCCAGCTCACGCAATGAAAAATGTCCGCCCTGCTTAAGAGAATCTGTCTGCTGACAAAACTTTATGGCACATAATTATTTCCGAGTGTCTGATTACATCGTACATCTTCCTTTTTATAAAGTAACGAATTTTTGCGCGCGCGCCGCCCCCAGGACTCCCGGATCCATCTTGTTTGTCACCGCCGCAAGTAACCCACTTACTTTCGTTTTTTTTGTCCGCCACCCCCGCAAAGAGAGCGTTCATTAAAGTTTTCTACGGGGCCGGGGGCGGCGGCTGCCGCCCCCGCGGCGCAATCAGCGGCCCGGATATTAATTATCGCCGCGGAATTAATTACTCAGCCCTTCCCGTTCTTTCGGCAGACACAATCGCAGATGATTGTTTCCGCCGGCGCACGTGGGGGCTGGGGGGCGGTCGCCCGTCACGTGCACACGTGTGTGTGAGTACGTGTACTAAAGATGCGGCAAATTAAGTTTGCGCGCTTACAGTTTTAGCGGGATTAATTTAGCACAGGAGTTAATGCGTTCGCAGTAATTTACACGCGCGCTCCTGCGGCCACCTGGCCTGCGGGCCTGCGCGGCGCAGACCCGCGAGGAGCTCATCCGCGATTAGCGAGCGTGCACCAAACCGGATTAGCTCGCTCAAAAATTAATCCGAGCACTGTAATTAATAACAAGTTAGTTAGCGGCGCGAACTATTCGCTCGTAAAAGTGCGGCGTGTGGAGGAGGGTCTACCCGGCCGCAACGTCTTCGCTATTATTAATTACGAAATTTCAATTTCATTTACCAATTTTCGAGCACAATTTATCATTTAAGATTTCGCCACGGAAATGGTTATTGCTAGGAACAAGTAATAGCTGATTATTCCCGCATCACGTTTTACCCCAATGAGACTGCTTGAATTGAGAGCGCCATCGTGATAAATAATTGATTCATGTCTGCCATTTCTTTCGGAAATACTGCATCAGATGAGGCTACAAGCACATCTCCTTGATTTAAAAAAAACATTATTACATATTCCTTACATATTCTCCAAAATACTGATTATTTTGTCATGAAAATAGATTTGGCGGATACTTGTTTAAACTCCACTATTTAGGACTGGGCAAATAACGCATGTTTTGAGTTTCAAAATTATGTCAGCGACATGTTTGAACACACAGTGTCTTCATTAGGCAGATGAATATTATATACCCAGTCATGAATATTTTGTATTTAATACCACGAAATGAATATATTTAATAATTAAATTAATATATTATTGTTCTAAGGCTTAAGTAAATAAAGAGATATTAATATCACCTGTTAAAGAATACCCCATTAAAATCTACAAAATTCTCTAAAAATAAAATTATATTATTTTATATAAGTAATTTTTATTTTATTTGAAATATTTAATGCCCTTTCGTTCTTTACTAAGTCACCTATTAAAGAATACCCCATAAAAATCTATAAAATTCTCTCAAAATAAAATTCATATTCTAACAATTACAGTATTTTTATTTTATTTGAAATATTTAATGTGCCCTTTCGCTCTTTGCTAAGTCACCAGGGCCACTTAGGTATATTAGTAATAGATATTTAAAAATCTACAATGTATTTTCAAATTGTATTCAATTGTATGCAATTTAATTTCTAACTTACTACGTAAAACGCGGCGTATTCACCATTAATGATTACGTAATGACCTTTCTGAGGCGACTAGAGTCGCCCCCCTGGCCCTGGTGGGAATATTTATAGTGACCAGGGGTCACTATAAATAATAAATACCCATCAAGCTTAAAATATGTTTGATTCAATTGTATTCAATTAAAAATAAACTTATAACGTAATACCCGGCGCATTCACATTTTTTTATTATGTAATAATTCAATAAATCAGTCATCATTTCAGTTCTTATAAATTATTTCAAATTATAACTATCAATGCCCATCTTAGGTATATTGTTGTAATTTTATATTTACTTTACACATAGAGAATAAAATTAAAAACATGGTATTATACAAATTCCTGCTGGATTGCGTAATAACATGAAATGGTGAATGCGCCGGGTATTACGTAATAAGTTTTATATTCTATTGCTTACAACGGAATCAAATCTAAAAATATTGATGAGTGATTATTACTTACATACTCTAGTGATCTTGGTCGACTAAATACAGGACGAGAGGATACATTAAATATTGAAATAAAAAATTATATTATTGATAATTAGGAGTTAAAATAATAAATTTATTTGCAAACAATATATTTTTTCGAAAACGTCATGAAAAGTTGACATTTACGTTGAATTTTCAGTTGACAAAATGAGACTTTTTTGTTACCTAGCTGCGAAGTACTTTTATGTTCTAGAACGCCAAAGTCTTTTTCGTTCTAGAACATAAAACAAATGTCAAAATATTTTGTCAATTATTCAACTTGCATTTATATATTTTTCATTCTTCCATTCTTGAACGCAAAAGTTCTAGATACAAAAATAACTATTTAAAATAAGTTTTATATTGTATACACGTAAGCGAATGAAATCTCAACAATGATTAAATCTTAATTTATTAATTTACTACATTTTTTCACCATGTATGTAAATACAGGGTCGCTAAAAAGTATGAATAGAGTTAAATATTTATTATTACTATTATAATCAAGTCCTTTTTCTGCCCGTAGAGTGTTAAGATCAGTTAATAATTCAAACACTTTAATACTTTTGAATAATATTTGAATAGCACAGTTCATACGTAGCAGTACGTAGCAACTACCTGACGATCATACATGTAAAAAAAATTGTAAAATAAAAATTTATTTAACTTTTTGTCTGTAACGATGGTTACGAAATAAATGATATTTACAAATAATATGTGAAACGTTTTATCAAACCTTGAATATGTTGAAATTTGTTACACAGTTAAAACAACAGAATACACAAATTAAAAAAAAAATCTTAGGTGATAGAATTTAAATACTTTTAACCAAATTGCAACAAGTTTTGATAAACCTTTTTAACAAAGTAATACGGTTTTTGCATTAATATTAAAGAGGCAACTTTTTCGAAAGGTAATTTAGAAAGTATTAAATAATAATAACAAATTTTAACTTGGAGAGAAAAATATATTTGGTTATAGATTTTAATATGCATTTGTCTACTTTAAGTTTTACGGTAAGAAAATTTAAAGGTTACATTTATTTTAAAAAAAGTATAGCAAAAAATAATTTAAACTCAAAATTTGGCTTAGACATGTGTTTCATACATCATGGTACATACATCACATCACATCATCAAGTCATGGTTTGGCGAACTGTGTATATCCATACTAAAAGTGTCGGTGAAAAGTATGAATACAGTTAAATATTTAAATACTTTAATATTTTTGGATAATTTGAAACTTTTTATCAAAACTTGTTGAAATTTTCTCCAAGTTAAAACAAATGACTATAGAATTACGAAAAATATCTTAGACGATAGAATTTAAATACTTTTAACCAAACTTCAACAAGTTTTGATAAACCTTTGTAACACAATATATAATTGTATCCATACTAAAAGAGTCGGTAAAAAGTATGAATACAGTTAAATATTTAAATACTTTAATAATTTTGAATAATTTGAAAAGTTTCATACCAAAACTTCTTGAAATTTGTTACACGGTTAAAACAAATGAGTACACAAGTTTGAAAAATATCTTCGACAATACTTTTAACCAAATTTCAACAAGTTTTGATAAACCTTTGTAACAAAATATATAACTGTATCCATATTAAATGGGTCGGTAAAAAGTATGAATACAGTTAAATATTTAAATACTTTAATAATTTTGGATAATTTGAAACGTTTTATCAAAACTTGTTGAAAATTGTTACACGGTTAAAACAAATGAGTACACAAGTTTGAAAAATATCTTTGACAATACCTATAACCAAATTTCAACAAATTTTGATCAACCTTTTTAACAAAATATATGTATAACTGTATTCATACTTTTTAGCAACCCTGTATATACCGATGAGGGTGAGAATATTAGTTCTCTGAAGACAGGATTTTATAAATTAAATATTAATCGGAATAATCTCTTTAGGGGGATTAAAGTACGATGTAACTCCATTCTTCCCCATACAAGTATGCACGACAGTTAAGGGTAAACCTACACAATAAATGCTTAACAATGTATATCTCGAAAATATGTGACTTCGTTTTTGGATTGCACAGTACATTATGCTTAGACGTAATTTATTGAGTTTAACATACTCAATGCCTTAAATTGAAAGTAATTTCTGCACATTGCTCGTTAGAAAAACTTTGATTATGTATGGATACAAGAGCACGCTGATATGTATTTATTTTTACATACAGGGTGTCCCAAAAGTAAGAAATAAATTCATTATATGTATTCAGAACGTACAATAATGAAAAAAAACTCTGAACAAATTTCTAATTTTGAAAACACATATTTCAGCATAAAACAAAAAATTTTAGTCTCTCCTTTAATCTAGCTGTGACGTCATTCTTATTTTTTATGGGAACCCTAATATTTTAAAATTACGTTCAATGGATATTATTTTTCGGTACGGTAATGTTCACAAATTTTGGTAAGTTTAAGATTACGAAAATGTTTGAAATATTAACAGAAATTATACAGAAAAATAAGATCAAATTAACCTAATAAAAAATATATAGTACGTTTGGTCTCACTTTCTATATGTTAGCACCGATAAATTCTACTTTACGTTAAAATTTTATAATCAAGTCGATAATAGCAATACTCGTTAAATTTCTGAAATCATAGGCGTTATCATGGTAAAATTCTTAAGAATATTCTCTACATCCATAGAACACTCATGGTAGCATTTAGACAATATCCCCAAACTTTAGTTAACCCACTATTAGAACTAAAAACCAAAAAGCATTTCAGAAATGTGTAAAATCAAGTAAAAGCTCTTTGTTTTCGACATATATTGGTAATTGTGGTAAAAATATGTTGCTGCTATGACACAAATTGGTAGTTATAAGAGATTACAATTAGGGAAGTGTTGTGCATACAATTTTCTCCTACAACAGTATGATTATATGTATCTGTATTTTGTTTATTTAAGGTTTTTTTATTATGGAAAACACTTAATGTTATTTTACTATAATTATTACAATCTGATCAAAGATGGATAAATGATTAATATTATGCCAACTTAAATTACTTTATGAATATGTATCTGACTCGCCAAACTTTTAAATTTTTGGGCACCAACCAGTTACAATAGGCAAAAGCAATTCGATCGATGTCTACTACTGGGCTATCAAGTCAATTTGGGATGGTCGACAAGCTTATGGTACTTGATGTTTTTATTGTATGTATACATATACATTTTTGAGGAAATTTGAAGTAACTGCGTGATTAGAAAAGTTTGCCTAGATCTGAGTAAGATCATTGTTTCATGAAAAAATAGTGACTGGTATAGTAGTCCTAGCGCTTTTTGGTTTTTACAACTTTTTTTTTTATTTACTCCAAAGAGAATTTGCAATCTGCCCAAAGACAATAAGTAAATGTTAGTGTACATTGTGCTTAGCGAATTGTTTGCTAGGCAAACGGGTGTTAGTGGACTATTTAGTCCCAGCGCTTTTTGGTTTTTACAACTCTTTTCTTTATTTACTCCAAAGAGAATTTGCAATCTGCCCGAAGGCAATAAGCAAATGTTAGTATACATTGTGTATTAGTATTAGGTGGTATTAGTGGACTAATTAGTTTTACAACTTAAGTGAATATTTAACTTGTCGCCATTTTTACGGCTCACAAATAAAATAATTATTCTACGTTTCCTGAGTGACAATAAACCCTACCATAAACAACTTTTCGCACCATATGGAAGAAAAATATGGTTATAATGGTTATATGATGGGTTATTGTAAGAAACAAATAAAGCTCTCAAAAAGTCAAAGCTGTAAAAACAAAAAAAAAGCGCTGGGAGCAGTATACCTACAACTACAAGTGGTTTACTGCACATTTTCTTGAAACCCCTTAAATTGCTGAGTGTGTTTTCAATGTGGATCAGGATAGAATTTCGTGGTGGTCTGTTTGTAAGGCTTTTCGAGAAAAGTTGATAGCTTAGGTGAGCGCTACGATAACAAACTTAATGTCCCAAGGGTCTTTGTGAACCCGGTAAGACCATTGTTGCACAAGTGGATGACTGCATAACCTCTTAAAACTCTTAAATTGTTGATAAATTTGTTGTTCGATGTGGATCAATAAAAATTTTCATAGTGGTCTATTTGTAAGGCACTTCATGAAAAATTGACACCTCAGGTGATCGTTCCGATAAACAAATTTGAAGTCATACTCAGACTCTGGAGTTGTTGTAGACCTGTTAGCAGACCTAAGCAAAGACCATTGCTTAACGTGCTTAACGAAAAAATATAATGAGTTTGTACATGATTGTGAAGGGGATTCCGGCACAACCGGTAGAAGACCTATGTAAGATCATTGCTTAACGAAAAAAGTAATGAGCGCGTGAAGAGTTTTTGTACAGGGTTGTAAAGGAGATTACTGCGGAACCGAAAAAATAATGAGTTTTGTGTTGGGTTGTAAACGAGATTAGCACAACCGGTGGAAGACCAAAGATTAAGAAGACCTTAGAAGACCTAAGACCATTGCTATATAAAGACCATAAAGGGGATTACTGCACAACCGGTAGAAGACCTAAGTAAGATCATTGCTTAACTAACAAATAATGAGGTTTTGTACAGGGTTGTTATGGAGATTACTGCAGAACTGGTACCTAAGAAAGACCATCTCCTCAAAACAAAACAAAAAGTTATGTACAGGGTTGTAAAGGTGATTACTTCACAACCGGTAGAAGACCTAAGTAAGACCATCTCGTTACGAAAAAATTTATGAGTTTTGTACAGGGTTGTAAAGGAGATTACTACACAAGATCTTGAAACCTCTCAAGTTGCTGTTAAGTATGTTTGTTCAATGCGGATCCGGAATATTGGCGTGGTGGTCTGTTTGTAAGGCGCTTGGAAAAAAGTTGATACCTCAGGTGATAGCCGTGCGATAAACGCATTTGATGTCAGACTCGGGGGTCGTCTTGAACCCGGTTTACATCTCGTTTTTGTACAGGGTTGTAAAGGAGATAACTGCAGAACCGGTAGAAAGACCTAAGCAAGATCATCTCATCACGGAAAACTATATTGAGTTTTGTACAGGGTTGTAAAGGAGATTACTTCACAACCGGTAGAAGACCTAAGTGAGGCCATTGGTTCACGAAAAAAGTAATGAGTTTGTATAGGGTTGTAACGAGGAATACTGCACAACCTCTTGAAACCTCTCAAGTTGCTGTTAAGTATGTTATTCAATGTGGATCCGGAACATTTTCGTGGTGGTCTGTTTGCAAGGCGCTTGGAGAAAAGTTGATACCTCAGGTGATCGCCGTGCGATAAACAAATTTGATGTCACACTCAGACTCGGGGGGTCCCCTTGAACCCGGTTTACATCTCATTTTTGTACATGGCTGTAAAGGAGATAACTGCAGAACCGGTAGAAGACCTAAGCAAGACCATTTCGTCACGAAAAAAATAATGAGTTTTGTACAGGGTTGTAAAGGAGATTACTTCACAACCGGTAGAAGACCTAAGTGAGGCCATTGCTTTGCGAAAAAAGTAATGAGTTTGTACAGGGTTGTTAAGGGGATTACTGCACAACCTCTCAAGTTGGTGTTAGGTATGTTATTCAATGCGGATCCGGAATATTTTCGTGGTGGTCTGTTTGTAAGGCGTTTGGAGAAAAGTTGATACCTCAGGTGATCGCCGTGTGGTAAACAAATTTGATGTCACACTCAGACTCGGGGGGTCCCCATGAATCTTGTTTTGTGCAGGGTTGTAAAGGAGATAACTGCAGAACCGGTAGAAGACCTAAGCAAGACTATCTCGTCACGAACAAAATAATGAGTTTTATACAGGGTTGTAAAGGAGATTACTTCACAACCGGTAGAAGACCTAAGTAAGACCATTGCTTCACGAAAAAAGTAATGAGTTTGTACAGGGTTGTAACGGGGAATACTGCACAACCTCTCAAGTTGCTGTTAAGTGTGTTATTCAATGTGGATCCGGAACATTTTCGTGGTGGTTTGTTTGTAAGGCGCTTGGAGAAAAGTTGATACCTCAGGTGATCGCCGTGCGATAAACAAATTTGATGTCACCCTCAGACTCGGGGGGTCCCCATGAACGCGGTTTACATCTCGTCCCCGCAGTAAACCGCTCTTGATGCCGCAGAATCTCGGATCCCCATTGACCCATCCTCCTCGCCGCCGCCGGGTGCGCCGCAAAAGGAGGCGAGAAGAGCGAGAAAAGACGGCGGCGGCGCGCGGGGGCGGATGGTGGGGGGCGGCGGCGGCGGCAAACTAGATTATTCACAATAAACTTTCGCCGCTATTAAATTATTTAATTCCGCGTGGTGGGGGGCGCCCTGGAGTGTAGTGGATAAGGTCGAGGTGTAACCTTGTTAGCGGGAGCACAACTGAGTTATGGTCTTATAATGCCCGGAATGAGAAAAAGAAGCGGAAGCGAGGCTTCGGCATTCGTCAGTCGGTTTCCAGCGGGCGGTCGAGCCGCTTTCGCCCACACACAACAACAAATGTTGTTGTTGCAGTTGTAATTGATGATTTGTCTGTGGATAATTTGGATGTGTCGCGCGTGCTGGCGGTAAGGAGGGCGAGAAGTCTGCCCGTGTCGGATGCAGTGTCGCAGCTTTGATGGGGTGTGTGTGATGCTGCTGAGGCGGATAAGGTGTTGGGGGTAGTACTTACTCTGAAGGTTCATGGACGTGGGGAACATGGTGGCCCGGTGGACGTCTTGGACGTGCGGCCTGGCGCCCATGACGGCGCACTGGGATGCCGCGCTGGCAGGATGGTGGACACCCATGCCACCGGCGCCGGCCCCCGGGTTGTAGCTCCTGGCCATGGAGGCGGCTGCCGCCGTATACCTGTAGGCCGCCTGGGACATCTGGCTGCAGGAGGTGAGGTCGCCGTACGAGCAGGGCATGTTGCCGAGACCGGTGGGGTCCATGCCGCCCTGGAGGCAGCTGGAGTCGAAGCCGGCGGCGGCGGCCTGGTTCAAGTAGGAGTAATCCATCTCCGGCACACGCGTGTGGGGTCCGTGTCCAAAAAACGCGCACGACAACAACAACTTGTGGAGCACCGGTCCTGGGGTGGTCCACCCGGTGGTGTTAACAGTCTTAAGACGCGCGGCGGGCGAGAGGACCAGGCGGCGTCGCTCTGCGTGTCTGTCGGCGGGGGTGTGTTTGTGTGTTTAAGTGCGCTCTCCTGTAATCGGTAATCGGATCAAGGTCCGATATCGAATTACCGGCGATTACGGGTAATATCGAGTTTTTTTTGAGAGAGTGCCGAGACCAGGAGGAGAGAGTGTGCAGGAAACGGCAGATTCGCGCGTGTAGACCCGACTGTCTGCCCGCGCCGAAATCAAATGATAAGCTTAATTCAATAACGTGCCAGAAACCTCCGCCGTACTCCGAGGGTGGAAACGAAAAACGCCGGGAACGCGGGGGTCCAGGGGGATGCTGCGGGAGCGGGCGGGTCCAGGGGCTCCATCCCTCCGGCGTCCTCCAATTGTGAGAGCGCGCGCCACCCTCATCTCACCCCCGATTGGCAGTGCCCGGTGACGTCACCTACCCTCCAACACGCGACTCACTGGTGACACACACACACACACAGGCAGACACGGGGCGAGGGTGGCGCGCACCCTCTCCCGCACAAACACACACACACATACCAGAAGAGCAAGAGAGGAACACACACTCACACAAGCGTACACGTATTTTGGAATATTAAAATGCACGTTTTCCAAATTAAATTTGCATGCAGAATAGCTGATCTGTTTTCTTTGACTCTGTTTACATCAACAGTTGCCGAGATCGACTGGAAGACAATATTCCAACACCTGTGGACTACGTGAGACGGGGAGATGTATGTGGGCCAGCCTCTCCTGGCGTAAATAAACATCCTCAAATGTTTATGCATACACGACAAACTTTATCAGAAAGAAAATTGCTTATTTGGCTTCTTCCTTCTAATGATAACACTAGGTTCTAAAATGTTTTCCAATAATTTAATTTTCTGAACAAAAACCTTTCCAATAACCTACCGGTACCTACACACTATCTTAACCAAATAGGTTCCCCGACTATCGCATCCATTCAAACATGCATTTGGATACGATAACACTAGGTTGTAAAAGGTTTTCCAACAAGAAATTTAATTGTCTGAACAAAAACCTTATCAATAAATTTAAAGCACAAGGAAACCTACCGCTACCTATACACTCTCTTAACCACACAGGTTACCCGACTATTGCGTCCATTCAAACATTCGTTTGGATATGATAACACTACGTTATAAAAGGTTTTCCAAAAAGAAATTTAATTTTCTGAACAAAAACCTTACCAATAAATTTAATGCACAACGAAACCTACCGTTACCTACACACTCTCTTAACCACACTGGTTACCCGACTATCGCATCCATTCAAACATTCGTTGAAAATACTGAATCTTTAACGAGAAAACTTATCACCTGTCACATGATTTTTATCGAACGGCAAGATGCGTTGAACACATCAACTGTCGTGCAATTTCATCCTATTATCAATTACTTTCTAACCTTTGATTTCGCCATATGCTGATCTACACCACACTCGATATCTACGTGTATAACGATTACACACCAATAACCAACCTTCCGATCAAATGTTTATGCATACACGACAAACTTTGGGAGCTAGTAAATTGCATATTTGGTTTTTTTCCTTCAGATGATAATAGGAGGTTGTAAATGGTTTTCCAATAAGAAATTTAATTTTCTGAACCAAAACCTTACCAATAAATCTAATGCACAAAGAAACCTACCGCTACTTACTCACAACCATATAGGTTACCCGACTATCGCGTCC
Source organism: Othius punctulatus (assembly GCA_951805005.1). Classification (NCBI taxonomy): domain Eukaryota; kingdom Metazoa; phylum Arthropoda; class Insecta; order Coleoptera; family Staphylinidae; genus Othius; species Othius punctulatus. The sequence goes on from OX638142.1 coordinate 78,387,854, forward strand.
ATTCAAATATTCGTTTGAATATGATAACACTAGGTTGTAAAAGGTTTTCCAATAAGAAATTTAATTGTCTGAACAAAAACCTTACCAATAAATTTAATGCACTAGAAACCTACACACGCCCTCTAGGACCTACACACTCTCTTAACCACACAGGTTAAACGACTATCGCATCCATTCAAACATTCGTTGCAAATACTGAATCTTTAAGTAGGAAACTTATCACCTGTCAAACGATTTTTAACGAACGCCAAGAGGCATCTCGCTAACGTGAACATATCAACCGTCGAGCAATTTCATCCTATTATCAATTACCTACTAACCTTTGATCTCGCCATGTGCTGATCTACACCACACTCGATATCTACGTGTATAACGTTTACACACCAATAACCAACCTTCCGATCTCATCACAGACGAGGATAACCCTCTTGCATATTGGTAGAAGATACATATTCATAAGTGACGAATAAAATCAATAAAATCGCTGAGAAAAATATCTGAAAAAAAAAATGCTCGGATAGGTTGATTTTTAATTTTTATCATTTATAGAAGTAATTTTCAACCACCCTACTCCTCAGCCCCTAAGCGCTAGCAACTCCAACTTTTTAATTATTCGAGTAATGATAGTTTTTCAATAAAAAATTTTTCAGAATCGGTTGATAAAAGATATAAATATTTACCGAAATGTAATCAAATCAATAAGTGCCAATATACAAGCAGTTCGAATATGAATATAATAGATTAATAGAAGATGATGCGAAAGTTGGAAGTAAACCAAAAACTCTGCGCTTTAAATAAAATACTAACTAATAATAAACTTTAAAAACATGTAAAATACCTTTCTAAATCTATAGCTATATAAATCTTATAACCATATATTCCATATTCAACTAATAATAAACTTTAAAGAAAAATGTAGAGATTCTAAATCTATAGCTAAATGATTCTTATAATCTTCTATGAGTCAACATTTATGATTTATTAATTCCTTATTTGTATTTATTTTTAAACTGTCTTTCTAAACCTACAGCTAAATGATTCTTATAACCTTCTATGAGTCAACATTTATGATTTATTGATCCATTATTTGTAATTATTTTAAAATTATTGTTGATTCTATCCCGCCTCAAGGGTTAAAATTAATGCAATGATAAATTGTGGACTTTTAGAACAAACTGTTTTTTATATACAGCGTGATTAGAATAATGGGCAACTTTTTTGGTATGCATTTGAGAGGAAAAGTTGTTATGCAAAAAAGGCCTGAATTATGTCAAATTAGTAATAGCATTTTTTTAAACTGAAAAAATTCAAAAATTCAATTTTTTGGAAAAAGTGCTGAATTAACGATATAATGTACAGTTTGTTATTGCTTTCTACGGGTCGTTTTATCTCTTGTGTGAAGTACATTGCACACGTCTAATAAAATTTATAAATCGCGTTATCTGGTTTGTCAGTTTAATTTTTCGTTGTGTAATATGTTTGTTACTAAAGTCTCATTTGCACTGGTAAAATGTTACCTAACCACTGGTTACCACTGGTTACCTAACCCAGAAATGGTTGAAATTATTCCTAGTGTGGGGAATAATTGCAGATCATGCAGACAAGCAGCGCAACTTTTTTAGTATGCATTTTAGAGGGAAACGTTGTTAAGCAAAAAAGTCCTGCATTAAATTTAATCAATGAATTCAAATGCAATCAATGGTATTAGCAACATAAAATAATAGTATGGATACCATATATTTCATATTTGTTTTCTAAAACAATTAGATAAAAAATTTCGATTTCGAACACTTGATAAAATTGGTGGACCTACAATGATATTTCGCGTTTTCGCATTTATTTTTTAATTGGCGCTTTTGCAGTATATTACTTAAAAATTGCTAAAGTAACAATTTTGAAGGCTGAAACAAACACAGTTGAGGTATTGAGCGCAAAAGTGGACTAACCCAAACATGTAACATAATGAGCAATATGCAATTGAAAATAATGGATTTTAATTCCATTTCATTTTGTACAAATTATAGTTTTTATATTCTTGACCAGTAGTTTCACTTACAAAGAATAAAGTGTAACGTTGTTTTTTGAAAATAAAACTTAATTTCACTACAAATTGATTTTTTTTGTTGCTGTTGCTATTTTACGTTTCTATAGGATAGTCTTCTATAGTTTTTTTCAAATTTAATCAATTAATTCCAATTCAATCAATGGTATTAGCAACATAAAATAATAGCATGGATAAAATATGTTTCATATTTGTTTTCTAAAACAATTGGATAAAAAATTTGGATTTCGACAATTTTTGTGATTCTGTGCAACACTTTAGATAAAATTGAACCTACAACGATTTTTCGCGTTTTCGCATTTATTTTTAAATTGGCGCGTTTGCAGTATATTTCTTAATAATTGCTAAATAACAATTTTGAAGGCTGAAACACAATTGAGGTATTGAGCCCAAAAGTGGACTAACCCAAACATATAAGTAACATAATGAGCAATATGAAATGGAAAATAATGGATTTCAATTCCATTTAATTTTGTACAAATTGTAGTTTTTATATTCTTGATCAGTAGTTTAACTTACAAAGAATAATGTATAACGTTGTTTTTTGAAAATAAAACTTAAATTCACTACAAATTAATTTTTTTTTGCTGTTGCTATTTTACGTTTTTATAACATAGTCTTCTAGTTTTTTTTTTTCAAAAATTAACCAATCAATTCAAATTCAATCAATGGTTAAAGAAAAATAACAAATTATCCTTTTTCACAACGAATTTGTGTACTGAACACAAATGTCTACTGAAGATGACCACGTAGTGGTTGAAATGTACATTTAGAGAAATACATGTCGTTGTGAAAAAGGATGATTTGTTATTTTTCTTTGAGTATTAATATTTCACAAGCTCCAACCGATTATTTCAATCAATAGTAATTAGCAACTTAAAATAATAGTTTGGATATAATATATTTCATATTTGTTTTCTAAAACAATTTTTGTGGTTCTGTGCAAAACTTTCGATAAAATTAGACCTATAATGATATTTCGCGTTTTCGCATTTATTTTTTAATCGGCGCTTTTGCAGTATATTCCTTAAAAATTGCAAAAACAACAATTTTGAAGATTGAAACAAGCACAATTGAGGTATTGAGTACAAAAATGGACTAACCCAAACATATAAGTAACATAATGAGCAATATGCAATATAAAATATAGATTTCAATACCATTTAATTTTGTACAAATTGTAGTTTTTATATTCTTGACCAGTAGTTGAACTTACTAAATACCTATAACGTTGTTTTTTGAAAATACAACTAAATTTCATTACAAATTAAATCTTTTATTTTTTTTGTGTTTTGCTGTTTTACGTTTCTATATGATAGTCTTCTATAGTTTATTTGACATTCAATCAATGGAACCCATATTTATGACAAAACTTTATTTGTTTCACTACAATAATTTACAACATGCAATTCACTGGCAGAATTGTCAGTACTTATCTTAATTTGTTTATAATATTCATGAAAAATAGGTGGAACATAATCTAGCAAACTTAGTAAATCTTTATTTTTCAATGGATTAATATAATTTTCACTGGGATAAAGTAGATCTACTGATGTGATTAAAGTAGAGTTCTTCTTTTCAATATTAAGTTCCTTAAATAATACTTAAGTACCATTTAAATATCTGTAACAAACTAAGTATGCTGCACAAATCGCAATCACTGAAACCACTGTGTTTTGATACGCAATCAATCTAATTGAGCGCAAAAGTAGACTAACTCCAGCATGTAACATAATGAGCTATATGCAATTGAAAATTACGGATTTCAATTGCATTTAATTTTTTTTCCATTTTCGTATTCTTGACCAATTTTTAACTTACTAAGTATAACGTTGTTTTTTGAAAATAGAACTTAACTTCACTACAAAATGAATCTTTTATTTTTGTGTGGCTTAGTTCACTTTTGAATTTTGCTATTTTACGATTCTATACTCTATAGTTTTTTTTTTCAAATTCAGTCAATAAAACCCATATTTATGACAAAACTTTATCTTCTTTACTACAATAATTTACAACAGGCAATTTACTGGCGGAATTGTCAGTACTTGTCTTGATTCGTTTACAATAATCATGAAAAATGGGTGGACCATAATCTAGCAAATTTAGTAAATCGTTCTTTTTCAATGGTGATGTGATTCATGCAGAGTTCCTCTTTTCCTCTTGTTAGTATCACTTGAGTATCAACTCTTGTTATTTTTGCTGAGAAGATGTCGTATTAAGTCTTTGGAATAATTATAAATGGTTTTCTCTTTTGGACAGCTCTAATGATATTATACCAATTTTCTGGAAAACTCGTCTTACGACTCTGCAGCTAAAAGCTCAACCAAATATTTTTTAACATTCTGCTTTCGAAACTCAAATATTTTTTTTAGATGAGTAACACTTGACGGCTCTACTTTGTGATACACTGTGAAACAGGTAAAAACACACACACACACACACACACACACACACACACACACACACACACACACACACACACACACACACACACACACACACACACACACACACACACACACACACACACACACACACACACACACACACACACACACACACACACACACACACACACACACACACACACACACACACACACACACACACACACACACACACACACACACACACACACACACACACACACACACACACACACACACACACACACACACACACACACACACACACACACACACACACACACACACACACACACACACACACACACACACACACACACACACACACACACACACACACACACACACACACACACACACACACACACACACACACACACACACACACACACACACACACACACACACACACACACACACACACACACACACACACACACACACACACACACACACACACACACACACACACACACACACACACACACACACACACACACACACACACACACACACACACACACACACACACACACACACACACACACACACACACACACACACACACACACACACACACACACACACACACACACACACACACACACACACACACACACACACACACACACACACACACACACACACACACACACACACACACACACACACACACACACACACACACACACACACACACACACACACACACACACACACACACACACACACACACACACACACACACACACACACACACACACACACACACACACACACACACACACACACACACACACACACACACACACACACACACACACACACACACACACACACACACACACACACACACACACACACACACACACACACACACACACACACACACACACACACACACACACACACACACACACACACACACACACACACACACACACACACACACACACACACACACACACACACACACACACACACACACACACACACACACACACACACACACACACACACACACACACACACACACACACACACACACACACACACACACACACACACACACACACACACACACACACACACACACACACACACACACACACACACACACACACACACACACACACACACACACACACACACACACACACACACACACACACACACACACACACACACACACACACACACACACACACACACACACACACACACACACACACACACACACACACACACACACACACACACACACACACACACACACACACACACACACACACACACACACACACACACACACACACACACACACACACACACACACACACACACACACACACACACACACACACACACACACACACACACACACACACACACACAGGTTACTTTGTCAGTATCACTTGAAGTCAGAAGAAATCGTTTCAAGTCTTTCGAATAACTTTAAATGGCTTTCTCTTTTGGGCAGCTCCAATGATATTATACCAATTTTCTGGAAAACTCGTCTTACGACTCTGCAGCTAAAAGCTCAACCACATAATTTTTAACCATTCTGCTTTAGAAACTCTATTTTTTTTTTAGATGAGTAACACTTGTCGGCTCTACTTTGTGATACATTGTGAAATAGGTAAACACACACACAGGTTACTTTGTTAGCATCACTTGAGTATCAACTCAAGTTTTTTTGTCGAGAAGAAGTCGTTTTAAGTCTTTGGAATAACTTTAAATGGTGTTCTCTTTTGGGCAGCTCCAATGACATTATATACATTTTCTGGAATACTCGTCTTAGGACTCGGCTAAATGACCTAAACGTTCCAATTCTCTGGGACGTTTCATCCGGTCTGGGAACTTCCTGATTTAGAACCGGCCTAGTTATACCTACTCTTCTATGCATACATTTTTCTACTGTGAAGTGTCTTGAAGTTCTTTTGAGTAGTACCCCCGAAGAACTCCGTTTGGAGTACTCACGTTATTAATAATTTCGCAGCCCAGTACCCAAGTAAAAACACTCGTTTATGTGTGCGAGGGCTGCGCCAAAGTTGTCAGCATTTTTTGTTTTGCAAAAAGTTCTTGTGTTTGCAGTTCGTATCAATTATCTGGAAGTTAATTTTCAATCCCACGTTTTTTTCTGCCCCCGCAATTCTTTGGTTTGCGGTATCAACACATGGACGGCGCTGTCCGAGCCGCCCCCACGGCTCCCATAATAACCATCCGCCGCCGCCGGAGACAATTAAGCCCCGCCGCTCATCCTCTCTCCGTCCCATTATCCAATTCAATGAAGGAGAAAGCCATAATAACGATAAACAGATGACTACTATTCGGGACTAAATCGAGCCGACGGCGGCTTTTAATAAAGTCCATTATTTCCTCGGCGCGTCTCCGCCAGCCTCTCGCCTCATTTGTCTGTTATGATTCCGCCGCCTCTCACGCAATCCCGAATTCGGATCGTCTCGCCTCACGGACCATCGGCGCTGCTGCACTTCATTAACGGGGGCCTCGCACAACACGGCTAATGGGAAGCGCAAACTGCCCCCGATGCAAGCCACTAAAAATTATTTTCAATTAGGGGCGGCAAGGCGTTCAGCTCTCGTCGAGCTTCGCCCATTAACTTTGCATGGCGTAATATGAAGTGAAGACTTTTACACGCGAGGCGGACGCATTCAAGTTTGATGCTAGCATCTACCGAACTCTGATTATAATTTTTAACAAACTTAAAGAGGAGTTAATACAGTTTTTATTTTGCGGGGCATCGTGAATATCGCAAATTCTTCTTATGGCAGCTTCTCCTTACGGAGTTTGCTGATCTGGCAGCTTCTCATTACGGAGTTTGCTGATCATCGTGGGTTTTTTGATCTACGGCTGCTCAAAACAGATCCAACCATTCTGTAAGGATCTTCCACCAGGAAATACTTCTTACGCAAATTAGCAAGCTGATCATCGTAGCTTTTTTGATCTACGGCTGCTCAAAATACATCTAAACCATTCCCTAAAGATCTTCAACCAAGAAATACTTCTTCCGCAAATTAGCAATGATCAACTAATTATTTGGTTCGTACCATATTCTAAGTATAGTGTTTTCACTTGAAATTGAAAATGTACCTGCAATGAGGGTCAAGGGTTTTCCATTGTATGGCGTACTGCGAAGAGGCTCTCGACTCTGTTCTCTTCCCATTACCCGTCATAAAATTCCGTTCGCACAATGGACCGCAATAAACACCCTTCGTAGGTAGATTTTCAATTTCAAGTAAAAACACTAAAATCGGCTGCTCAAAGTAGATCTATCATTTCCTTAAAGATTTTCAATCAGGAAAAACTTCGTACGCAAATTAAAAATTGACAACTAATTATTTGGTTTGTACCATCTTCTAAGTAAGTCCACCATGTTAATGGTAAAGGCCAGGAGTCTATGAACAAAAAATTGTCTAAATTTAGATTTGATAGATCGTGTATAACCAAGTTAAGACTGTTATTGTTTAATTTGTCGGGTGTAATGTAACGCAATTACAATTATTCCTCCCGGTATTTCTTTTGGTACCGTTAGAGGCGTACGTAAACATTCATCTTTCTACAACTTTCAAGAGAGTGAATTCGTGGAGCGCACACAACATAATCAGCAATAATACATCCCCGCGAAGTTTCACTGCACCCCCGGCGAGGGAGGTGGTAAATCTCATTGCGCGGGTGTCTGAAGTACTCGCACTCCTCCACGTCTCCTCTCTTGGGCGATCTCCATGAGGTATGATCCAGGAAATGAATGACGCCATTGAGTGGGTCAATGTTTCAATTTGTATGCCCGGGGCAATCAGCGGGGCGGGCGGGCGGCGGCGGATGGCGGGGGCGGCCCGGGGGTGGGGGCGGCGCGGAAGGAAGGAAAAAAGGGAAGACGGGGGCGGAGGAGGCGCGCGTGCATGGCGGTCGTCGGGAGCGCGCACTCACACTTGCACACATACACACACACTCGCACGCCCGCGCACGTATACGGATGCGGGGGTGGCCGTAGCCGTCGCCGGCGTCGTTGCCGTCCCCGACACAATCCCGACTCTAATACGGGGAATGGAAACGGTCCCGGAATGAGTCTCAACTTCGCAAAAGAGCAGATTCCGGACGGACAAATATCTCTGTGGAAATAAGAACAAGGGAGAGACTGATTGTCCTCATTGCCGTAGGACAGGAGTCCATCTCTGCGCCGGATTGGTGCTCAAGGTTTCCCAAGGACCTCGGCATTTCCACCAAGGTGCTAGCCAGGACTTTTTGCGTCCTTTCTTTAAGCGGAGTTTAGGAGAGATTGCTTCCTCCATAATCTTTAAGCCCATAACGTCATGAATAATTTCATTAAACTGAATTTATTATTATTTACATACATCTGCAAGTGCAGTAGATGCATAGTGGCCTAATAGTGACTACCTACTGTTAGGTAGGTACAAACACAGTGAGACACTTGCAATTGTTGCCCCGAGCCTACCAGATTTGGTAGTGTCAATTTAATTTCACACAGGATTACTCAAATGACTACCAAACCCATCACGCTGCCTCACACAGTTAACTGCATTATGACACTGTTTGTCAAACTTCCATTAGCTATTTGGCGTAACAATCTATCTTACTTCACACAGAGAACGGTAAAACCATTATCAAACTGATTGCAACCATCGCACACAGAGATCAATGGCTGAATCTTAAACTCTCATATCAAATCAAATGACTACCAAACCTATCACGCTGCCTCACACAGTTAACTGCATTGTGACACTGTTTGTCAAACTTCCATTAGCTATTTGGCGTAACAATCTATCTTACCTCACACAGAGAAGGGTAAAACCATTATCAAACTGATTGCAACCATCTCACACAGAGATCAATGGCTCAATCTTAAACTCTCATATCAAATCAAATGACTACCAAACCTATCAAGCTGCCTCACACAGTTAATTGCATTCTGACACTGATTGTCAATCTTCCATTAGCTATTTGGCGTAACAATCTATCTTACCTCACACAGAGAACGGTAAAACAATTATCAAACTGATTGCAACCATCTCACACAGAGATCAATGGCTGAATCTTAAACTCTCATATCAAATCAAATGACTACCAAACCTATCACGCTGCCTCACACAGTTAACTGCATTCTGACACTGTTTGTCAAACTTCAATTAGCTATTTGGTGTAACAATCTATCTTACCTCACAGTACGCGGAATTTTCTGGTTTTCTCAACAGAATATTATAGACCACTAAATTGCACAACTTTTTTGTAATTTAACTGCCATTGTAACTTTTAAGGTTTCCGAGATCCCCTGGCTGTTGATCCTTATCTTGGACACCCTGTATGTATTGTAGAAACAAAAACTAAAATTTGGTCGAAAGTTAACACAAATTTTATGAAAATGTATCAGATTCCAAGACAGTTTATATATTTGAAATGTAATTTGCAAATTCTTTTAAATTTTTGACTTGGTACTATATTTTAATAAATGATAAATGTAATTAATTTAGTTGACAGGTGGCAAATTCCACCTGAAACTGTCAAATTCTATTGTCCTTTGTCATAGTCCAATCGTAACAATGATAATTATAAAATTTATTCTGAATTATCAAATTCTGACTGCAGATATCAAATTTGATCCTAAATGTTAACATAACTCGTCAGTATGCAAAAGAAATTTTAAGATTTCACCTGAAATGCACAAAATTGGGCTATAAATGTTAAATTTTGACAACTCTCAAACTTGAATGAATACTAAGCGCAGATATCACATTTCATCTAGAACTGCTGATACAGAACTTGCGAAAAGTTAAGTTCAGAAAACAAATTTCAATTTATATTTTTCAGACTGACGTAAAATTTAATTGACAATTAAAACATTGGAACTTTAAGAGACGAAATTTTTAAGATTTTGCATAGTATTCACAAGTTTGGACGATAAATGTAAAATTTTGACAGCGATTCTTAAATTTTACCAACTGAAATTCAATATAAATTTGCTATATTTGGTGTGAGTTTGCCAAATTTTAGCTGTGGGGTTGTTTCTAAATCACTCAAATTCCATATTAGTGATTAGTGTCAAATTTGAGAAGTAATTATCCAATTTTAACAACTTTTCATCTGTAATTTTCAACTTTTAATAATGTATGATAAATATTACACCAACAAAACCCTACACCAACAAGGTAGAAAGGGAAATGATAAAATAAATAAAATAAATAAAATGATAAATATTTTTAATCCATATATTGTAAAAAAAAAAACCTAAAATTTGGTCGAAAGATGTCGAATTTTAACTGAAATTTTATAAAACTTGTCTGATTCTGAAACAATTTATAGATTTTACCTGTAGTTTACAAATTACTTTTAAACTTTTGACTGTCTAAATTTCAATAAACATGTGATATTTGATTGGCAATTCCACCTGTAATTTTACCAGAAACTCTGAAATTCCATTGTGGTTATCCATCTTATTGATACACTTCCATCTGTATTATCAAATTCTGACCGCAGTTATCAAATTTGATCCTATATTTTAATTCGTTGGAATGCAAAGGAAATTTGATGATTTTTCCTGAAATTCACAAATTTGGGCAACAAATGCAACTCTCAAACTTGAATGAATACTAAGCGCAGATATCTCATTTCATCTAAAACTGCTAATACAGAACTTGCGAAAAGTTAAGTTCAGAAAACAAATTTCAATTTATATTTTTCAGACCGACTTTCAGACTGTAAAATTTAATTGACAATTCAAACATTGGAACTTTAAGAGTCGAAATTTTTATGATTTTGCATAGTATTCACAAGTTTGGACGATAAATGTAAAATTTTGACAGCGATTCTTAAATTTTACCAACTGAAATTCGATATAAATTTGCTATATTTGGTCTGAGTTTGCCAAATTTTGGCTGTGGGGTTGTTTCTAAATCACTCAAATTCCATATTAGTGATTAGTGATCAAATTTGAAAAGTAATTATCCAATTTTAACAACTTTTCATCTGTAATTTTCAACTTTTAATAATGTATGATAAATATTACACCAACAAAACCCTACACCAACAAAGTAGAAAGGGAAATGATTAAGTAAATAAAATAAATAAAATGATAAATATTTTTAATCCATATATTGTAAAATAAAAACCTAAAATTTGGTCGAAAGATGTCGAATTTTAACTGTAATTTTATAAAACTGTCTGATTCTGAAACAATTTATAGATTTTACTTGTAGTTTACAAATTACTTTTAAACTTTTGACTGTCTAAATTTTAATAAACATGTGATATTTGTTTGCCAATTTCACCTGTAATTTTACCAGAAACTCTGAAATTCCATTGTACTTATCCATCTTATTGATACTTCCATCTGTATTATCAAATTCTGACACCAGTTATCAAATTTGATCGTAAATGTTAATTCGTCGGAATGCAAAGGAAATTTGATGATTTTTCCTGAAATTCACAAAGTTGGGCGACAAATGCAACTCTCAAACTTGATGAATACTAAGCGCAGATATCACATTTCATTAAAAACAACTAAAATAGAACTAGCGAAACGTAAAGTTCGGAAAACTAGCGAGACTAACGTAAAATTTAATTGACAATTCAAACATTGGAACTTTAAGAGTCGATTTTTTTATGATTTTGCATAGTATTCACAAGTTTGGTCGATAAATGTAAAATTCTGACAACGATTCTTAAATTTTACCTACTGAAATTCAATATAAATTTGCTATATTTGGTCTGAGTTTGCCAAATTTTGGCTGTGGGGTTGTTTCTAAATCACTCAAATTCCATATTAGTGATTAGTGATCAAATTTGAAAAGTAATTATCCAATTTTAACAACTTTTTATCTGTAATTTTCAACTTTTAATAATGTATGATAAATACTTTTAATCCATATATTGTAAAAAAAACCTAAAATTTGGTCGAAAGATGTCGAATTTTAACTGAAATTTTATAAAACTTGTCAGATTCTGAAACAATTTATAGATTTTAACTGTAATTTACAAATTACTTTTAAACTTTTGACTGTTATTTCTAAATTATGACATTCCATTTTTCAATCATTTGTGCACAGTGTCAAATAATTCTATATATTTTTTTAATTATTCTGTTAAATTTTCAATTATGCCTACCAAAATTTCAGCTATTTTTTACATAATTTCGTTAAATTCTGTCAATGTTGACAGAAGATATACATTTTTCCATAAAAAAGTTTTTTTTTTTAAATGTCTGTTGGAGGGTTTCTCAAATAAACGATTCAATTAGTCAAATGATTTCCCAGTTGGTCAAATGTCACATATGTCACATTATATATTCCTTCGTTGTAAAATCACTTTCACTTTATATTGAATGCTTTTCCCGTATTCATATTGCATACTTTAATAAATATGGAAAAAGCATTTCATAATAAAGTGAAATAATACAGTAAAATTGTAGTTTTACCTCGGAAAAAATAGTACTTCAGATTTTTTTTAAGAAGTGTTAAGGGACGTAGACAAGTCTAAAACCGTAAAGGCGAATCCTTTATGGCAGACAATCATCAGACAATAAAAATCTTTGCAAAAATAAGTTAACAAAAGTCATATCTTCAAGTAGGCACGTCCATATTTACTGAATTTTTCTTTTGGTTTTCCTCTTTTGTCAGTTGCGTTTCACAATTCGTAAAATGATTTTACAGTTTGTCAAATGTCAGGATTTATATGTCAAGTTATATTCGTTCGTTTTCAAATCACTTTCACTTTATATTGAATGCTTTTCTCATATTCATATTGCATATTTTAATAAATATGGCAAAAAGCATGTCATATATAGTGAAATAATACAATAAAATTGTAGTTTTACCCCGAAAAAGATAGTACTTCAGATTTTGTTTAGAAGTGTTAAGGGACATAGACAAGTCTAAAACCATAAAGGCGAATCCTTAATGGCATCTATAAGGCATGATAAGGCTACTGATCACAACAATCGACGCCTTAAATCAGACAATAGAAATCCTTGCGAAAAAAATTAACAAAAGCCATATTATCTTCAAGTAGGCACATCCGTATTTACTGAATTTTTCCTTTGGTTTTCCTCTTTTGTCATTTGCGTTTCATAATTCGTCAAATGATTATCCCCGTTTGTCAACTGTCAGGATTTATATGTCCAATTATATTCCTTCGTGCTCAGTTTCACTTTATATTGAATGCTTTTCATATTCATATTGCATATTTTAATAAGTATGCCAAAAAGCAATTCATATAAAGTAAAATAGTACAGTAAAACTATTGTTTTTCCTCGTAAAAAATGTACTTCAGATTTTTTTTAACTCCGATTTATTTCCGAAACTTAGCACTATTTCGATTTTCATAATTTCGAAAAACGAGAAACGCATATAATGCGAATTTTTGGCTGTCACTGCATAATAACAGCAATCTTTAAACTATTTTTTTTTCCTTTTCACTTGTTGATAATTCTGTTTCACAATTTATCAAATAACTTTTCAGATTATCAAATATCTTGAGGTTATATTGTTATTTAACATTCTTTTTCGTTTTCGTGAAATCACTTTTAGTACAGTAAAATTGTCAGAAAAAACCCTCTTACTTCGGAAAGAATTGTACTTCAGATGTGTGATGAAGTGTTGAGGGGCATAAGACAAGTCTAAAACCATGAAGAGGTATCCCCACTACCGTTGGGGATAAAAGTAAAAAGTCGTCTTTCACGTTTTCTACTGATTGTAGACAATAGTATATTGTAATAAGAGTGCGGAAAGGGCTTCATTGCAAAACGAGTATGAAAGTTGGAGCACGAGCGCCAGCGAGTGCTCCATTCATACGAGTTTTGCAATGGCCATTTCCGCAAGAGTGTTACATACTATTTTTTCTACGAAAGTGTAGAAAACTAAAGATTAATGTAAATTTAATCATTAATTTAAAATAAATGTCATTGTCATTAATTTAAACGTCAGAAAATTTATAAATCGCTTGTCACCAAATCGAAAGTACTTTCCGCACTCACTTTCCGCACTCCAATACCTCTCTTTTGATTTTTGAGGCAATAAATCGGACGAAACTGTGGATGCAATGGCCGCAAGTTCCGGCGGAGTGTTTGTTATATCGTCACTATCGGAATCCATTATTGATATTCTTCTACTTCCAGTATTAATGTATAAATTTCGAGTCTCGATTTGGTGACAAGCGATTTATAAATTTTCTGACGTTTAAATTAATGACAATGACATTTATTTTAAATTAATGATTAAATTTACATTAATCTTTAGTTTTCTACACTTTCGTAGAAAAAATAGTATGTAACACTCTTGCGGAAATGGCCATTGCAAAACTCGTATGAACTTTCATACTCGTTTTGCAATGAAGCCCTTTCCGCACTCTTATTACAATATACTATTTAGATAAGAAATATTGAACAAAAAATGTTACACATTTCTTGTCATTAGTACTAAACTCGGAAAAAATAGTACTTCCGATTTTTTTTTGAGAAGTATTGAGGGACATAAGACAAGTCTAAAACCATAAAGGCGTATGCCCACTACCGTAGGAAGGTTCCGCAATTTTGAAAAATTGTAAAGGTCAATGTATCTCATTTTCTATGGTTGTAGACAGAAAACTTTTTAGACAAGAAATATTGCACACATAATTTTACACATTTCTTGTCATTAGCGCGACATTGTATAGTTGATATTTCGAACGGTAGAGGTCGAGATCATCAAAGTTTTCAAAAATCAGTTTTTCCCCATTTTCTCTCCGTATGATATGTTTTTTTTTTTGAATAATTGCAAATGTAAAAGATTTACAACTTGATAAAAATCTACAAAAGTCCGTTCGAAACATGTGATTTCTGCAAATAGTCTCCGAGTTACAGCGCTTCAAAGTCCGGTTGGCGCGTTTTTTTTAAATTCTAGAACTTTTGCACGTTGAAGAAGAAACTTGCAATGATTCAAAAATGCGACTCCTAAAGGGAGAAAATAGGGAAATAGCTATTTGTATATGATTTTTTCTACGACCTTTCACAGTGCATGACAATTTATGAACCAAATGTTACAATACAATATTTAGAAATCGATCAACGTTTTTGGAAAGGGACATCACGACACAAGCTATAGAATTAAAATCGGTGTTGTGTGTAAACATCTGCCTTTCAGGCTCAAGATTCCACAGCTTGCATTCCATTCCCATTGCATTCCATGCCAGTGTTGATTGTACTATTTCGCTTGTAATAGATCTATTACACTGCCTAGTGGGTTATTACGCTATTACGCGAATGCAGAACGTCTACGCAGACGAACAAAGAATGTCAGCAGACGTTCAATTCGAGGGTAATACCATTCCACCAATTTCAAAAGAACACTTTTTACGAACATGTTCAAACGGGCTTTTGTAGATTTTTTTAAATTCTAGAACTTTTACATATATATATATAATCGATCTTTATTGGGCTATCGACCCCATATGGGGTCTTGCAATGACACTTGCAATGATTCAAAAAAGCGACTCCTAAGGGGAGAAAATGGGGAAAAACTGATTCAAAAAAGCGACTTCTAAGGGGAGACAATAAGGAAAAACTTTTTTTATTACTTTGACGACCTCTATCGCTCGAAATATCAACTATATAGTATCGCGCTAATAACAAGAAATGTGTTACATTTTTTGAGCAATATTTTTTGTCTAAAATGATTCTGTCTACAACCAATAGAAAACGAGATAAATCGACTTATACAATTTTTCAAAATGGCGGCACCTTCCGACGGTAGTGGGGATACGCCTTTTTGGTTTTAGACTTGTCTTATGTCCCTCAACACTTCTTGAAACAAAAAATCTGAAGTACTACTTTTTCCTAGGTAACAGGTTTTTTTCCGACAATTTTACTGTAAAAAAGTTATTTGACGAAAACGAAAAAGATGTAAAATGACAATATAATCTTAAGATATTTAATAATCTGAAAAGTTATTTGATAAATTGAGGGGTCTAGAAGCAAAAGGGCTTAAGTGCATTTTTGGTAGTTCTGAGATAAATGGCTCTAAAGTTAACTTGAATTTCAAAATTCCAGAAATAAGTTTAGAAAACTGTGTTAATAATTTAGACTTAGGTTTAGACTAAAATATTTACAGTTTTCTAAACTTATTCCAGGAATTTTGAAATTCAAGTTAACTTTAAAGCCTTTTTTCTCGAGAACAACTAAAAATGCACTTAAACTTCTTTTACTTCTAGACCCCTCAATTTATCAAATAACTGAAACAGAATTTTTTAAAAGTAAAAAGAAAAAAACAATAAATTTTGTTCATCGGCATCATATTTAGTCTGCAGATGTTTTTAAAGTTTGCTGTTATTATACAGTGACCCCAAAAAAATAGCATCTTATGGGTTTTTTTTTGTTATTAATTTTCCAAAAAACTTTTTACGGCATTAATTTGTGCTTGTCTAAAAACCTTATTAGTCCTTATCAGATGTACCGAGTCGTACCTACTTACCTAGAAAAGCTCGTTGTTCAAAATTATGAAAATCGAAATGGTGCTAATTTTCAGAAATATCTCGGAGATAAAATTTTCAAAAAAACTTTTTTATTAGGCATTAATTTGCCCTTGTCTAAAAACCTTATTATGGGCTATCAGATGTACCGAGTTATATCTACTTACCTAGAAAATCTCGTTTTTCAAAATAATGAAAATCGCAATAGTGCTAATTTTCGGAAATAAATCGGAGTTAAAAAAATCTGTAGTTGTCTAGCTTCATAATGCTGTTTGTTATTTTGTTATAGAGAAAATCATGCATAAGCACCTACTTTATGGCATTGTGGCTTAAAGTGTGCCATAAAGGAGCCATAACAACAAAATAAGCAGTCAAAGATTACGTTATCTTTTATAAAAAAAAAAAGTACTAGCTTCATAATGCTATGTTTGTTATAGAGAAAATCATGCATAAGCACCTACTTTATGGCATTGTGGCGTAAAGTGTACCATAAAGTAGCCATAACAACAAAATAAGCAGTTAAAGATTACGTGGTCTTTTATAAAAAAAAATACTAGCTTCAAAATGCTATGTTTGTTATAGAGAAAATCATGCATAAACACCTACTTTATGGCATTGTGCCGTAAAGTGTGCCATAAAGTAGCCATAACAACAAAATAAGCAGTCAAAGATTACGCTGTCGCTTATTCGTAGTATGCATTTAAACTTCGAAAACATACATCATAACGTAGAAGACTTGTAAAGTTTTGACTAATAAAAGAAAGTGCGATGAATGAATAGACAAATAAAATCTAAATTCGAACAATTTACCTGATCTGAAAAGTACGCAAGCATAAAATTTTCTGTAACTGTCTCCGCTTTTTTTATCTTTAGCCATTGTCAAATCTTATCATACTCTTTCTTGTAAACTTCTTCCGACTTTTTAGAAAGTTTTGACTAATAAAAGAAAGTGGGATGAATGAATGGACAAATAAAATCTAAATTCGAACAATTTACCTGATCTGAAAAGTACGCAAGCATAACATTTTCTGTAACTGTCTCCGCGTTTTTGATCCTTAGCCATTGCAAAATCTTGTCATACTCTTTCTTATAAACATCTTCGGAGTTTTTAGGAATCAGACTCAGCTTAGCTTCTGCAGCTTTTTTTTTAATTTCATCACTTATTAAATCTTTGTCACAACTATTCAGTTTGGCAGAATTTGAGAAAAATGGTTACCATAAACAAAAGGTTAGTAACCGCACCAATCAGATCATCATAGAAAAACTATGTCAGCACAGACCACCTCTTGTCAGTTTTAGTTTCAGTGGATTAGTTTTGAAGAATTATTTTTGAGATGTTTATACGAGGGCTGTTTGACGGAAGAGTGACTTTTTAATGAAAACGTTATTTTTCTGTTCAAAATATATTTTATTTGTCAACATAACACCCTTTCAAGTGTACACACTTAGCCCGGCGAGTTTACAATTTTTTTATACTTTCCAAAAAGTAATCTTTCGGAAAGTCTTCAAAATATGCATTTGTGTCGGTTATCTCCTCTTCATTTGCCTGAAATCTTTTTCCACACAGCCATTTTTTTTAAATTTGGAAATAAGAAGAAATCACTGGGAGCCAGATCTGGCGAATATGGCGGATAAAGCAGTAATTCGTAATGCAATTCAGTCAATTTAGTTGTAGCAATTGCAGACGAATGAGAGGGCGCATTATCGTGATGGAACAACACTTTTTTTCTTCATCAAATGCGGTCGTTGTTTTTCAAGTTCGGCATCAATACATGTCTGCATAATCAGCATAATACTGGCCAGTTATGGTTTTTCCTTTTTGTAAACAATTAATAAAGATTACACCTTTAGAATCCCAAAAAACTGTGGCCATGACCTTATTGGTCGAAAAAAGTGTGTTTGCCTTTTTGGGAGCATATTCGCATGGAGAAATCCAGTATTTAGACTGTATTCTTGTTTCTGGAGTATAATGATGTATCCAAGTTTCATCTACTGCGACATATCGACGAAAAAAATCCTTTGAGTTACGTTGAAAACGGCCAAACATTCTTCTGAATTCTTAATGCGAGCGCGCATTTGATCACCATTAAGCAAACGCGGCAACCATCTCGCGGATAGCTTTTTCTTATTGAAATGTTCATGCAAAATATTGTATACCCGTTCGGTTGAGATGTTTACTTCATTGGCTATCTCACAAACTTTTATTCGACGATTGCCAATTACAAGGCCATAGAGTTTATTAACCATTTCTGGAGTAGTCACAGTAAATGATGGTTTCGGACGATCTGCATCAACCGTGCTCATATGGCCACTTTTAAAAGCAGAAACCACTTACAAATCATTCCATGGGACGGAGCAGATTCTGGATAATATTTACGTAACTTTTCCTCGGTTTCTTTAATTGTTTTTTCACGTAGAAAATAATGTTTAATCAACACTCGAATTTTTTTTTTTTACATATTTACAAAACAACGAAAACAGTTTCCTTCAAATAAGTATAAAACATAATCTATCTGTCAGATTGGTGCCAAATTTTGACAGTAGACCTCCGAAAGACCTCAGGAGCTAGCAACATAATCATTATAACGAAAGTGTTACCAACCTTTGAAAAGTCACTCTTCCGTCAAACAGCCCTCGTAGTAATGCTCTAGTCGATTACAAAATAGTATTGATATTCGATTATAATTCCTGATTATGATATTCGATTGGTGATTATACTCATGCCATAATCCTATAACTAATTTCATAATATACTGTTGTGTGGAATCGATCCTTGAGTAGGCGCACGTGGATCCTGTAGCTTGGGGTCGACCGTGGTGGAAACGCGAGGCATCCGGGGCTGATCACCCCCCATCCCAGTTCCCCGATCTACGCTGCTAGCAATTTGTCCAAGAAGCTGGCATCCGCGCTCCACCTCTAAGATTCATCCCCGTGCTCCCCAGGGACCATCCTAACTATGGCCGCTCTATAATAAACATCTATCACGCTGTTTACTTTTCACTTCTTACGCTGAATTGACAAAACTTCGGCCCGGGACAGGGCGGATAATTAATAACCCCCCATAATCCACCCCTGACTGTGCATCAAACAACAGCATAAATTTGCCACACTTTATTAAACAGTGAACGGATAATTTACATGGTCAACAGAGTCAGTAATACTTGTAGCCGAATGGTGCATGGGTGCCCTTGAAGCCGTACACACGGCCGCTGCGGGTCTTCTTCACCATGACCGCCTTGTTCCTCACTGGAAGCCTTTTCTTGGCGTTCGCCTTTTTCCTCCCTGGCAGCTTCTTCTTCGCGTTCGCCTTGTTCGTGGTGTCCTTCTGACGGCGGATGCGGCGTGCCTTGAAGGGCATCTTGAAGCAGTCGTCGCTGCACTCGCTGGGGATGATCTCCCGGATCACAGACGGGGTGTAAATACCAATCTCTGAAAGGTCGCTGAGGTTGCATTCCTCAGAGCCATCAACTGAAACTGGATTCTCCACGTTATCATTGTTGAAACATATTTCTTCGTAATCACCTGCTGCGTTTGCTTCGGTGCTTTGGACCTTCGGTTTGTCTTGATTTTCATCTGCGCACACATCAGGTTCTTTAGTCCCATCGAGATCTGTGTAGAACGAGATTTGAGAAGATTGGCTTCTATCATCGTCGCCAGCTGCTTGTAGTGCAGCAGTAGAAGTTTGCGCAATTTCCTGATTCAATTCTGATTCCTGTTGACCATTGGGACCATTGTCCAAAATATTTTCCGCGCCTGCAAGTAGTGATCTGTTAATTGGAATTTGTGAGGTTAGATAAGCTAAAGCTCTTTGCTGGTCATCTCGGTTGCTTAGCAAATTTCTCAAAATCCACGACCTATTCCTCCTCAAACACCGGCGCTTCCTGAAATCACGTCAACTTATTCATTCACAACTAAGTATTTTCCTCAATAACTTGTACTCACAGTAAATACTTGTCTTTAAGGGAAGCCGCGTTCTTGGAGCACCTCTTTGCTAAGTTCACAATCGTCCCCTTCTTAATGTGACTACCAAGGTAGGTGCAGATCGCACCGATCACGTACACGTAGATGCTGCCTGGGCTGACGTAGTCCAGCAACCATGGCCCTTTGGCGAGGATTCTATGCTAAACAGAAGTAACGCGCTGATTATTACCGTCCCCGCCACGTGCCCCCCCGAATTACCGGCAGTTTCCCCAGGTGTAAGTCGACGAGTTTCCGGAACATGATCGCCACGACGGCTGCCGGCAAATTTACTGTGTTTATGTTCATTTCCGTGCGGTTTTTCGGGGTGGCTGAAGCGAGTTTCGAATTTTTCCTCGTAACTTGAACCCTTCGAAAGTATTGACACCGTGGTCGGTTCAATTTTTCGGGGCCAAGCCTGCTTCGAGGGTTCGTGCGCGCGGGGGTAGCTAGGCACTCACCCTGACGAAGAAAAGAGCCTCTCGCACAGAATACATCCTCTGCATCCCGAGGAATGAAGGAAACAGCACGTGAGAGTTCTGAAACGTACCCAATTCGCCTACTACAATTTTAACGCTGTCATAACAGAAGTGACAAATGTCAGAATGTCGACTGCAACTGTAGAAGGTTTTTGCGATACTTGCAGATTTCGGCTTTTGTATCCAATGCATAAATTGTTAGAAACCAAGAGATAAAGAACTCATCATATTCTAATCATTGCTGTGGTAAAATATTAAATGTTTGTTACTACATCAATAATCATTAATTTCTTTTGCAAGTTAGGCATTGGCAACTATTTTCAAGCAACTTTTTAATTACACAAATAGAACACATTATTTCTTATAGGACCTATAAGAAGTCCTATAGTCCCTATAAGATATAATGTGTTCTATTTTTGTAATTGAAAAGTTGCTTGAAAATAGTTGCTTGGCATCGTCAAAAAAAGTCTCAATGCAATGTCAACATATCAGTAGTTTGTTATCATGTAGTGTTTTGGACATGTTTTGTTCCATTCCTTTCAAAGATTTAAAAAAATGTATACACTCCAGGGGCGAAACTAGGCTGTTTCAGAATAGCCCCTTTGAAGGGGGCACTAGAGTCCCTCCTCGCTCGAGTCGAGTCAGCTTACATCCTTACAAGTGTTTTTCTCTTTCGTTTTCTTGGTTTCTTGGCCATCAAACACCTATTATTGCTGGCAATTGAACCAGCAAGGAGTTGGTAAACTTTTAATTTACCTAAACATTTATTATTATTATCCGTACTCAGCAGGATGTATAAAACAAAAGAAGTTTCTAAAGTACATAAATGGTTTCGAGACTATTTTTGGCTAGAATACAGCGTCCGGCAAAATTCAACATTCTGCTTCCTGTACAGTCTATTTTAAAAAAAATTCTAGAGAACTACTTTTTATCTCACTTGGCTTTAAAAATTGGAAGATGGCTTAAGAAAATATCAAGTGTATCGAGATTTTGAGTACCATAGAATCGGAAAAATGGTCTCTTTTTAATAGCTCTCTCACATACGATCACTGTAGAAGTTGTTTTATTACAAAACCAACACCAAATTTGATTAGTTTAGATGCCATAGTGGAAGGCCGAAGTTATAAATCGTGGAAACTGTTGAGAAGTTTTTGAAGTTTTGAAAAAAAATTAACCATTTTTACGAAGTTATAATCCTAACAAGAATTGTGTCTAGATGATGTGTATCTAAATGGAATCGTAGACAGTACCGCTAATTGCTTATTGAATATGTTTGTAAAATAATCTATTAATGCATATTAATTTGCTGTTATGGCCGATGATAGTCGAACAGAAGATAAATTAAAAATTATGGTAAATCATATTTATGCCATTAAGGCAGTTAAATTAACATATCCGACAATTTTAGAATATTTTATTGAATATCTGATGCATCAGCAAAATGGCTACACGCATTGCTCATTAAAAAATGTACCATTTTGTGTTTGTTCTTATATTTGAACAAATTCTTGAAGTCGCTTTAGGAGTTCATCAGTTGCTTCAGAGTGAAAAGTTTGATTCGTTCTAAAGCTTCTCTTGGTATTAAAACTTTAATTGTAACCTTTGACACTCTAGGGGAAATGAACAACACTTTGATAAATTATATAAAAATAAATAAATTTTATAGTTAAAGTAACAATTGTACGTCCTTAATCTTATTACTTAAATTAAAGAATGAATGAACCTTAATATGAGAAACATAACAGAAAACAATTTTTGTTCGAACTGTAGTTAAAGAGATCAAACAGCGTCGAAAAAGCGAAAACGTCCAAAAACATTCCAATCATTCTTGTAGTATGATACTTGTTCAATTGACAAAGTTAATTTTCTAAGTAATATTTACGACTAAGTACTAGATAATATGTTCATAGAATTTAAAGTGAAATTTTCCGAAACAATAAAATATTCTAAGGGTGCCTGAAGCTTTGCACACAATGTCAAATTGCTTCCTGGACGTGGAACTTTTTACGAATTTTAGTACTCTTGATTGATTCTGAAATTTTCTTTGCCAATCAATTCTTCATCTGCGGCTCTGGTTTCATCTGACTTAATTTTTCGTTTTTTTCCTGTTCGTTTCATCTTCATACTAACTTACTTTCGTTTTCATTAGTGCTCAAATTTCATAAATGTTAAATTTTGTTCTTATACATTGTATACTGTTGCGGTTGATAGATCGATCTCAGACTATTGTAGCTTGTTAGTTTATACGTTAAATCGAGATAACATATCTCGGCATAAAATTGATCAAAAAAGTCGTTTCTAATCTTTGAAGTTAAAGAAGGTACTTCTTGTATTTGCCTTTTCGTTCGTGATTTATTTAGTTATTTGTATATTTATTTTTTTATTGTGACTTGTTCTTTGGTATTTTTCCGAACATTTACCGCCACTGGATTTTGCCGTCCTGGGCTATACCCTCATAGCCCCCCTAAATCCGCCAGTGTGAACAAGTCAAGCAGTTCTTGTCGATATAATGCGGGGTACTGTATATTCCTCTTGCTTCCTATTAAATATTTTGTTGTCCCGCCTGCTCTTATGTTTTCTGTATCCTGCTTACATTTGTTTACATGTGTTTATGTGTTTCGTGTTGTATGCCATAGATTTATTGGGTTGGATCAAATCAATTTTAGGAGTGAATGGTTTCTTCAATGGCGGTGTTATTTGGGCATGTGCGTGGGTGTTTCTGCGAGGAGCGCATAAATCCCTTTGCCGAAAATGTAAATTTTTATGTGCGTTACGTGTGCGAGTATTTTAATTTCACGAATCGCGCTCCGGCTGACACATAAATCTTGCGACGTGAATATTGAATTAGATTCATACACACGTCCCTTTAATAATTGGATGTCCCGACATCGATTCCGGGCGTCCCCGGGGAGACGGGACTCTTCTCTTCGCGTCTCTCCTCTTCCTCGTGCAGCAGCAGGAGCAGCAGCAGCCCACGGGCACTCGCCATGTTTACGATGGGAAGGACGCACCGGCTCCGGTCACAGCTCCGGAATTCCCCAGAGCCGCTCCGGGTGGTCGTGCACGGAGCGACGGCACACGGTGGCGGTTTTCCCGGGGACGCCGGGTTTTCTCCCCCGACGCCGCCGCCCCCGGTGCCGATATTATATACCGCCTGAGAAAATCCCAACACACATACAGCGTCGTGGTGGGGGGCATTTTAAATTAAAACCGCACTTCGCCGCGGGTTAAATATTAATTTGCGCCCCGAAATTTCCGTAATACGAAAATTGTGTGCGGCGCGTTATAAATTGCAACTTTTATTGGGCGGCGCGTTAGCAATTTTAATCACAACAAAACACCCAGGTCCCTCCAGCCGGGAAGAAGGAGGAAAACGCACGTCGATTATCCACCGGGATAAATCAGCCCATTAGGAGCGCCCTAATCGGAGGTAACGGCGGCGGAAACGCGCCGCTTTTAAAGTCGCGCAATTTAATTAGAATGTAAAAGCGAGTTATACGGTTAATGCGGCTCTTCACGGCGCCTAACTAGATAAGAAGCAATTTGAGACTCTAATGGCGCTAATATCAGAATCCTCGTTTCATAAACATCGATTACGGCGCCCGATACACTACCCCAACTCGCAACTCGCGCGTGCTTGCAATTCTACACACACGAAAACCCACAGAAAACGACCAATTGAGAGTGGAGCGCAATACGATTACTAATACATGTTATAATTTAATTTCATTATTTTGAGCATACCTTATATCGCTACAACAACAAAATTTATCCTTTTTAAGCCAACTATGACAGCCATTTAAAAATTTAAAGGTTATATTATAACTGAAAAACTGTGGTCTTTTTTCAAAAAACAAAAGCATATCTTGCATAAGCTCTTAAAACGACAACTCTTTCCTTATTTAACCGAATCTATATGTCTTATGGTTTCCGAGATCCCAATGCTTAAAAAAAAATCACCCTGTATATCCTATTATCCTTATATGCCAAAATTCGATTATAATAATAGGAAATGCCATCAAGTGGTTTATTGATTCCTGATTCCTGAATTATAACATTGAATACTTAATTTTGCCTTGCCAACGTCAAAGTGATATTTATTGTACGACACGTTTAATTTTTCTTAGCGTATTTTCCTAATGAATTTTTCTCATAATGAAATGGTGGATATGATTTAAGTACACGGTGACAGCGCAAACCGTTGCTGGTGACCAGAATCTATTGAGGCATATAACAAATCAATAGCAAACACATTTGAATTAAACTATAACATTTCAACATAACAAAAATAACATTTAACTTTACAATAATTATAACATTATAAAAAGTGTTCAAAATGACGGCCCTCTTGTACAATACATTTGTCAGTTCTTTTTAAAAATGAGTCAATCACTTTTTTGCTAAAGTGGCATGATCAATGCTACGGAAAGCCTCTCTAATTCTTTCCTGCATATTTTCCCTGATAGTAACTTCTATAGTGTTTTTACTTGAAATTGAAAATCTACCCACGAAGGGTGTTTATTGCGCTCCATTGTGCGAACGGAATTTTATGACGGGTAATGGGAAGAGCACAGAGTCCAGAGCACGCCATACAATGAAGAACCCTTGACCGTAGTAAACCCTCATTGCAGATACATTTTCAATTTCAAGTGAAAACCCTATACTTCGTACAATCATGAACAAAACCCCATAGAAAAAAGTCGGGTTTCGTCAAGTCAGGTGCCCTTGCAGGCCATGGCACTGGACCTCCTGCCAATCCAGCGACCATCAAATGCTTCATTTAAATAATCCCTAACACTTTAACTATTGTGTGGAAGGGCACCATCATGCTGAAACAATAGTTTTCTGATAAGATCAAGGGGCAAATCATCGGGGTACAATTGAAAATCGTTTTGGAGAAAATCTTTTTTTACTTTAAGGCAGTTTTTCTTTATTTTTTTCTTATGTAACCTATTCAAAATGTTGTATGATTGAAAACAGATTAAAAAACTCTACCGAAATAAAAAATATAGGCTGTCATTAAAAAAAACATGTCACAACTTTGAAAATTTTGTTTTTTTAAACTGAAAAAATATTTTCAAATGCGCACTAATTTATATCTCCCTTTTAGATTTTTTCTCTCTCATGCTCATTAACGGAGTTACTGAATTTATTCGCTACTTAATTTCCACACTGTATGTCTATGTTTAATTAGAAATCTGCAAAGCTCTCAATGGAAAATTAAATGAAAATTAAAAATTTTAAAGAAATTATTAAATTCTCATTGCAAGTGATAAATTTTGAACGAAAATTCTCTACATTTTCCCTACAAATTATGAGATTTATTACGTATCATATTGAAATGATATAATTTCGGTTCTAAATTGCAATTAATGTTGCATTTTTATTGGAAATTACAAAATTTTCATTAGAATTGTTTTTAATATAATCTCCAAAACGTTCATAAATTGTAGAGATTAATGGAACCTGCGAGTTTATTGTTGGATATTATAATAATAATAATAGTTTTACTTGTATTAGAGTTTGCACTTACACAGATCAAAAATCCAAAAAAATATACAATGGACATAAAAACTTGAAATATGACAAGATACAGCTAATGTATAAATAAAATGACTTAATTAAACTTATTATTAGGTCTTCCCCCAGAAATAATATTCATATATTAAATCATATATTACATAGTTATTAAAGAAATTTGCGAAAATAGGAACCATGAAATTTTCGTGATTTTAACTACAAATTATAAAACTACTTCGAAAGCCCATTAATAGTAATAACGTTATAATGAATATTAGGAAATTCTTATGATTGATTTCAATATTTCAATAGAAATTATGGTATATTAATTGTAAATTACAAAATTTCTGCAGAATTTGTAAAATGTTGAATTACAATTTGAACATTGTAGTGAAAATTGCTAATTTTTTGTTATAAATACAATATTTCAATGGAATTCGAAACCAATCGTTAAGTAATAAATATGTTTTATAGGAATTATGTAATTATCGTTGTGAAAATTAGCAATCTAAATTTTCATTAGAATTGTTTTTAATATAATCACTAAAATGTTTGTAAATTGTAAAGATTAATGGAACCTGCGAGTGTATTGTTGGATATTATTAGGTCTTCCCACAGAAATCATATCCATATATTCAATCATATATTGCAAAGTTATTAAAGAAATTTGCGAAAATAGGAACTATGAGATTTTCTTGATTTTAACTACAAATTAGAAAACTTCTTCGAACAGCCCATTAATAGTAATAACGTTATGATGAATATTAGGAAATTCTTATGATGGATTTCAATATTTCAATAGAAATTATGGTATATTAATTGTAAGTTACAAAATGTCTGCAGAATTTGTAAAATGTTGAATTGAAATTTGAACATTGTAGTGAAAATTGCTAATTTTTTGTTATAAATACAATATTTCAATGGAATTCGAAACCAATCATTAAGTAATAAATATGTTTTATAGGAATTATGTAATTATCGTTGTGAAAATTAGCAATCTAAATTTTCATTAGAATTGTTTTTAATATAATCACTAAAATGTTTATAAATTGTAAAGATTAATGGAACTTGCGAGTGTATTGTTGGATATTATTAGGTCTTCCCACAGAAATCATATCCATATATTCAATCATATATTGCAATGTTATTAAAGAAATTTGCGAAAATAGGAACTATGAAATTTTCGTGATTTTAACTACAAATTATAAAACTTCTTCGAAAAGCCCATTAATAGTAATAACGTTATGATGAATATTAGCAAATTCTTATGATGGATTTCAATATTTCAATAGAAATTATGATATATTAATTGTAAATTACAAAATTTCTGCAGAATTTGTAAAATGTTGAATTGAAATTTGAACATTGTACTGAAAATTGCAATTTTTTTGTTATGAATTCAATATTTCAATGGAATTCGAAACCAATCATTAAGTAATAAATATGTTTTATAAGAATTATGTAATGATCGTTGTGAAAATTAGCAATCTAAATTTTCATTAGAATTGTTTTTAATATAATCACCAAAATGTTCATAAATTGTAAAGATTAATGGAACCTGCGAGTTTATTGTTGGATATTATAAGGTCTTCCCCCAGAAATCATATTCATATATTAAATCATATATTGCAAAGTTATTAAAGAAATTTGCGAAAATAGGAACTATGAAATTTTCGTGATTTGAACTACAAATTATAAAACTACTTCGAAAAGCCCATTAATAGTAATAACGTTATGATGAATATTAGGAAATTCTTATGATGGATTTCAATATTTCAATAGAAATTATGGTATATTAATTGTAAATTACAAAATGTCTGCAGAATTTGTAAAATGTTAAATTGAAATTTGAACATTGTAGTGAAAATTGCTAATTTTTTGTTATAAATACAATATTTCAATGGAATTCGAAACCAATCATTAACAAATAATAAATATGTTTATAGGAATTATGTAATTATCGTTGTGAAAATTAGCAATCTAAATTACAAAATTGCAAATATGAAAATTTTATTGTATATTGATAAATTTCACTATCAAATGTAAAATATCATTGGTATTTTCAACATTTGTGTTATAAATTACAAAATTTCGGCAGCAATTGTGAAAATTTTATTAAAAATTGCCAAAATTTCACTGTAAAATGCAAAATGTCATTGGCATTTGCTAAATTTGTATTAAGTTATTAAATTGTTCATAGTTATTTGTAGAAAATCTAATGAAAATTAGCTTAGTTGGAAATTACGAACTTTTCATTAGAGATGAATTATGAAATTCTCATTATAAATACCAAAGCTTTAATTATAAATTTCAAAGTTTGATTGAAACGTGCAATTTTTATTGGACATTATAAAGGTTTATTTGTAAAGCATATCAGTCACTAAGTTATCAATATTTTAATAGAAATTCGCAAAACTTTGAAACAAAAGTACAAAACATTTATCATGAATTAAATACTTCAATTTTCAAAATTTCTGCCAGCTCAAAATTCTGGGGCCTATCGGTCCACCGAGAAATTTCCCATTTTCCCGTGTGGTCCATCCGCCCCTGATACACTCACTCAAGTTAGCAAAGAATTATCAGCAACAAGGAGGAAAAGAACGAGTCAGGTGCCTTCAATATAATGGGGTTCAAATTTTTGTTTTTTGGAATCGGCAGTAAAGTATAGTCTTTTCACTTGAAATTGAAAATGTACCTGCAATGAGGGTTTATTACGGTCAAGGGTTCTCCATTGTATGGCGTGCTGCGAAGAGGCTCTCGACTCTGTTCTCTTCCCATTACCCGTCATAAAATTCCGTTCGCACAATGAAGCGCAATAAACACCCTTCGTAGGTAGATTTTGAATTTCAAGTAAAAACACTATACGTGAAATGGATAGTAAATCACATACTTTACCGATGATTCGCGTAAATCAAAATTTGAACCCCGTTATTTTGAAGGCTTCTGATGGAACTTCTTGGCCTCTATGTTGCTGCGGTATACATGGCACATCATCCGAAGCAATATCATTGTTTGGTGCGGCAGACGACTGCCAAAATCTGATTAAATAACGATTTAATGGGACGCAGAGTGCTGCAGCCGGAGGACACGTGCACCACAAAAGGCGGACGTCGCGCGGTCCACGTGTCGCCGGATGGGATCATATCTGATCACCCATTGTCACCCCCGACATCGACAATCTCCTGGAGAGCAATCGACGGCGTCGGATGTAATTGGGGGATAATTGCTGGATGGGGCCTGGTGATGCGCAACAACAAATCGTAAATTAGAGTTAAGTGCGACTCGTTTTACCATCGCGCAATAAAATATTGATGCAGGACTTTATTAGATGTGATGCTGGGGTGTCTGTTTCCACGACCAATTCATATCGCCACCGTTATTCTGTGATAATGCCGCTATTTATCACTACAAATATATTTATGAAAGTGGCAAAATGTGGGCCGAGATATCAAATGTCGATAGATCTTTTTGGAAAGGAACCGAATGAGGGCTATAGCCTAGGGCGCCAAAATCTATCGTGAAGCATCTAACTACCTCCTACAACTTCAAAGATTAGAAACGACTTTTTTGTCAATTTTATAATTTTATGCTGAGAAATGTAATCTCGATTTAACGTATAAAGTAATAAGCTACAATAGTCTGATCAACCGTATCAGTATACAATGTGTTACGGCATTGTTTGCAGTACATAAACCCCAATTGCAACACAATGTATAAGAACAAATTTTAACATTTATGAAATTTGAGCACTACTGAAAGCGAAAGTAAGTTAGTATGAAGATGAAACGAACAGAAAACAAACCGAAAAATCCAGTCAGATGAAACCAGAGCAGTAGATATAGAATTGATTGGTCGAGAAAATTTCAGAATCAATCAAGAGTACTAAAATTCTTTAAATGTTCAACGTCCAAGAAGCACTTTGACTTACTGTGTGCAAAGCTTCAGTAGGTACCCTTAGAATATTTTACTTTTTCGGAAAATTTCACTTTAAATTCTATGAACATTTTATCAAGTATTTAGTGGTAAATATTACTTCGAAAATTAACTTTGTCAATTGAACAAATATCATCATACTACAAGAATGATTGTTTTTGGACTTTTCGCTTTCTTGACGCTGTTTTATCTCTTTCATTTAACTGCAGTTGGAACTAAAATTTATTTCTGTGCTATTTCTTATATTAAGGTTTGTTAATCCTATAATTTAAATAATAAGATTAAGGGCGTGTAATTATTACTTAAACTATAAAATTTATTTATTTTTATATAATTTATCAAAGTGTTGTTCATGTTCCCTCAGAGTTTCAAAGGTTAAAATTAAAGTTTTAATACTAAGAGAAGCTTTAGATGAATCAAACTTTCACTCTAAAGCAATTGATGAACTCCTGAAGCGATTTCAAGGATTTGTTCAAATATAAGAACAAACACAAAATGGTACATTTTTTAATTAGCAACGCGTCTAGCCATTTTCAGATCAGATATTCTTTAAAATATTCTAAAATTGTCGGATATGTTAATTTAACTGCCTTAATGGCATACATATGATTTGCCATCATTCTTAATTTATCTTCTATTCTACTATCTGGCAATTCTGGTCATCGAATCGAAGCTTACCAAAAAATTGAACTTTGATGAAAAAAAATTAAATAAGAAAATGATTAATTTCATTTAACTTCATCACCACTCTGTAGATAACGTAAAATAGAATAACAAAATTTTGATTCCGTCGCAATAATTAATCACCACTCCGTTGGTGAACGTAAAAATAGTTTTGGTTCGTCATAATTTTAATTGTCGCACTTGAAAAATTCAATCCACTCAATGCCACCAGAAGTTTGCCACTTGCCGCACACCCCATCGCCGCTCTTTTGTTATTGTTTGCTCGAACAAGTGTTGGTAATAAGGGGCTCGGAGGGTGCGTTTAAGCTGACAAAAGTCCCGAGGTCATGGTGCACATCGCACATCTATAAATGCATGTATAGCCGAAGGGAAAGTGGCTGACAAATGCTCAGTCGGGCGGTCACGTGCCACAGTCGTTCCGATCGAGTCGCCTCTGGAAAAAGGGCAAGCACAGCCACCGCATCTGGCCCTTTTCGGGGGGTGCATGGACGTCCCTTTATAGCCCACACAACATTTAGCAATCATATTCGATACTGATGGACTCGCAGAAAAGTCTATTTAGCAGCAGTATGTTGTGTAACTTTATTTTAACGGGGATGATTATTATCCGGGGTTTGTGGCATTAGTTCTTTATAGTTTTTATTTATTTTTATTATACTGACTTAACAACTATCATGACAACTATTGTGTGCAAAGTGCTTCTTTGTACAATTAAGTTATTTTGAGAAATTGCAAATTTCTTAATATATATTGTAACGTTTTTGCATTGCCCTACTTTCGGGACTACAAAATGTTACGTTTTTATTTATTTACTCTTATCTCAGGTTCAATAGTAGGTTCAATCATAACTAAATAGAGTTTTGTTCAAATACTTTAATGAATTTAAAATAACCAAATATTAAAACGTCTAATATAAACTGAACTAAACAAACAAATCAAAAACAATAGAAAACAAAATTATTAAATACATAATAAACTATGACCAACATTAACAAAATAAATCCTATATACACAAGCCAACTTATGTGATAATATGGCTCTTGCACTTTACGCAAACTTTCTACTTGCAGTTATCTTCTTGTGGTTCCTTGATTACGTCGTCCTGTTGTCCCTGCTTTCCCGTCTGATCCGTTGTTGATTCCCACAAAAGTAAACATCTACTTTTGTGTGCGAAGTTGAGCGGCTTGAAGTCCTGATTTTTGAATATCTCCGTCACGGCTCCTATCTTGTTGAACTCCTCTCCTGGTTGACTGTCTTCTCCCAGCAATATGTCCAATCGTTGAAACCCCGTTAATATTTTGTAATGTATTCGTATTAGAATCGCAACATCTCCACCCGCCATCCACACGCGTCTCTCCCACTCGTCCAACTCTTTGTTGATTATTTTCGACTTTCCATTATTTAATTCCCCAAGCGTCTATGCACGAAGTCACCTGTCACCCGTGGTAACCAATCAACAACCTTCATCCGGGGATTGCTTTGTATATTTGTGCATACTTGTTCATATTCACATTTACAATATTTACAATAAATTTTGTTAGCTTGTGCCCTGAAGATTATAATTCTATCTAAAACTTATATAATAATAACAATAAATCTATTCTAATTAATCTAAATAAATACTACAAATACCATCACAATATATATAAACAATCTTTATTGGGCTTTCATTTTTAACACACAAATAGAGACAATATGAGAAGAAAGTAACACTGATAGTTGGCAACACATTGACAGTGCATAAGTTCCCAGTTTACAGTTGGCAAGAATTTGACCTTCACATTTTCAATTTATTCACGAATTTATCAATGCATAAATTCATGAATATCTTCATCAATTTCTTTGACCGTGTAAAACCGCTATAATATAATATTATATTGAAATGCAACAAAATTTTAAAATAATTATTTTTTTGTTGTATAATTATATTCTGGATAGTACAGCTATGAAAATGTAATTGCGCCGGTGCAATTTTGGTGGATGTCGATGGCAATGTAGATGTTGATGGAGCTGCAATATTTATCGAATTGTTGGTTTGGTCGTATTCAATGAATTTTTATGCTTTGTTGTAGAAAAAATAGTGTACGCAACTCGCATTTAATGGTTTTTAAATGCTCGTTGCATAATATATTAGTTCTTGTTGCATACATTTGTTGATTTATAGTCTGTTTCCTAATTTTTCATTGATTCTATTTTTTTCTTTTTCTTTTTATTCCGCAGATGTCCATAGATAATTAAGTAAAAATTAATTGATGAGAAGACCTTCCACGATAAAACAACGACTCTCAATTATATTTTATTTGGTAACGCTGCGCTGACGAGTCCTGTAAGGACGAAACATCTTCATCGAGTTCCTTTCTACTTCCATTTTCATGGATCATCCAGACAAATGGAAATAACAGTGGTTGGCTCACAAGATGCTCTTCATAACTGACAACAAGGTACATATTTTATCGCAATTATTAATGCCTTATGCTCGGTTGCATCAACGCGAGTTCAATATTAACTCGGGGTTAACCGCAAAAATGACACCAGATATGAAATAAAATATAAAATGCAAGTTATACGAACTTGATTCATTCGCAAGTGACCTGTTTTATTTAATCCAAGGGGTTTTGTTGCTATTCTTTACTCCACGTCATCAAATTTTGATGCTACTAATTTCCAAAAGAGATAAAACAGCGCCAAGAAAGCGAAAAGGTCCAAAAACATTACAATCATTCTTGTAGTATGATGATACTTGTTCAATTGACAAAGTTAATTTTCGAAGTAATATTTACGACTAAATACTTGATAAAATGTTCATAGAATTTAAAGTGAAATTTTCGGAAAAAGTAAAATATTCTAAGGGTACCTACTGAAGCTTTGCAGTGTCAAAGTGCTTCTTGGACGTTTAACTTTTAAAGAATTTTAGTACTCTTGATTGATTCTGAAATTTTCTCTACCAATAAATTCTACATCTCCTGCTCTGGTTTCATCTGACTGGATTTTTCGGTTTGTTTTCTGTTCGTTTCATCTTCATACTAAGTTACTTTCGCTTTCAGTAGTCCTCAAATTTCATAAATGTTTAATTTTGTTCTTATACATTGTATACTGATACGGTTGATAGATCGATCTCAGCCAATTGCAGCTTATTACTTAATACGTTAAATCGAGATAACATATCTCAGCATAAAATTGACAAAATAGTCGTTTCTAATCTTTGAAGTTGAAGGAGGTAGTAAGATGCTTCACTTCTTGTATTTGCCTTTTTTCGTTCGTCATTTATTTATTTATTTGTATATTTATTTTTTATTGTGACTTGTGCCTTTGGTATTTTTCCAAAATTGCCGCCCCTGGATTTTGCCTCCCTGGGCTATAGCCTCATAGTGCCCCCTAAATCCGCCACGATTTAAGAGGCTAATTATTACCCAGAACAATATCAAAAGTGTTCACATTCAATTAGGTCAATGTCTATATATTTCCAATTGAAATTCATTCCGGCTAATTGAAATATTATAAATTCGGTGTTTAGGGTGCTTAATTCATACTAATCGTAACACAGTTACAACATGTAACTGTAACACATGGGGCTAATTTTAATAATGCGAAAGAGGGCATCAAATATTTTAAGCCCCAGGTGCTGCAAAATCGTCGGTCCGTCCCTGATCGCCATCATTAGAAATCATCACTTGCACGCGTTTTTTCAACACGTGAATTTTTAAACGCGTTCAAACGTTGCTTTTCATTGTTAAGATTTGGCCGAGGTTGAGAGATAAACGCGTCCCAATTCAAAGTATCTTCAGCAAAAACTGTGTACGTGACTGAGCTCCGTGACCGTGAGCGCGAGGGGAACGCACGCAGTACGCGTCGACTTGTGCAGCGCTAACGTGTCCTCACCGTTCTTCCAGAAATTTCCCGCAAAAAGCCGCCCTAGGGCTTCAAGACAAGGGTAGTTGTGATATCGAGGGGGCTAACCTGCACCAGTCGCAAGAAGAATTTCCGAATTCGCCCTGGAACTTCGAATTTCGAAAATCCAAATACACGCATCTACACACAATGGCAATGTACTGGGGGAGGCTTCAAGCGACGAGGGATGTTTTGAAAACGTAGGATTTTATTTTATTTCATTGAATTTGCACCCTTCTACGCTTCAAAATTGCCGCAAAAACGTTCGATTCTATTTTTTTATAATCTACAAATTGATGTGTAATAATTTGTTCCAAATTACTTCAAAATTGAACTAATTATTGCACTCAATTTGTGTAAGTGTGTAGTTTTAGAAATCACGGCATTTTAATATTAATTGGCTGCATATTTTTTCGGTACTTTTTATTGTGATCGCGTGTCTGATAAAAAGTATTCCAAGGCTTTAGGAATTTCTTTTCAATATGTATTTCAAACGTTTTCAAAGAACTGAATGTTTGAATAGTGTACTTCAGCTGTGCGTTTTGGTTTCATGGGCCTCCGGGCAAATTTGAAATTGGGCCCCCCAAGTACAGTTCTAATTCTTGTTTATTGCATGGTATCAACAATATCAATTTTAATAATAAATATATATATATTTTTTTTAAATATGTAATGTAATGTAATGGGGGCCCCTCTGACGTTGAAGGCCCCAAATCAATATTAACAGACCTCATTCCATTCTATGCTCATTGAAAAATCTACTATTAATCTATACGCTTTTGATAAATAACTCAACACTCATGATTCTAAAATAATTTTCAAAATTTTAGCACAACAAATACCTTCGTAGAATTGATAAATGGGCCGTCTGTTAAATCGACGCAGATGTGACATGAATTTGTTTACCTGGCGAGGAACACCAATCATCTCCGATGGTGGCTTCACCGATCCAGCCATCGCTTCACTGGTTTGCAAATCGTCGAAGGAATTATAAGGTAGGAATTTTTATAATTATCGCATGTATCCTTTGTTTATTGCATAATTGAATGGTATAAACAATATCAATTTTAATAATAAATATATTTTAATATTTTTTTTAATATGTAATATTCATATAGACGCCCGTCTGACGTTGAGAAGGCCCCAAATCAATATAAACAGACCTCATTCCATTCTATGCTCATTGAAAAATCTACTATTAATCTATACGCTTTTGATAAATAACCAAACACTCATGATTTTAAAATAATTTTTAATATTTCAGCACGACAAATACCTTCGTTGAATAAATGGACCATCTGTTAATTCGACACAGCGAAGATACCTGGCGAAGAGAAGCAATCGTCTCTGATGGTGACTTCACCGATTCAGCCATCGCTTCAGAGTTTTGCAAATCATCGAAGGCATTATAAGGTAGGAATTTTATTTTTATCACAACCAGTTATGAATAAAGTTAATATTTCACAAGTTTTCTGTATTACAAATAATTTGTTTTCTATTGACCAACATTATTCAAAACTATTAATTAGTGTGTTGATGTTTTTTATCTTTCGTTATTAACTTTATGTATACACAAATGAAACTCAATTATGATACAATGATTACAGTTGATACTTTTTTATTGTGCACGTAATTTGTTCAAATGAGCAAATGTTACAATCGAAACACTTTTCAATTGCACGTTTAGAATATTTGTATTCAATTAAGGATGACTCGTAGCCGATATAACCTCACTGAACTCTGAATACTCTGAATTAACCTTTATACTAATTTTAATGTTTGCCTGATTTTAGCAAAATAGCATTTATTAACGCTAACTCACGCTAGCTGTCATACAGCAAATTTATGACTTCGTGTCAATTCAGTAATGATTTTTAATGTTGCAGGACCATGTGAGAGGATGATTATTGTGAGCCCAGCCACTCACCCTCAAATCAAAACTTTATGCAAAGTATATCTTCAATATTCTGCAATCATTAAACCACAATTTTTAATCATCCTGGATTACAGAAAAATGAACCTTCTAAAATTTTCTTTGCATAAACTTTGAATTGGAGTGAGGGTGGGTTGGTGGCCACACTATAATCATCCTCTCAAATGATCCAGCGAACGCATTACTTTATTGATACGGAGTCATACATTTGCTGGATGATTACAATTTGTAGTCAATAAGATGATAAAGCTGTAGCAGGCAACAATTTTTTTTAAATTTTTCTATTTGCTTATGAAATTAGTTTAATGATGATTATCATTGACGTATGATACAATTTAATATTCATATATTTTAGGAATAACAACAGATCATATTAAAATGATTCAAATTAAACCATTTTATGCAGCACTCCATTTTAAGGTTCAATTTCAACGCCATGAAATATACAAAGCATGAATTACACAAATGTTCACAAATTTCAGTAATTGTTGATTTTCTTACTTATTTAATACTGAAACTTGGTCAAATTTTCATGAAAGTTAGCTTCAGGAATACTGAACAGATATTTGTTAATTAATATACTATAAATAAATTTTCAGAAATTTCAGTATTGACTAATTCATACTTGTCATTGCATAAAGTTATAGTGTTGATTTTCTTACTTATTTAATACTGAAACTTGGTCAAATTTTCATGAAAGTTAGCTTCAGGAATACTGAACAGATATCTGTTAATTAATATACTATAAATAATTTTTCAGAAATTTCAGTATTGACTAATTCATACTTGTCATTGCATAAAGTTATAGTGTTGATTTTCTTACTTATTTAATACTGAAACTTGGTCAAATTTTCATGAAAGTTAGCTTTAGGAATACTGAACAGATATCTGTTAATTAATATACTATAAATAATTTTTCAGAAATTTCAGTATTGACTAATTCATACCTGTCATTGCATAAAGTTATAGTGTTGATTTTCTTACTTATTTAATACTGAAACTTTGTCAAATTTTCACGAGAATTAGCTTCAGGAATACTGAACAGATATCTGTTAATTAATATACTATAAATAATTTTTCAGAAATTTCAGTATTGACTAATTCATACTTGTCATTGCATAAAGTTATAGTGTTGATTTTCTTACTTATTTAATACTGAAACTTGGTCAAATTTTCATGAAAGTTAGCTTCAGGAATACTGAACAGATATCTGTTAATTAATATACTATAAATAATTTTTCAGAAATTTCAGTATTGACTAATTCATACTTGTCATTGCATACAGTTATAGTGTTGTTTTTCTTACTTATTTAATACTGAAACTTGGTCAAATTTTCATGAAAGTTATCTTCAGGAATACTGAACAGATATCTGTTAATTAATATACTATAAATAATTTTTCAGAAATTTCAGTATTAACTAATTCATACTTGTCATTGCATAAAGTTATAGTGTTGATTTTCTTACTTATTTAATACTGAAACTTGGTCAAATTTTCATGAAAGTTAGCTTCAGGTATACTGAACAGATATCTGTTAATTAAATTAGAAATTTTATTAATTGATAATACAAACTGGTCAAATCAGAAAGTTATATTTTCGATTGTTTAACTTATTTAGATCATAATCTTCCTCAAATTTGCAGAAGAATTGTATGCAGGTATACTGTATACAAATCTGGCATAAAATATACAAAATATGAATTAAATACATTTTCAAAAATTTCAGTAATTTATAATTCATGTTGGTCAACTCGGAAAGTTAATAATACGATTTTCTTACTTATTTGGGACATATTCGTAGTATAATTTACAGAGGATTTGTATTCAGGTATACTGTATACAGCTCTGGCATAATATTTTCAAAACATCCAGTAGATAAATTTTAAGAAATTTCAGTGACTGATAACTTATACAGGTCAACTCATAATTCATAATTCATAATTCACTTTATTCATGCTCTAGATTACAAACAAGAAGCCTCGCACAAGTCAGTCAATAAATACACAAAAAATTACACAAAAAATTGCAAAACATAAAATACAAAAAAAAAACATATATATATAAAAAGTATACGACTATAATAACTCTACAACCATGCAAAAGCACTGGTTGTTTGTGTCTTAACACATTAAAATATACAAGCATACAACAAGTAATAAAAGAAACAGCCACGTCTTCCATGCTAGTTCAAACTAGTTAAAATTGGAAGAGTAAAATTCCGCCAAGTTGTACGGCTCCATTTCGCACAACAACTCAAACAGACCCCTTTTGAATTTATTGCTGTCCGACACACACTTTATGGTAGCTGGTAGGTGGTTGAAAATCTTCAGTATAGCATAATGAGACCCTTTGCCGAATTTCGATAGCCGATGTTTCGGCAAGCTAAATAATTGGCCATGCCTCGTGTTGTGATATGACACCATCACGTTGTTATCAAATTTCTGCCTGTGTTTCAGCAGAAACTTGACGCACTCATAGATATACATTCCATGGACTGTGAGCATCCTGCCCTTTCTGAAAATACCTCTGCAGGAGCCACTGAAACCTAGCTTATACATAATTCGTACTGCCCGTTTTTGCATCTTGAAGGCTCCCTCCATTGCAACACTGTTTCCCCAGAACATCAGACCATATCGCAAGTGGGAGTGGACATTAGCGTA
Source organism: Othius punctulatus (assembly GCA_951805005.1). Classification (NCBI taxonomy): domain Eukaryota; kingdom Metazoa; phylum Arthropoda; class Insecta; order Coleoptera; family Staphylinidae; genus Othius; species Othius punctulatus. The sequence goes on from OX638142.1 coordinate 78,427,868, forward strand.
GTAAAAAAGTTTCGTTATGTCTAAATTTGTGGCCTTCACCAGAACACGCAGCCCGTAACAAGCCCTACTCACTCGGTCACAAACCAATGCAACATGGGAGGAGAAAGACAGTGTCTCATCCAGGATAATTCCTAAGAACTTCGCTTCGTTCGTAAACTCATACTCACTATTGTTGAAGCTTATTGTCGCAGGCGTTTCCTGGTAATGGCTCGCTTTAAAGAGAATGCACTTGGTTTTATCATTATTTAAGACCAAACTGTTGTCAGCAAACCAGTTTTCCACTGACACCATGGTCTCATTTCCCAACTGCACCACATCCTGGAGAGTATAACCCTGTAGCAGTGCATTTGTATCGTCCGCATAATTCAACAGTTTACTCTTTGACATTAGGTCATTTGGCATGTCATTCATATATATGACAAACAGAAGAGGACCAAGAATGCTCCCCTGCGGTATACCCCTCGTAATATTGAGTTCACTTGAACTGGCGAACGCTCCCTGAAAATTGTTCAGATAAGTGTAGTGCACCCTTCCCTCTAGATACGACCTAATTAAATCATAAAGTTAATATATCATAAAGTTAATAACACGATTTTCTCACTTATTTTAGACATATTTGTGGTATAATTTTCAGAGGATTTGTATTCAAGTATACTGTATACAAGATCTGGCATAAAATTTTCAAAATATACATTAGATTAATTTTCAGAAATTTCAGTAACTTCAACTGGTTAACTCGGAAACTTGATAACTCAATTTTCTCACTTATTTAAGGTTTACTCATGAAATGAGTGGCATGGAATATACAACACATGATTTAATTAAATTTGCAGAAATTTCAGTAATTGCTAATTCATGCTGGTCAAATCAAAAAGTTATATATTCGATTTTCTCACTTATTTAAAGCAGAATTTGCCTCAAATTAGTAGTAGAATTGTATGCAAGTATACTGTATACAAATCTGGCATGAAATATACAACACATGATTTTATTAAACATTCAGAAATTTCAGTATTTGATAATTCATATTTGGTTAAATCTGAAAGTTATATATTCGAGTTTCTCACTTATTTAAAGCATAATCAATCTCAAATTTGTTGAAGAATTGTACAAAACATGAATTAATTAAATTAAAGAAAATCAAGGTAAGAATATAAGTTGCTGAGATAAAGGCAATTGACCATATTGCCAGCATAGCCATATTCACGTTACAATTGTAAAATATCAACAATAATACTGAAGGGCACTAGTTTGAATATTTTGCTGTTTTAGTGCTACAAAATCTTAAATGTAGGTGAATCTTCCAAATGATTTGTTTAAAAATATATGCAGATATAACACAATTTTGAGTCTGTTGGAAGTTTATTAATTAATGTATATATTTTATTTTATACGTGTTACATTTTTTACCACATGAAATTTTACGGGTTCTTGCAGGCAGCTGGCCAGCATTGTGCTCTCGCCCGGCCAAGGCTCTTTCCAAAAAACTGACCTTAGAGTCGCCCGAGCGGAAAGCGGGGCGTTGAGAGAACAGAGCAGTCGCCGGTGAATCTTCAACGCTTTAACACCTCGCACTTGCTAGGTGAATTATTCACAACGAAATCAATTAACGAAGTTACTAATTAATCATTTATTGTTTCAGAACGATTGCTGCGATGTGTTTCAACATTCCGACTTGCGAAATCCACTGGAAGCTGGAAGTCGCCCCCCCCCAATCGCCGCCCACGCACCCAATTGAGCCCCCAAATTTTCACAGAAGACACGAATTCGTCTGGAAGATGTTTAGGTAATAGCAATTGATTTTTTTGCGAAATTTGCGTGGTTTTCTGCACTTTTTTGGTGCATAAAATCACTCCACATTTCCAATTATCATAATTTCACACATCCTATTTGAAAAGCTTTTCTAATTACCCCAAAATTGGCTTAAAATCTAATTAAATGAACGCGGAATATTCGAGAAATCGCTATTTTTCCTGACCAAAGCCGAACCCATTGTACCGCTACACAAAAGATTCGGTTTAGCTAGGCAAAAAAGTGATAGTCTCAATTCAATAGCCTTTGAAAACATTCCTCAAATCATTGTTAAACTCATTAAAATTAATCTAATAAAGCCTCCTAATGGCGCAACATTACAAATGCAATAAAATGTATTTAATAATAAATTACATTTGTATTGTTTATAAAAATTTACACTCAAAATCACAAGAATATTAATTTGATTAATACTTATCCAACATAATTTCTTATATTTCATACAGATTTTTAAAACTTTCATTGTTAAAAATTCATTTAAAATTAGTAGATAATCTCATTACTTGCATAATTTTTCCAAATTTAATTTAAAGATGCTTCCTAAAAAACAACCAAACGTATGTCACTGTTAAAATAATTTTTAACATTTCAGACCAGCGAATACCTCCGTTGAAATTTGGTAAATGTGAGTCCGTTTTTACCTGCGAGGAACAGAAATCGTCTCCGATGGTAACTTCACCGAACCGAAATCGTCGAAGGAACTATAAGGTAGGAATTTTTATATAAGTATCACATTTCGTTATGAATAATGTTTTTGTATTACAAATAACTTGTTCTTTATTAATCAACAAACATTATTCAAAACTATTAATTACTGTGTTGATATTTGCTGCACATGCACTGAATGCGTTTCCGAATGTTGAATGCTGTATCGAACAATACACCATTCAACATTCGGAAACGCATGAAAATTTATTTAACTGCCCGTTATTTAAATATAACAATAATAATAATTTGCAACATTTTAATAACAAATTAATTTTTACCATCAATTTTGCTGTTGTCTTGAAACGTTACATTAATTACGATCTGATATTCAAACAAAAACATAGAAACCTGATTTGTTGAAGTGAATTTTGCATTATTGGTGTTAAAATAATTCTAGTGGTGTGTAGAAGTGTGTAGTTTTGACCACAACGGTATATAATTCATTAATTCAATTAAAATCCGATTCCTAAATTGAGCCGGGCTTGCACCAGTTATCATGTGGGCGATGACTAAGATCGCATACAAACGGTAATTGTTGGAATCTTCCAATTATAGGTGAGACCAGATTAACTAGGTAGAACCCATCGCAGTTATGTATCTGAATTGATGCGACCAAATATTTTTTCAGGCTTGGCGTTACGGACGTACCAATTATGTTACATATAAATTTGCAAGTATCGATGGTACAAAATATTTTGAGCCATCGATACTAACAAATAACTGCACTGTCGCATCCGTAACGTCCAAATAAACATGTATATTGCTGCTTATTTATTAATTTGCATACCTACAAAATTGCTTTGAACAATAATTATCTAACATAATTTCTAACACTGTGCAGACTTTTAAAATTTGCATTGCTAATAAATTTATTTAAAATTTTTCAATTTGCTTCCAAAAAACAACCATACATGTCTCGCTGTTAAAATAATTTTTCATATTTCAGAACAACAAATACCTTCGTTGAATTGATAAATTGACTGTCTGTTAATGCAACGCAGTACAGACGTGAAATTGTTTACCTGGCGAGAAGCAGCGATCGTCTCCGATGGTGACTTCACCGAAAAACTGTGGCTTCACAGTTTTGCAAATCCTCGAAGGAATTATAAGGTAGGAATTTTTATACTTCACATCTAGTTATGAATAATGTTAAATTTCACAAGTTTTCTGTATTAAAAATAATTTGTTTTCAATTGATTGACATTATTCAAAACTATTAATTAGTGCATCGATATTTTTCAATTTTCGGTCATAAACTTTATTTATATCCAAATGAAATTTAATCGGAGGCAATATTTAAACAGTTGTTAATTTTAATTGTGCATGCATAAATGTTGGATTTTAAATGCTTAAATTTTATTTGTATTCTATTAAGATTGATCAAAAGATTGATTGATAAAGAATAGCATTTATTAATTTTTTGTCATAAACGAGTAACATTAAAACTTTAGCATACACATTGAATCGCATATTTCAGGAACAACTCAAGTCACACATCTAGTTTTGAAATAATTAAATATTAATTAGTCACGAACTAAGATTAATTCTGCTCTCAGTTGGTATTTTCAGAGGGTCCAATACACCTTTTAAATAATAGAATAAGGTTGTTTTTGCGCTTAATCGAAAGAAGTACAACTTTTATGCGCCATTCTATGTATAATTCAGATACGTATAACCAAAAGTGGACTTTGCCGTTTCTGACATCAGTGATTCTTGTAATATTTCACTATTTTAATAGGTGTTCATGTTTTAGGAAAGAATAATTGCTTCGTTGAATTGGTAAATGGAACATCATTGAGAGACAAAAGTATATGCAGCCTTCTAGTACTGCCGACACCGCAGAAATCGTCATCGGAGCCAATTTCTCATCAACGATCTTCAAGACTGCCATCGGATTCTAAAGGTAGGCATTTTCATTTCTAATAACCGCAACTAGTTATGAATAATGCTGTGTAATATTTTGTCTCCGAGAAAACTGATTGTATCCAAGTTTAGTTTTAAACATTCATCCAGCAGTCAAGAAATTGGCCTGAAATTACTAATTATTGGTAAATATTTATACCAATACAATAATTTTTGTTCTGCAATTTACAAGCATTATTCATAACTAGAAACATTTGGAGCGTCAATATTTTAATTGTTGGTTCAAAAATCTACCAGTGTCCATATCAAATTCAATGGACAATAATTGCTTTTATAGTCATATTAGTAAGCGCGCTTTTAAATGAAACAATATACACGATATCAGACTTCTGATCAGTTTTGTTTTAAATTATTTGCGTAGGTACTTTAAGTAAATATTCCTCTGAGCTCTGAGCTTCATTTTTTCTGCACCAATAATCACCCAATTTCTTAATTTATCTAATCTAACGGTACAGAGACGGACCACGATTAGAAATAATTATTAATTTAATTGGGTCGCATATCATGTATTTTACTTGGAACACTTACCGTTTTGCTTCACTCAGAGCCTTGGAGGATAGCCTATAGTGTTTAAGATAGTTTGCGTAGGTAGTTTAAGTAAATGTTCCTCTCTGTGTGTCCGAGTAATATGCTTGTGCAGTTTGTACAAACTACCCAATTGTTATCTTCAGTTATCTAATCTAAAGGTACAGAGACGGACCAAGATAGAAATAATTGTTTAAAATGATCGGGTACCGTGCCGTGCTTCAGATCATTCATCTCTCCACTAGTTCATTTCAACCGCACTAACGTAACCAATACTTGGGCCCAGCTGGGGCTTGTCCAGCTATCTAACCGGACTGGTGTCTCAAGGGATATCGATTCGGCTGTTTTTACTGATGAAGAGATGATGATTTGCCACTCCTTCTGAAGCGATCGCAAAGAAGTGCCGTTGTTCACAAGGAAGGCAGATATTCTCGTTACGGATTCAACATTTAAAAAAGTGCAAAAGGCGCTAAAGTTGCAAAAGTTGCAAAAGTTACTGCTTTGCTTTACTCGGACACTCACAGGACAGCCTCCTTTCACACAATTTTTGTAGGTCACTATAAAACAATTGATCAACTTTTGAACAAAGTCGTAACCTCATAAAATTTTCATAATTTAAACTTTATTGATCAATTACGAGTATATATTGAAATTTTGAGAAGGCATTCGATTAATTTCTCGGCTATGAAGATGGTAGAATACTAGATTTGTTATCTAGAGATAGCTGGTGCGAATCCAGTTTGGGGAATTAATTTTCTGCGTACGTATTATTTCATTCAATTTTACGCATTGCTTTCAATTAATATCAATACTCAATACTCTTTGAGTAAACAGTAGAGTTGTGAGAGCTGTCGATGCAGAAATTTATTGATTATTAAAGTTAATTCTGCAATCATGAAGATGGATAAAGCTGGATTAAATTCCAGGCGTTGCTGGTTGAAACCCAGCTTGTAGAAATAATGATCTACGATTTAATGAATGTAACTTTCATTTAAAGCGCAAATGATTGCGCTGACAACATGTAAAAATTTACTCCTTTTAATGCCAGAACTCGGCGCTCAGTTTCACTTTAATTTTTTTATCAATCTGTGCTTATTTGTTTGTTTATTTTGTACACTTCAATTAAATAATTTCACATAAAGATTATTATTGGCGTTAACGACATAATTACACATTTTGTATTCGCACTAATGTGTTTTAGTCAACAGTTCATTTTTATTTGCTTCAAACTTGCTTGGCTGTTGACATTCATACATTTTGTTCTATTGTGAACCTTAATCACAAGTTATTAATCATTTAGTTGTTATTAAAATTCGTTTGTAAGTTTATTTCATTTTAATTATTATAGCAAAGAACCAAATTATACAATTCTTGCATTTATTAATATTATTCACATTAAATATATGACGCCTCTGTCATGTATCTTATTATTTTATATGTACATATGCTCCTCTCTGTTTCCGAGTAATATGCTTGTGCAGTTTGTACTACCCAATTGTTATCTTCAGTTATCTAATCTAAAGGTACAGAAACGGACCACGATAGAAATAATTGTTTATAATGATCGGGTATCGCGCCGTGCTTCAGATCATTCATCTCGCCACTAGTTCATTTCACCGATATCGATTCGGCTGTTTTTACTGATGAAGAGATGATGATTTGCCAGTCCTTCTGAAGCGATCGCAAAGAGGTGCCGTTGTTCACAGGGAAGGCAGATATTCTCGTTACGGATTCAACATTTCAAAAAGTGCACAAGTTGCAAAAGTTACTGCTTTGCTTCACTCGGAACCTCACAGCCTTGCATAATAATTTACCAAAATTAATGTTTTATTGTGAATTTTTTGGACTTAATGGTTATTAGTCGGTTCATATTAAAAACATCCATTTAAAGTAGAGTCGATTTTAGATTAGAAGTAGATTTAACTTGCCATGTTAAACTACCCCTCAAAAATTGTCTAGTTTTTAGACATATTTTCAAATGCAACTTATACAATGCAATTATTTTAAATAATCATATTCTTGCCACATTACTAGGTGTCATAAATACAATGAGAAATGTGATTATACATTCGTGATGCATGTCGAAAAGACTTTAGGTATTGTGTGAGTGTTGATGTTGAGACTGATTGTTAATTAGGAAAAAGGCGGCCGCCGACTTTAGCGTTGTTTAACACTATAGCAATTTACTTGCTTAATTTGTCTTTCAGAAGACTCCTTGGTGTGTATGCTTGTTGTTATGTATATATGATAGAACCAGTTGCTGGTTTGTAGGTTCTGATATCTTAATGATATCATAGGTGTAGGTACAATTTCGTCTGAAATTGAACCAGTTGCTGGTTTTTAGGTTCTGATATCTTAATGATATCATAGGTGTAGGTACAATTTCGTCTGAAATTGGTTGATGGGGTGGGATTTTCTTAGACGCATGTCTTTGATATTATATTTGATATTAGATTACTCCTGCGCTTATTATATTCGACCCGTCTAGGAAACAAGTTCATCTTGTTTATGTAACATGTATGTAAACGCATTTCTCATTGATAAAATATTTTCCATAGTGGGAATAAAAGTTGTTGATCAATTTATATGAACCAATTCATTGCCAATAATCTATTCAAATATCAATTAATATGTGCAAGAATTTATAAATCACAGTCATTACGCGTTATATTTTTATAATTTTTTTACTTTTTTAAATTGTTTAGTTTGTATAACAAAACTTGTCTTACTGCAATATTTCAAAGCAGTAATGTGTCACAGTTAATCATATTAGGAACTCGTAATTCGAAATGTTGTAATTGTATTAATAGTACAAATGAATTTTACGAATAATTAATAGACTAATAAATATTCAATAACCAACAATTCATTTAAATTGAATTGTCATTGACGCTTTTAATTATCTACCAAATCAATGTAAGTAACACATTATTGATTAGACCTAGCTTGCATGTGTTACTTTATCAATAAACATTATAAACAATTAACAAAGCACAGAAATATAATGCATTCATTATTATGCATTCAAAGTTTCAATTTTTCAATTAGTTTTCATGGAGTGTTAATTTTTCCATGTTTTTTGTTTTAATAATATATCTTTCACCCTAGCCAAGTGTTAGAATGTATTATTAATTTTTTTGTCAAAAAAAAAGTGTTGGTTCAATTCAACACGGAATTAAATCGTGGAAAGCAATTTTTAAATTGCTGTGCCGATGGTTCTCAAAATTCTAAATTGCATTCATTTATTCAATTTAATGATTGAATGAGTTAATAATTATACAGAAAGAGAAGCTGGACAACTAATTCAATATAAACTAGATGTTTTGTTATTATATGAGCCAGTATAATAATGAGATTGATTGTTCTTGTAAGTTTAAATTTAATTTGTCGCTTAATAGACTAGCCACCTGTTAAGCATAGATTCACGCGCTTATCAATTGTTAATACAGTGAACTTACAGTTTAGATGGGGGGTGCAGTATTCAATATACTAGATTAGGTTATAGGATGTATTCATTTTAGTCAACTTGGGGGTAAAGCGCACTTCAAATGTTTTTTTGTTTTATATGTATTTAGCTATAAGTTAGTTAACCACAAATTCTTGTATGTCTTAAGTTTTTTACTGCTTCTCAGTAGTTTTTACCCAATTGTTATCTTCAGTTATCTAATCTAAAGGTACAGAGACGGACCAAGATAGAAATAATTGTTTAAAATGATCGGGTACCGCGCCGTGCTTCAGATCATTCATCTCTCCACTAGTTCATTTCAACCGCACTAACGTAACCAATACTTGGGCCCAGCTGGGGCTTGTCCAGCTATCTAACCGGACTGGTGTCTCAAGGGATATCGATTCGGCTGTTTTTACTGATGAAGAGATGATGATTTGCCACTCCTTCTGAAGCGATCGCAAAGAGGTGCCGTTGTTCACAGGGAAGGCAGATATTCTCGTAACGGATTCAATATTTGAAAAAGTGCAAAAGGCGCAAAAGTGCAAAAGTTGCAAAAGTAACTTTGCTAACGTAATTAGTAAATTACAGACATACCAGTACTTGTGGTCACGCATAAATGAAATTGGACAGAAATCTGAAGTTGTGTATGTTGATTAGTTAGTTGTTTTGGTAGTTCTTAATAATCCTCGTACATACGGTTCACTTTTTGTACACCTCTTTTCTGTTTTCATGATCCATGCAATTGCGAGATGACGGTGAAGAACTTCTGATTGCCACCAACTTTGGAGGAACAAGACACAGGACTGGCTGGTAGCTGCAATGCAGACAGGACTCCACCCTTTCGTGCCGAAGTTGAAGTACATCAATGAACCCGCATCTTGGCAGATGAAGAATTGCAGTCGGATCCTCGAAAGACCTGCAGATATAAACGGTAAGTTATTTTCCTCAAATGTGCAAGCACATAGGAGCTGTCAACCGACTTGGTTCAATTAATGTGTTTATGCATATTGGTCACAATAAGTCTAATAATGACGATATTACAAATATATTTTTTTAATCATTTGTGATTTTGGACGTCAAGTTATATGGGAAAAATAATTTTATTTTACGTTATTATTTCATGATAGCTAAAATCTTCGTCAAGTATTCACAACACTACATAACTTGTTGTTAGTATTAATGCAATATATACAGGGTCCGTCATTTCACCTCCCGTTTTCTATAGCTCAGTTACTAATTGAGTTAGGATTTTGATATTTTGCAGGTTTTCCACCTAAACCAATTTGAAAAGACAAGAATTTTATGTTTGTTTTATTTTAGGGCTCTTCATATGGAATTGCAACAAACTTACGAAGAACTAGACACCGAACTGGTAATTGCAGTGTAGACGGGACTCGACCCTTTCTTCCCGAAGTTGAAGTACATCAATGTTAACCAACAGCTTACCAGATGGAAAGTTGCAGTTCTATCCAGAAAGAGCTTCGGATATAAAAGGTAAATTATTTGTATTTTCCTCAAATTTGCAATCACACAGAAGCTGTCAACGACTTGGTTGAAAAAATGTTTAAGCAGATCGGTCACAAGAAGGCTAATAATGAGGATGTTACAAATATATTTTTTAATTACTTATAATTTTGGACGGCAAGTTACAGAGCATTCAAGAAAGCGGTGTCAACTCTTCCAACAACAAAGTTATGACAAGAAATCACATTTAAAAAATTCTGGTTATATTTGCTTGTATCCTAGAAAACATTTCTGCAACGCTGCAAAACATATTCGATTTGCAGCTTGAACAGTGTCATTTAATAGTATCCAGCATTAAAGTTGACATCACTTTCTTTAACAGTCTGTATCTACGAAAAATTATTATGTCATGACATCTTAAATTTACTTAAAGTTTCACAATATAAAATAACTTGTAGTTAGTATTAATCATTTATGCTATTTTTGCTAATTAAACCATTAATTAATCCATTAATGCAATATGTTTACGGCATTTAGAATTAATTGTAATATATTTATTCACATAAAATTTACTTAAAGTAACACAGCATTAATTTTGTTTGAGAATTCCGGTTTAAACTTATCCATTATGAATAACATTTTCATTCAGTAATATATTGCATTAAACGAAACAAAATTTATAAATCCTTTTACTATTTGAATGATATTTATTCATTTTGTAGCAGCATGAATTGTATTGTATTTACTCTAGACAAACCGTAACTCTGTATATATAGTTTAGGCCAGTGGTTTCGAAACTTTTTCCGCTCACAGCGCCCTTTTTGAACTAAGGTTTTTCCAAACCTTCTCTAAGTTATATCATGACTAACTGTAATGGATCTTTTAAATATGTTATTTACTATTATTGAAAGCCAACTCATTGTAAATGATGTCAGTCTGCAAAATACCCGGGTTAATTTTTCTATTAGTTTATTCAACTTAATTATAAACCTTTTGCAATATTCTGCGGCACCCCTGGAAAAACGGCTCTCCAGGGTGCCCCGACGCACACTTTGGGAACCACTGGTTTAGGCAATACCTTGGTTTTGGTTTATTAATAATTGTTTGATACTAGCAGTGAAGGATTTATATTCTTAACATTTTCGCAATCTAAAATTTATTGTATTTTTAGCTAATGGGCTTTTGCTGGAACCAGAATATCTGCAGGTGGATGACTACGATGACACTACTTCAACTTCTGATTACGATCCACTCGGATCTTGAACAGCGTGGGAACCTAGATGACTTTGGATGGAAGACATCGGATCAAGAACATCGCTGAGGAGACTTTAGAAAATAGTTTAGCTGTAACCAAGTGATAAACTATTTTAGTATTACATTCATACATTGCATTAAGTGTTCTTGAAATTTCCATGCAATACTAATTAATTAGTTATAGATAAATAGACAATTCTTTGTTTATTACTTGGTTGTAGCTCGAAACTTATCCACAGAAACTAATTATATATAGATATAATTCATAATATAGAGATAATAAGAGATTACATGAATTAGATTTTGTGGATAAGTAATTTATTAATAGATTTAAATAATTTTAAGTGTAGGTATCCCCAAACTTGCGTAACCAACGAATTTTGTAATTTGCACTTACGTATTAAGTGTGGAAATTGCCAGAAAACTGCATTTCTCTTCATAACCATACACCTCAAACACGGCCTTTGTTTTTATATTTGTTCATAATATATATATATTTTTTTTTATATAAAGTTGTACTTATGCAATTTACAAATTTGACTAACTTAAAATTCAAGTTATTTAAAAGTTTACAGAACTCGATAGTTACGTAACTTGGGGGCATGCCTGTATGTAGTAATGTTTTGATGAAGCAATAATATTTAAAAAATTGATTCCTATCCCGTCCCAAATATAATTTTTAATTATTCAAATGTCAATAACCCTGATGTGATTTTAAGATTCCAAATTTGCTTATCCGATTTTGATTAATGGTTGTCCAACCATATCACTTTTCATGCTTCAGACAATTTCAAAATTGTCTAGTCTTGAATCTTATTAAATTCCATATTTAGTCAATCGTTTGACCTTACTTTTTAATACGAATTCAATTGTATTTTGCGAGGGTTATTGAGGTTTGAATATTTGATTCGTAATGTGACTTGGTACATTTGAATATTTTTTAAGATTCTCCAAGCGCTATTTGCTCCGATTTTAAAATTATTTGCGTAGGTACTTTAAGTAAATGTTCCTCTGTGTTTCCGAGTAATATGCTTGTGCAGTTTGTACAAACTGCCCAATTGTTATCTTCAGTTATCTAATCTAAAGGTACAGAGACTGACCACGATAGAAATAATTGTTTAAAATATATGGGTACCGCGCCGTGCTTCAGATCATTCATCTCTCCACCAGTTCATTTCACCGCACTAACGTAACCAATACTTGGCCCCAGCTGGGGCTTGTCCAGCTATCTAACCGGACTGGTGTGTCAAGGGATATCGATTCGGCTGTTTTTACTGGTGAAGAGATGATGATTTGCCACTCCTTCTGAAGCGTTCGCAAAGAGGTGCCGTTGTTCACAGGGAAGGCAGATATTCTCGTTACAGATTCAACATTTCAAAAAGTTTCAAAAGTTACTGCTTTGCTTTACTCGGGACACTCCCAGGACAGCCTCCTTTCACACAATTTGCTATCACAATAACAGATATTCTCGTTACGTATCGCGGAATTCAGTTAAAACCATGTTTTGCTTCACTCGGAGCCTCCGAGGATAGATTTCAAGCGCTATAGGCTCCGATTTTGAATTTAGTCGAAATATTTTTCATTTCATTCCAGATTGTGATTATACATCTAGTATATATACATAGATATATAATTCTTATTAATGAATCGGCAAAAATACCGCTTTGAGAATCGTGATTTAAGGATTTAGAGTTTTAGATTCGGTCCTAATGTTTAGAATTCCTCAGTGTTTTTTTTTAATCATTGTTTTTTTACCTTAGTCAATTTTTTGCCTGATTTCTTTTAAGCCAAGTCAATTTTTTTATCAAATTTAATTTTAAATCAATTTTTTCTTAAACCCAAGCAAATTTTTTATCCATTTTTTTTTTGAATCAATTTTTTAAATTGTGTAATTTATGAATTATCCGTGGAGTAGTTTAAGAGAACAGTGCAGAGAGCTTGAACAGCATTTTAAGATTTGTTTCAATATATTGCATTACTATTTAACTACTCCACTGGCTATAGCATTTAACCATTAGTATAGTATAGGTTTAAAGGTGGTAACGGTTTCAAAATTATTACATTCTTAATCTACCGATTGATTTTCATTTCAATTAAATGATCATTCAGGTCATTATAGCAATAGTAGAAAGTGCCAAAACGTTAACGTTGCATCATTTTGCCTAAATAGTCAGATAGGGATAAAAAGGCGGCCGCCGCTTTTAGCTCTTTTTTAGTTTGGTGTGTGCATTGATTTCTATGATTTGTCTCTGTGTGCTGGTGTTTCGTACGCTTGTGATTTGTATGCTTATGATATCGTCTGATTTCTGGTGGGAAGGGTTGGGCGTCGTATTTCAATTACGGCATCGGATGCAACGTTAAACTGAAAGCACTTTTTATTATATTTTTATAGAATTAATTGGCTTATCATTTAAAGTTTTATAACTTTTATTGCAATTAAATTGCGAAGATTCAGATTAAATTTTAAATTGCAAGATTAAGAATGAGAATGTTTTTTGAAATCGTAGTACAGTATTCATATGATAGTATTTGTATTGGTATATAAAGGATTATGTGGCAATCCAGCTTATGATGATATCCTGGCGATGCTGATTTGAGCTTGCGTTAATCCTGGCAATGATGACAACATTCGCCAGCCTTAACTGATGCTGCTTGCGCTAATCCTGGCGATGCCGATTAATCCTGCCATACTGAATACTGACGCTGCTTCCGCTTGCGTACGTGCAAAAACAAACTTTTTGGTTTATTGCAGTATCGTTATCAATTCGGTCAACTACACAAACTACCCTGTGAAGTTTGTGCAGTAGACTATATTGATCACGAATGTGCAATAAAGCAAAAGCGAAGTTTTTGGGTGTACAGCCACGGACTCTCAGAATGACGCGTCCATCCGTCCGAACAATATTCTATCCTTGTCTACCCCGTGCCCCTACTGTACGGGACCAGACAAGTATAGCTAACTGCTCGGATGGACAAGCACGTCATTCTTATCGTCCATGGCTGTACAACCTACTGAGTTACCACGACGATTTGCATTTGTATTAAATAAAATGCGGAAAGACTCCATGTGGGGTCCTAGCTCAATAAATATCGTTGCTCTAAAATGATCGTAGCGCAATAAAGTTCGTACCCGAATATAGACGTAACGCTATAAATATCGTACCCGAATATAGACGTAACGCTATAAATATCGTACCCGAATCAAAATTGTAGCCCAATTAAATCGTAGTCCAATAAACATCATACCCAAATAAAGATAGCAGCGCAATAAAGGTTGTAACCGAATAAATATACAATCGTACCCCATAAATATTCGAGCCAAATAAAGATCGTTTAGGTTAGGTTTTCGCACCCGAATATAAATCGTAGTTATGTTAAGGCAGATTCATAGATTCCTTACATGGCAATGCTATGCTGTGACAATGCTATCGCTGTAGGCATTTTCAACGTGCATTAAACGCTGTTGAAAATTGTTGCGTCGTGTATAAATCAATGATTCGGCCTTTAAGATTGTCCAATAGACATCTTATCTGCATAAAGGTGGTGCAATAAGGGTTGTCACCCAGTAAAGATCGTATACTTATAAACGATCTTTATTTAGCGACAATATTTATGTGTATTTAAGGTTAGGTTGTACCGCACTGAATAAAATTCATTTTCACAAGTATATTAGAACGGCATGTAAGGCTTAGGGTACGATTCAAGCAGTAAGCGGCGCAAGTGACCGACAACAAAACAAGCGTTTTGTTTATAATTTGAATGCGCGTGCTGGAAAAACTGCTGCTACTACACCGCTGCTCCTAGCCCTTTAATATTCGCGGCCTCTCACCGCTTGCATCGTACCCGAGGCCATCAATAGATCGTCGCGCCATAAATACCTTGCCTAAATAAAGATTGTGTCCCAATTAAATCTTAATCCAATAAACATTATGCCCTTTAATCGCACCCTTATAAATATTGTAGCTAAATAAAGATCGTTTATATGTATTTGAGGCTAGGTTGTACCGAACTGAATAAAATTCATTTCCACAGGTATTTTAGGACGGTATGTAAGGCCTTGGGTACAATTCAAGCTTTACACTTGTCGCTCACTGCTGCTCCTAGCCCCCTTTAATATTCGCTGCCGCTCATCGCTTGCATCGTACCCGAGGCCATCGATAGATCGTCGCGCCATAAATATCTTGCCCAAATAAAGATTTTAACCTAATTAAATCTTAATCCTATAAACATTATACCCTTTAATCGCACCCTTATAAATATTGTAGCTAAATAAAGATCGTTTATATGTATTTGAGGCTAGGTTGTACCGAACTGAATAAAATTCATTTCCACAGGTATTTTAGGACGGTATGTAAGGCCTTGGGTACAATTCAAGCTTTACACTTGTCGCTCACTGCTGCTCCTAGGCCCCTTTAATATTCGCGGCCGCTCATCGCTTGCATCGTACCCGAGGCCATCGATAGATCGTCGCGCCATAAATATCTTCCCTAAATAAAGATTGTAACACAATAAAATCTTAATGCAATAAACATTATACCCTTTAATCGCACCCTTATAAATATTGTAGCTAAATAAAGATCGTTTATATGTATTTGAGGCTAGGTTGTACCGAACTGAATAAAATTCATTTCCCCAGGTATCTTAGGACGGTATCTAAGGCCTTTGGTACAATTCAAGCGGCTGCAGTGAGCGACAAACAATCGTTATGTTCACGATTTGAATGCAGCATGCTGGAAAAATCTGTACGCTTCACACTTATCGCTCACTGCTGCTTCTAGCCATTAATATTCGCCGCCTCTTACCGCTCGCACCGTACCCAAGGCCAAAGGCATCAGAGTGCCTGTAATTCCGTAAGAGTGAGCAGTCCACTGTCCTTGTACGTATGTCTTGTCCTGCACTGTTAGAGACTAGGATAGCGGACTGTTCGGTCTTACGAACCGAGACATTTTCATGGCTGTACATCATCGATTAGATAATACTTAAGGTAATAAAGTATATGATTAGGTGTATTGCGGATCAAACAACGTACAACAGTAACAGTTGACTGTGATGCTGTCGGCTAACGTACACTTTACTGCTAATGTTGTTTGATACGCACTACACCAAATTATATACTTTATTACCTTAAGCATAATCTAATCGATGTTAATGTTCTTTGATACGCAATACACCTGAATAAATTATATGTAATAAACAAAGTAAAACTTGTGTAATAAAGGAGTTTATAAAATATATAGTGTATAACTTAATATGTGTGCGTTTTCTTTCTACCCGGTGCCTCTACCTGGTGCCTTCACTAAAGTTAGATAGGGATTCTAGAAAGGGAGATATGAATAACAGGGCATTCTTTTCGGGCAGTTCTCGGTGGTAAATTTTTACAATTCCCTTTACCCGGCGCCTCCACTAGATTCCACATTTTCGGGCAGTTATTGGTGGTAAATTTTTACAAGTCCCTTTACCCGGCGCCTCCACTAGAAACATATTTGACTTGTAAAAATTTCGATTGAAAAAAAATTGTAAAAGATTGCCTGTTTTTCGTATATCTTCCTTCCCCCCTCCCTCGCTGCCGAATCTCATCCCCACTAATTTTTCCAATTTTCCGCCCCCGCATCGCTGCTACCCCCGCTTCCGCCGCTCCCGCTGCTTCCCCACCGCTAGCGTTTCCGGCGCTCCCACCGGATCGCTGCCGTCCCCCCCCCGCTCCGGGCCGCTGCCACATCCTGCATCCCGCCGGGCCGGGTCCCTGCCCGGCCCCCGGCTGCCCCTTCCGCCGCTCCCCGGCGCTGCCACCATCGCAGCCCCGGCAAATCCCTGCCGCACCCCCCGCTCCAGCATCGCTGCCCCCGGCGCTGCCACCATCGCAGCCCCGGCGGCACCCCTGCCGGTCCGCAACCCGCCGCAATTTTTATTCGGCCGGCTGGATTTGAACCCACGGTTCGCTGCAGCGATCGGGGGCCACCCCATCGCTGCAGCGAGCTACGCTATCGAGCCATGGAAATCCATCGACCAAAATCTTCATCTCTTCTTACAGATTCGCGATAAGCGCCCGTGAGTGCGAGAAGGTAAGTAGACCCGGCCAACGAGTGGAAGTGAGACGGGACGATTTGCCTCGCGATTACTATAATATTGTATACTATAGTATACAATAGAATATCGGTGGGGGTATCTAGGGGTATAGATGTGGGGGGTGGGCAATATGCACCTGCTAGGTACCACGTACCTAGCAGGTGCCCACCCCCCGCCCAGGTGAGAAGCCTAAAAAACGCGCGTCAGGCGTCAGGCGGGCGGGCGTCGCGACGCCCGTGTGTGCGCCCACACACACACACACGCACGTCATGTGACGCGCGTTTAAGCTTCTTTCCTGGAGCTCGACCGGTAGAAATTTTTCTCTAAATCCAGTAGGGGTCCGTAGGACCCCTACTGGATTTATAGCAATATAGATATACTATATGTTTATATTACATTATATATACGCGCGCGCGCGCGAGGCTAAATTTTGCGGGTATTCGAGCTGTGGACACCCTGTATATATCGATTTTCGTGGGCTGCAAAATTCTTCACTTTTTGGAACACCCTGTATATCGATTTTTGCGAGTAGCAATTTGATATATACAGGGTGAGTCAAAAATATTACAAAGTTTATCGAACACCCTGTGTATTGATTTTTGCGAGGAGCAAATCGAAATATACAGGGTGAGTCGAAAATATTTTAAAAGTTTTTGGATCACCCTGTATATTAATGTTTGCGAGGAGCAACTTGAGATTATGTACGCGAATATTTTCGATTTACATTGAGTGGGCACTATGAATAAAAGATCTCTTTGACCTCCTGTGATCCTGGTACGAAATCCGAAAATTATAAAATTGTAGACGAATATTTTCTATTTACATTGAGTGGGCAGTATATGAATAAAAGATCTCATGCACCTTCTGTGATCCTGGTACGAAATCCGAAAATTATAAAATTGTAGACGAATATTTTCTATTTACATTGAGTGGGCAGTATATGAATAAAAGATCTCATGCACCTTCTGTGATCCTGGTACGAAATCCGAAAATTATAAAATTGTAGACGAATATTTTCTATTTACATTGAGTGGGCAGTATATGAATAAAAGATCTCATGCACCTTCTGTGATCCTGGTACGAAATCCGAAAATTATAAAATATGTAGACGAATATTTTCGATTTACATTGAGTGGGCACTATGAATAAAAGATCTCTTTGACCTTCTGTGATCCTGGTACGAAATCCGAAAATTATAAAATTGTAGACGAATATTTTCTATTTACATTGAGTGGGCAGTATATGAATAAAAGATCTCATGCACCTTCTGTGATCCTGGTACGAAATCCGAAAATTATAAAATATGTAGACGAAAATTTTCTATTTACATTGAGTGGGCACTATGAATAAAAGATCTCTTTGACCTCCTCTGATCCTGGTACGAAATCCGAAAATTATAAAATATGTAGGCGAAAATTTTCGATTTACATTGAGTGGGCACTATGAATAAAATATGTCTTTGACCTCCCGTGATCCTGGTACGAAATCCGAAAATTATAAATTATACTGCCCACTCAGTTGAATCGAAAATTTTCATACTACTAGTGCTCACCTGAATTGCAGTTGAAGCTCTTTAACTTGGGAAGAATCTGGAACGACATAAGCTGTTTCGTCCTTATAGGACTCATCAGCGCAGCTTCATCATAAGATATTCATATCGAATGTCAAATGATCATCTACGGACAGCTCTTACACTTACCTTAACCAAAGGAAAATTTGTGGAAATGAAGAATTATTCATCCCGCAGTATTACCTAATTGAAGTGAACCATCCTAAAATATCTGGGGAAATAAAGAATTATTCATACCACAGTATAACATAATCGACGTACAAACTGTCCTAAAATATCTGCGGAAATGAAGAATTATTCATCCCGCAGTATAACCTAATCGCTGTATAAACCGTCCTAAAATATCTGCCGAAATGAAGAATTATTCATCGCGCAGTATAACCAAATCGCTGTATAAACCGTCCTAAAATATCTGCGGAAATGAAGAATTATTCATCCCGCAGTATAACCTAATCGACGTATAATCCTTCCTAAAATATCTGCAGAAATGAAGAATTATTCATCCCGCAGTATAACCTAATCGACATATAATCCGTCCTTAAATATCTGCAGAAATGAAGAATTACTCATCCCACAGTATAACATAATCAATGTACAAACTGTCCTAAAATATCTGCGGAAATGAACAATTATCCATCCCGCAGTATAACCAAATCGATGTGCATACAGTCCTAAAATATCTGCAGAAATGAAGAAATATTGATCCCACAGTATAACATAATCAATGTACAAACTGTCCAAAAAAGTCTGCGGAAATGAACAATTATCCGTCCCGCAGTATAACCAAATCAATGTGTAAACAGTCCTAAAATATCTGCAGAAATGAAGAATTATTCATCCCACAGTTTAACATAATCAATGTACAAATTGTCCTAAAATATCTGCGGAAATGAACAAAAATTGATCCTGCAGTATAACCTAATCGACGTACAAACTGTCCTAAAATATCTGCAGAAATGAAGAATTATTCATCCCACAATATAACATAATCAATGTACAAACTGTCCTAAAATATCTGCGGAAATGAACAATTATCCATCCCTCAGTATAACCAAATCGATGTGTAAACAGTCCTAAAATATCTGCAGAAATAAATAATTAGTCATCCCACAGTATAACATAATCAATGTACAATGTCCTAAAATATCTGCGGAAATGAACAATTATTGATCCTGCAGTATAACCTAATCGATGTGTAAACAGTCCCAAAATATCTGCACAAATGAAGAATTATTCATCGCACAGTATAACATAATCGACGTACAAACTGTCCTAAAATATCTATGGAAATGGAACAATTATTGATTCTGCAGTATGTGTAAACAGTCCTAAAATATCTGCAGAAATGAAGAATTATTCATCCCACAGTATAACATAATCAATGTACAAACTGTCATAAAATATCTGCGGAAATGAACAATTATTCATTCCGCAGTATAACCAAATTGATGTGTAAACAGTCCTAAAATATCTGCAGAAATGAAGAATTATTCATCCCACAGTATAACATAATCAATGTACAAACTGTCCTAAAATATCTGCGGAAATGAACAATTATTGATCCTGCAGAATAACCTAATCGAAGTGTAAACAGTCCTAAAATATCTGCAGAAATGAAGAATTATTCATCCCACAGTATAATATAATCGACGTACAAACAGTCCTAAAATATCTGCGGAAATGAACAATTATTCATTCCGCAGTATAACCAAATTGAAGTGTAAACAGTCCTAAAATATCTGCAGAAATGAAGAATTATTCATCGCACAGTATAACATAATCGACGTACAAACTGTCCTAAAATATCTGCGGAAATGAACAATTATTCATTCCGCAGAATAACCAAATTGATGTGTAAACAGTCCTAAAATATCTGCAGAAATGAAGAATTATTCATCCCACAGTATAACATAATCAATGTACAAACTGTCCTAAAATATCTGCGGAAATGAACAATTATTGATCCTGCAGAATAACCTAATCGAAGTGTAAACAGTCCTAAAATATCTGCAGAAATGAAGAATTATTCATCCCACAGTATAACATAATCGACGTACAAACTGTCCTAAAATATCTGCGGAAATGAACAATTATCCATTCCGCAGTATAACCAAATCGATGTGTAAACAGTCCTAAAATATCTGCGGAAATAAAGAATTATTCATCCCACAGTAAAACATAATCGACGTACAAACTGTCCTAAAATAGCTATGGAAATGGAACAATTATTGATTCTGCAGTATAACCTAATCGATGTGTAAACAGTCCTAAAATATCTGCAGAAATAAAGAATTAGTCATCCCACAGTATAACATAATCGACGTACAAACTGTCCTAAAATATCTGCGGAAATGAACAATTATCCATCCGGCAGTATAACCAAATCGATGAATAAACAGCCCTAAAATATATGCAGAAATGAAGAATTGTTTATCGCACAGTATAACATAATCGACGTACAAACTGTCCTAAAATATCTGCAGAAATGAAGAATTATTCATCCCACAGAATAACATAATCAATGTACAAACTGTCCTAAAATATCTGCAGAAATGAACAATTATTGATCCTGCAGTAAACCTAATCGATGTGTAAACAGTCCTAAAGTATCTGCAGAAATGAAGAATTATTCATCCCACAGTATAACATAATCGATGTACACTCTGTCCTAAAATATCTGCGGAAATGAACAATTATCCATCCGGCAGTATAACCAAATCGATGAGTAAACAGTACTAAAATATCTGCGAAATAAAGAATTATTCATCCCACAGTAAAACATAATCGACGTACAAACTGTCCTAAAATATCTATGGAAATGGAACAATTATTGATTCTGCAGCATGTGTAAACAGTCCTCAAATATCTGCAGAAATGAAGAATTATTCATCCCACAGCATAACATACTCAATGTACAAACTGTCCTAAAATATCTGCGGAAATGAACAATGATCCATCCCGCAGTATAACCAAATCGATGTGCAAACAGTCCTAAAATATCTGAGGAAATGAACAATTATTAATCCTGCAGTATAACCTAATCAATGTGTAAACAGTTCTAAAATATCTGCAGAAATGGAGATTTATTCATGGCACAGTTTAACATAATCGACGTACAAACTGTCCTAAAATATCTGCGGAAATGAACAATTATCCATCCCGCAGTATAACCAAATCAATGTGTAAACAGTCCTAAAATATCTGCAGAAATGAAGAATTATTCATCCTACAATATAACATAATCAATGTACAAACTGTCCTAAAATACCTGCGGAAATAAACAATTATTGATCCTGCAGTATAACCTAATCGATGTGTAAACAGTCCTAAAATATCTGCGCAAATGAAGAATTATTCATCGCACAGTATAACATAATCGACGTACAAACTGTCCTAAAATATCTATGGAAATGGAACAATTATTGATTCTGCAGTATGTGTAAACAGTCCTAAAATATCTGCAGAAATGAAGAATTATTCATCCTACAGTATAACATAATCAATGTACAAACTGTCCTAAAATATCTGCGGAAATAAACAATTATTGATCCTGCAGTATAACCTAATCGATGTGTAAACAGTCCTAAAATATCTGCAGAAATGAAGAATTATTCATCGCACAGTATAACATAATCGACGTACAAACTGTCCTAAAATATCTGCGGAAATGAACAATTATCCATCCCGCTGTATAACTAAATCGATGTGTAAACAGTCCTAAAATATCTGCAGAAATGAAAAATTATTTATCCCACAGTATAACATAATGAATGCACAAACTGTCCTAAAATATCTGCGGAAATGAACAATTATTGATCCTACAGTATAACCTAATCGATGTGTAAACAGTCCTAAAATATCTGCAGAAATGAAGAAATATTCATCGCACAGTATAACATAATCAACGTACAAACTGTCCTAAAATATCTGCGGAAATGAACAACTATCCATCCCGCAGTATAAACAAATCGATGTGTTAACAGTCCTAAAATATCTGCGGAAATTAAGAATTATTCATCCCACAGTAAAACGTAATCGACTTACAAACTGTCCTAAAATATCTATGGAAATGGAACAATTATTGATTCTGCAGTATAACCTAATCAATGTGTAAACAGTCCTAAAATATCAGCAGAAATGAAGAATTATTCATCCCACAGTATAACATAATCAATGTGCAAACTGTCCTAAAATATCTGCGGAAATGAAAATTATTCATTACGCAGTATAACCTAATCGACATATAAACCGTCCTAAAATATCTGCGGAAATGATGAATTATTCATCCGGCAGTATAATCTAATCAACGTATAAACAGTGCTAAAATATCTGCGGAAATGATGAATTATTCATCCCGCAGTATAATCTAATCGACGTAAAAACCGTCCCAAAATAACTACGGAAATGAAGAATTATTCATCCCACAATATAACATATTCGACGAAGAAACCTTTCTAAAATATCTATGGAAACGAAAAAGTATTCATCCTACAGTGTAACCTAATCACGGTATAAACCGTCCTAAAATATCTGCGGTAATAAAATATTATCCATCCCGCAGTATAACTTATGCGACGTATAAAACGTTCTAATATATCTGTGGAAATTAAGAATTATTCATCCCACAGTATAACATAATTGACGTATAAACAGTCGTAAAATATTTGCTGAAATAATGAATTATTCATCCCGCAGTATAACCTAATCGATGTATAAACTGTCCAAAAATATCAGCAGATATAAAGAATTATTCATCTCACAGTATAACATATTCGACGTAGAAACGGTCCTAGAATATCTGCGAAAGAATTATCCATCCAGCACTATAACCTAATCGGCGTATAAACCGTCCTAAAATATCTACGGAAATGAAGAATTATTCATCCCACAGTATCATCTAATTGACATATTAACCGTCCTAAAATATTTGCATTGTAAATATTAGATATTGAAAACAGTGAAAAATTATCATGATAAAATAAAACAAAAATATAGCTTTATTAGAATCTGATATTAAAAACATTCCTCTGTGCCAGTGAAGAGTGAGTTGAATCGTACCATTCGTTGGTGTCTATAATTCCTTGACGAGAGTACACCTCTTACAGCAATGGACACAGTTTAAAGGGAGCGGTTCCGTAACAATTTTCTGAAATCAAGTCATGATACTAGGATTAGTTACTTGATAATAGTTATAACCAGAACGCTGCTTGCGAAAACTTTGTGTACAGTTGAAATCGCACATGCAGTACACAGCACTTTGTCCCTTTATGTTCATATTACAGATTGATCGCATCGTTACATGCATATTAGAGCCCTAGTTTCAGGTTCAACAAAATTAGCTGGACCACATTTTATGAAGAATATGTTTATGAAGAGTATGAAGAATAAGTTATCGCCAGTTTTGTGAGCTTGTCATGTACTTACGAACGTGAACGTTCTGGCTCAGTACTATATGCTTCTTAATACTATACTGTTTAATGCTTGCAGTGTGCTATCAGCAAGTTGCATGATCTTGATTGATGGAAAAATGTAGAAATTTGAGGTGAACTATAGAAATGACATACAGTAGTACTGAACATTACTTACCGATTCTACAGGATAACCTTTAATTTTGTCGATCAGTGTAATCAATTATGTTAATCAATGTTATTACAACTATTTCACGTGAAATTGTAATAATCTTCCCAACACACGGATAAATAATGAAATGATTGTTGCAAACCTTGTGTTTTCATTAATCCAGTAGCAAAAATAATCAATATTATTGTGGCTACGTTCAGACGATTGCTGCGCACTCTATCGTAATTTACGTGAACTTGTGCCGGTAATTTGTATACAGGTTGCTGTATTTTCAGCGTTTTACAGACAACTGTAAGATATAGGTAGCTGTAATACAAATGTATGTACGGTTTAATTAACGCAATAGTAACGCAATCTTTAGGTACTAATCAGGATACAATACCGTTATATGTGTTTCTTCAAGGTGCTCCGAGCAAACTAGGAAAGACAAATCTATTGTTACATGATTTATATGTATATTTAAGGCTGATTCATATATTTTTTACGCGACGCAACGCTTCGCTGTAGCAATGCTATGGCTATAGGCATTTTGAATGCGCATTAAGCATCGCTGAAAATGCCCATAGCGATAGTAATGTAGCAGCATAGCGTTGCGTCGCGTAAGAAATCTATGAATCAGCCTTGATTAATATTAAAATATGAAGAATGTATAATACGTACACAACATACGGGTACTCAATCTGCTCCAGTCATGGGCTTGTTACGAGGTGGTTTCGGGCATTTCTATGGGGTTTATAGATTTGTAAATAAAACCGGGTCTGCAAAGAAATTTGGGAGTGAGATGTTCGGCCCTTCTCGTACTAAATGCATGTTGCATGTTATGCATGTTATGCATGTTATGAAAAACAATGTTCTGTTTATATGTACGATGTTATTGTTATTGTGCTTTACTGTATTTTAGAGTTATTGTTTATTAAATTTATTTTGATTTTGGTTTTGTTTTTTCTTTTTGTACTGAATCTGTGTAATTGGGCTGCAGCAGTATAAACTACCTTACAGCTGATTAATTAACTACTGCGAAAATGCAGTGTTCAATAAACGTTATCAGCGCAAGTTCATTCTTTAACAAACTCTGGGTGCAGCATATAATCTGAATCCAATTATTCTATCATGATGAAAACTATACAGTTCATAATACTATACAAATTCTGAACATGCAAAAACTCTTGTTCTTGCAAGTTGAATTGTAAATATTATTCGAAAATGTTAAATTCAAATATTTAAATTTAAGAGTTAATGTTTATTTCATTAATTTGTAAATATGGATACATATTCCAGGTATGAATTACCTGTTAATCATCAATACAATACAATATTTAATATTACATTGAAACACTTGACTATAGTGAAGAAATATTATAAAAATAATAAAAGTACCAATACTTATGATTCATAAAACTGAAATTAACTGTGATTTAAGTTCTATGTTTATTATAGTAATAAATAAGTTTTTAAAGCTTGTAATTAACTTACAATTAAAAATATTCGTGCTTATTCAATTAATACCGAATAATTAATTGCTAATTTAATAATTTATACACTTATATAGAATCCTACAGAAATGCTAATTAGAAAAATAATTGCAGCAATGTAACTAAATACTTAAGATATATTTTTTACATCTCGCATGTCTAATTGTAAATTGAGAATAAATGCTAATTTGTGATTATATAAATATTATTTTCCCTTATATTTATTAAAATGTCTTTTTATGCTGCCTCTTTATCCTTTAAAATAATGCAATGTAAAAACTACCAATATTAAATTTCAATTTGAAAAATAATTTAGTTTTAAATTTAATAGAAAGTATTTGAGCAATAAATCAGTAATTGCACGTATCCATTTATTTAAGTAAGTTAACTATAGCAGTTTTAAATAAAAAAAATTAACTTTGTTAAGGGTATAAAATATTAAAGTTATTATAAACAATGATATTATAATGTAACTGTAATCATTAATTATAGAATTTGTATGTATCAATAACTCCCAGTTGAAAACCATTAAATGTAATAGCACGTTTTATAGTTTAAATTAATAAGTGTTTCAATATTTAATAAATACGAATATTTTTAATGATTAGTTAAAAATTCAATAAATTTAAATTAAATGTGTAATTTAATAATTATAATATACCATCAAACTGATCTTTACGAAAACTTATATATTAACATTATAAGTTTTTCATTCCATAAGTGACAGCTGGCCAAATTTTAATGTTGTACAATTTTATTGCTGCATTCAGGCTCAGTTTTTGTAGATGTTTAAGTGTCCCGATGACTCTGGCTAGTTTTCTGCTTTTTGAGTTGAAGTGCTTCGTAAATGTTAGTGTAGTCTGAAGGGTTATTCCAAGGTATTCGTACTCGTTTACAAACTTAAGTTGCTCTTCCCCTAGATAAATGACGTCACTGTTGCAGATTCTGCCTCCGTTTCTAAACTTCATAACATTGGTTTTCTCGTTGTTGATGGTTATTTTGTTGTTGATGCACCATTGGTAGAGAAGGTTCAGGCTCCCTTGTAGTTGTGTACGGTCCTTGGTAAAGATGACTAAATCATCAGCATACATAGCACACTCTATTTTATATTTCTTTAGTAGCTTAGGCAAATCATACATATATACTAGGAACATAGTCGGGCTCAATGAGTCCCCTTGGAGAACGCCTCTGGTTTGTTCTATCGAATTAGACAGTTCTATTCCGTTATCTACTACTATCTGGTTTGTGTCCAACATGCCAAGAATTAAGTTGTAGATCTTCCCCTTGATACCTACTGGTATCAATACTGATAAAACATGGAATTTGTGTTTCAGAATTTCACAGACGGTCCAGCTTTTAATGAACATATCTGGAGGGAAGCCAATCACAAGCAAAGGCACTTCATTACCCGCTTCACGTACCATGGCTTTCACCACCTATGCTGCAATAAAACAATTTTTCACAATGCAGAAGACAACTGCATATGCCGTTTCTGCAACAAAACATCTTCAAGGTACCACCTCCTAGAATGTGAGGAAAGAAGAAATCGTCCGCTCACCAATTTCATAGCCGCTATAAAACTGTAAATGTATTTAAGTCAGGTCATATTTGTATTTTATGTGTAATTAACTATGTGTGTATGTTATCTGCTGGGGCACAGCGAAATAAAGATTATTAATTATATATTAACATTATTGGAACTAAGCATACAAAAAATGTACTTGAAATCGAGCCATAACTAATGGATAAACTTTGAGCTAAAATTATTGCTTAAAATAAAACAAATAAATAAGCATAGATTGATGATTGGCTAAAAATATACACAAAATTAATATTTCTAGGAGTACATTTCTGCAATTGTAACTAGTATCCTGTGGGACTGAATGTATAAAAGTTAAAATAATCTTATGAAAATAAAAATAATTAAACGCGTTATTACAATCAAAATGTTAAAAATACTGTATTAGGTGATTATAGGGTAACACTTTATTTTCCCATTAAAATTAATTTATTTGATAATAAACTAAAGCAATTTTATGCTAATAAACAGATGTTGTAAATGCCAAATAAACTAAGACAATTCCTTCCATTTGATAATATATAATTAATAATAATATGTTTTGTTAATTTGAAGTGAACATTGATTTGTATTGAAAATATGATTACGATAAATGAAAATATTCGCTACTGTAGCAATTATAGATCAGCATTCATATTTTTCTAGTTTAAAATAATTTCTGTTTATTCAAAGTGTACATTAAATTGTACTGAAAATATTACTTCGATGAAATGAAATTACTCTAAATTGTAACGATAACAGATTGGGGTTACAGATACAGTTGGGGATAATTTCTGTTGATTTCAACGATCAAATGAAATTATCGTCAACTAAATGGATAAGTTATCATGTCTTTCCAGTTTAGTATAGTTTGCTTTTATTTAAATTTAAAATAATTTTGTTAAAATCATTTGACTACAATCAAATTAAGTTATTCACAACTGTGGCGATAATAGAATGAAAAATCCTACCAGAATGATTCTGCTGATGACGTGTGGATCTTGGATGCTGTTCTAGTGGTTCCACAGCCTTCTCTTGTTCTCAAGGTGCCGATGGCAAATCGTGTGAAAACTAGCAACGGGAAGAAAAGTATGAATGAAAACAATAGAAGCCATTTCCAACATTTACTTTAACATGTTATTTGAATTTAATACATTGAACACTTTTGCACTTTATTTGCACTTAATTCCAAAACTAGTGCATGAAATCATATTGTATTAATAATGACTGGAAAGCATTTTTCAAGAGCTTTCTAACGATGTATCACAAGTAGGGGGGTGCCATTTATTTTTTTTAGATGAAGGTGGCTGTGGCTTAAAGGGTGGGTAGGAGGTCGACATTACCTACGCCATTTTGGTTCCCTCTTCGGACCACCCAAACGATTTTGAGTAAATTTAAAAATAATCATGTGCTCTATGAAAAAAGTCGATGGCAACTTTGCAAATTGACACCCTGTATATGGCAATAATGTAAGTATAAAATTTAACTGGATATTGAAAAACAAGACATACATAAAAAAACTAATACATTATTAATTCTTGTTAAAAAAACAAATCTTGAATCAACTTACACAATTCGGTGAAATCATGTTAACATCAGCGTTTCTCGAATACGTTCACTAGTCGCGTAGGATAGTGGAAGATATTAACAGTAATATTTATTTTAATATTTTATTTCTCTACTATGGGTCAAAATATGTAAAATAGTGGACAATATTTTTTTTCTTGCATGTAAGGCGTTGATTGATGTGATGGCATCAAGTGAAAATTTCTTGAAGTATGTGCAATTTTAATATTACAATAGACGAGAATCAAAGTGATTAGTCCGAGCCTTAACTATTTCGCAGTAATTTAAATGTGCGAGGGCTTCAAGAATGTCGCAATTAATGAAAAATTAACAGACATTTGCTTGCCGCTGGGCCTTTGTCTGATTACGAATTGAAGGTGACTGGGCGTTTAATTGGATCCCCGCCCCCCAATAAAACTGCCGGGCAACAGGCAATTCGACGAGGGCCCTAATGAAAACCCCGGGGGATGCCTGGCACGCACGGGGCTACCCCCGCTGGCTCCAGCGCGGGGGCGGCGCACCAAAAGAGGAGCGAAAGGAAGCCTGCGACCGGGAAATAAACAATTTAAACGGTTATGTGCGGTACGTGGTTCAATATTGTAATAAGCCTAAGAGGAGCGGCGGACCCCTAATTATAATTTATTTACGCAAATGTATTTCTGTGTGCGCGGGGGCGGCTGTGCGCGCCGCTCAGAAGAGGCGGCAGGGAGCCGTGGAGGATGGAAGTGGGTGCTGCACGATGTACGGCAGTCAATAAAAAGGAATGACTACGGTAACATATGTTACCATCGGGGCCGGGGGAGCACCGGCACAATGGGTACATAATGGGCCAGGGGCACCGCCGCAGCCGCCCCCCACGGGCCTGGAATGCTACGATTTATCGCCCTACGTTGGACGCCGGAGCGTTTTAATTGCTACTACGTTAAGAATCCCCCATAAATTAATTACTGATCACCGTCGATGTTTTTCATATATTAATAGTGCAAGGCAATTAAAAAAGTTCTAAACATTTTTTACATATCCACCGAAAATATGTAAGAAATCGGAAGAAAATGTGTAAGACATTAAAAGAACATTTGTAAGAAGAATTTTACAGAAAATTTCACACAATCAATAAGCTTACCTGGAATTAGTCAGAAATGCAAAAATCAGAAAATACCCCATCTATAGATATTCCAGATATTTAATCTGAAGTCAGAAGTTAGAAGACTTCAATTTTTTTGGAAGATCATGTACTCTGGAAAACTGTAGTGGAGCAATTTGATTCTTTGGGCTTATAAGGTTGATAACACTTTTGAAAGATACGTCCCACAAACCTTCTAATTGAAAAAAAATGAAACAATCTGATTTAGCTAACCTAAGAGGATTTGTTTGATGACATGACGCATTTCAGGAGGCCATAAATACAGTGTACGAATATTTGTTTGAACCATTTTTCCTTTAAAATATATTATTGGGAAGTATCCTAAAGAATAGTATACAATTTTCCCCATTTATTACACCCCACATATTATACCCCAATTATTACCCCCTTCTATACAAGAAGTATAGAAGGCATGTGGAAGGGGTTGAAGATGACAATTTTAGAAGCTGCTAAAAGAACATGTGGTATGAGTAGACAGAACCCAACAAGAAGCAAACAAGTTGGTGGAATTGGTATGTTAAAGAACAAGTAAGGAAGAAGAAGAATAAGTGGAAAATATATCTAGGGAAAAGGACCGAGGAAATCTATCTAGATTCTAGATTCTAGAGTAAATGAAAATTAAAACTCTTCACAACCACTACTATTGTCATCCTCGTCCAGTTCGGATTCCTCAGCAACAACACTTAAATATTGCTCAGCAAAAAACGGTTCATAAAATGATATATTTTGGGGTTCCTCTAAGAAACCCCGTAAGTCCTTAAGATTCTTCAGTTTTGCTGATGATATTTCTTGCTTTTCGTTTAGATATTGACACTTAAGAAAGAAACCCGATGGACACGTGTCGTTTTTAAAGAATTGCTATATTTTAATTTGCCTGTTACACGCGGCTTGTATTGTTTTTCGAGAAAACGGATTTGTTAGTGCATAGACATTGGTCATGAGAGCCGTTTACTGCTAATAACTCGATTTGTGCATTATTGGATTTGTGTTGTTTTTATAATAAACGCCTCAATTTGGACATAAGATGGAAGACAACTGTCTGAGTACCCAGAAAGTATTTTACCGTACACTGAAAAGAGAAGACAAAAATAAGAATCTACTAACGTTAAAGAATGATAACGGAGACATTATTACCAATGGAGACGAAATAATGCTGCCTCCACCTCAAGCAGCACTTCAATGAGCTGCTGAACAAGGGAGGTGAAGAAACTAATCAAAGTGAAAACAACATTGAAGAGTATGAAGAACAAACGGAAGTAGAGAAAAGACTTGGCTTACTAACGGATGAAGACATTGCAAAAGCGGTACAGAGTCGGAAGGGAGGTAAAACACCAGGAATAGATAAGATAACATCAGAAATGATACAAAAAGTGGGACAAAAAGGCAAAAACTAAATCAGTTACTACAAGAAATATGAAACCAAGAGCAAATACCAGAAGAGTGGAAAATGAGAGTAATATTACCAATTCATACGAATGGAGATAAAAATGTGTGTAGAAACTACAGAGAATATCACTAATAGGAACAGCGTCCAAAATTCTGGAGAAGATGATAGAAAAGAGATTATTAGAAGCACTGAGCGGGTTTAGGCAGAAGAGAAGTACTCAAGATTACATATTCACGTTAAAAACGATAAGAAATAGATAGTGGGTCCTGTTGCCAGAGATTTTTTCAATCCCTGGATTCGGGATTGAAAATTCGGCAAATCCCGGGAAATTTTATTTTAACATTAAACCTTTGACATTACAAGGCATTTTAAGATTACATATTCACGTTAAAAACGATAATAAATAGAGCAATATCAGTGGAGAAAGATGTGTACGTCTGCTTTATTGACATGAAAAAGACAAAAATGAGATACAAAAAAATTTGATTTTGCCAACCTGTATAATTCAATCAAAGTTTCAATAACTGAACTGGTAGTTTCAGACCAAGCTGGAATTATAATTCCTATAACATTTTTACTTAAAAATAAAAAAAAAACGTTTTGTAAACTCACTCCGGAGACATACAGTATATAAAATGGGATATTGTAGGTCATCTGGATTTAGATACTTAAAGTCCCCGAAATATTTTCCTACGACTACAAAACCTACAAACAGAACTTAGAGGACCAACAAAATCCAAATTAGGCGCTGCACAGTGTGTCGAAAGGTGGACAAAATTAACTATCATATTTCTAGGAAATGATAAATGAAATTGCTTAATAACATCCCCAATATGTCAATTTCCATAATAGTTTTCGATAATCATTGTTTTACGACGGGCAAATGAGGTGAAAATTTTGGTTTTGTTCAAGAGCAACATTTTACTAAATTTTTTAACGTGCGTTTGAACACATCTGCAGCTTTTTGTTTAATATTTAAAGTGTTTCTTTGTGATGGGTTTACCATATATGGGTAAGTACCATATATTTTTTTTAATAAATAATACAAGAACCATGTTTAGTTTTCATAAAATTGACAAATTAAAGCATCTCTTCAAAATCTGCATGTTTTTAAACTTTGTTGAAAAGAAACAAAATGTCCCCCCTTGGCCACAGGCTTATATATATTGTACTTTTATTAACCCTTTTCAAAATTATATAAAATTTAGCCGCGGAAAATTGCTCCAACTATCTTTTTTTTTATTTTTTAGTCAACGCGTACTCGTTCACGAGAATAGAGATTTTGAAGAAATGGACAAAACATTTATTGTCCGAAAAGGGTACCTGTATCTA
Organism: Othius punctulatus; assembly: GCA_951805005.1. Classification (NCBI taxonomy): domain Eukaryota; kingdom Metazoa; phylum Arthropoda; class Insecta; order Coleoptera; family Staphylinidae; genus Othius; species Othius punctulatus. The sequence continues at coordinate 78,460,677 of OX638142.1, forward strand.
TGAGTACCTATCAACAAAATACAATTTTGTAGATGTCTGTGATATATCAGTAAGAAGTACACAAGTTGAAATATCAAGAACTACGGCGGAAATTGAAAAAAAAAGAGAAAAAAAAAGAAAAATTAACAGTTTTTTAATTATAAAAAAATTTAACTTGAAGTTTAATTAAAAAGTTAATTAAATATTATCACTATTCATTTTAAAATGCAGCTTTCACAACCGCCAAGGTTGCAGTAGGTACAGGTAAACCCAAGAAGATTTTTGAAAATGCATTTTGAAAAACAAAAAAGTCATAGTTGCTGATCTCATTGAGTCAAGTAGTGCAAGTGAATTAATGGTGTAAAAGCCTTTCGTAAGTCGGGTCACCGCATTGCAGCTAGTAATACATTCAAAAAGTGCTCAAATAACTGGTTTAAATGTTTGAAATAATTTAAAAAAAACACGAGGCATTATGTTAAGAACTCTCTTTTCCCGTCATGATATTAACTTGGAAAATATTTAAAAATTTGCAGAACAAACAAAAAAAATACTATATTATGATCACTGTTCATGGTACTGCATGCCCGCATTTGTACGTAACATTTTAATTTAAAGTACAGAAGCAATGTCAGCAATGTCAAACGTCACTAATTCCCTACTTCACATACTTCACTAGGTTTTCTTTCTGAAGAAGCTCAAGAAACTTGCAATAAAGATTGCAGAAGAAGTTGAATCGTACTGGGAAACGTTCACGTACTGCCACGAATAGTGATTTGTTCAACATGGTGTAAATTATTTCGGATCCTTACATAAATAGCCTAAGAGCAATTACAAGAAAAAATATTTTTATTTTCCAAGCAGGTATTAAATTTTCTTCTGCCCCCTGCTATACGAAATGTTATTAAGCAAAATGTTGAAGATGAGGATTATTCAAATATTATTCAATATGGGCCATACATTGAAAAAATATCACCGATAAAACCGATTATATAATGCTGTAAAGACGAAATAATGAAAAATATTTTAGAAAGTATTAAATGTGCGTATTAAAGTATTAAATAAAAACTACTACAGTGTTATATTTGATGAAACTACAGATGTTTCCTACATTTGCCAAATGTCAATCATATTACGCTATATTGATAAAGATTCCAGCATCAGGGAGGATTTTATTGGTTTTGTGGATTGTCACGAAGATAACTATAAAGTCGACTTAGGCAGTTTATAGCCAATCTTGAGTGGAACGGTTATTGGGGACACAGTCACTAATTATTTAAATCATATCAATTTATCGCAAATACATTGTATTGTAGTTTTTACAGATGGATGTTCTGTAATGACTTCTGAGCAACCTCTTTGCTGTGAAACAATTTCAGATTTTTTTTAAATTTGCTACAAGAACTACATGTTATAACCACGTTCTAAATTAGAGCGTCTAATGTGATGCAAGTTCGTAATGCCATGGCGATAATGAAACAAACCATAGCATTTTTCTCATTATTTTACAAAAGAAATTTTGTACTGGAAACAAAATTAGAAGGAAAGTTTACTCATTTATGTGAAACTAGATGGATTGAAAGGCATAATGCTGTATTACAGTTTAGAGAACCTTTGAACCATATTATTTCTGCTCTTCAATATATAAATAAGCTATTGGAAAGAATCAGAATCTTCAAGCAAAGCTAAAACTCAATATTTTCTATAACAAGTTGTAAATTTATTGTAACCTTGTATTGTCTAAATAGTATATTAGTTGTGAATTTACCACTAAGTGCAATGCTTCAGACTAAAAATATCGATATAAAGCACGCCAATGATATCGTTTTAAATACATTATTATTACTTAGAGAAAAGAGAATCAATGTCGATATAGAGTTCAAACATCAAATAAGTTCGATTTTAACTTGTCTTGAAAAACTGAACGTTGAATTTGAAACAGCAAGGATTGTCAAACATATGACGAAACGATCGAACCCTCCAGTACATTCTCCTTCCGACTATTATAAAATTTAAATTTATATTCCAATTTTAGATGACATTATATCTGATTTACAAGAAAGATTTTCATCAGATACTCTGAATATATTCTATCTTAATAATATTATTCCATCTGAAATTATTAGATTGAATAAAAAATATATAAATACTTCTGCTGATATTTGAATCGATAAATATTTTGCAGTCATAGGCCAAATTAATGAAAATATAAGCAAGCAACAATTTGTGTCAGAACTAGAAATTTGGAAGAACAAGTGGGAAATGAGGATAGCGGGGAAATTCCATCGACTGCACTAATTGCTCTTGAACATTGTCCATGCTATATACATATTTACATATACAGGGTGAGTCGGGAGGAACGGACCAAACTCCGGGAGTGTATTGTAGACGTAAAACTAATTTTAAAATACTCAAACGTTGTTATCCGATTTTCATTTGTTTTCAAGTGATAGTTTCGAACAGTTTGTTGAAAAGTCGGATAAATACATTTGTATCCAGAGTTTCTAATGTGGAAACCGTTGACGATATCTTTCAACAGCAGCTGTAGCACTCCCATTTCAAAAACCATAGACAAACACCACATTTGCATATTCAAGATTTGAAACTATAACTTGAAAACAAATGAAGATCGGATTACAACATATGATTTTTTTAAAAATATTTTCACGTGTACAATACACTCCTGGAGTTTGGTCCGTTCCTCTCGACTCACCCTGTATTTATATCAATACCATTTTACGAATTTTGGCCACCTTGCCCATTTCTGTCGCTTCAACAGAGAAAAGTTCTTCGGCTTTGCGACGTTTAAAATCTTGGACAAGATCTACAATGTGCGAAGATAGGCTAGTAGTACTGGCATTACTACAAGGTCACATAGACATAGATATTAATGTAGAAAATATTATAAATAGATTTGCTACTACGTGAGTCAAACGTAATTTGGAATTTATTGTCTAAAAGTTGGTTATTTACTTTTTATGTGTTTATTGTGTGATAGTAATTGAGATTAAAATATGGTTGAAAAATAATAGTTTTTTTCTTTCAATTTCTTGCCCCCCACCCCTTAAGAAATACATATGACCGCGCCTGCATGTAGGGAGTGGAACAAATAATTATATCAAACTACGTTAGGTATGTGCTGGTCTAAATTTCAAGTAGCTCAGCGAATGATAGTACGAGAAGGACATGATCTAAGTGAATTAATCCAATTGTGTAAGAAATGGGGAAAATTGTATTCGTATTCTTTGGTATTCCTTAGTATTTTTAGTAGCCGCGCGTGTTTGGATTTGATTTGATTGCTGTGGTGACCAGTTCATTTAATTTGCGATGCAATGAAACTAACTGGGAGTGCTCCGGGCCCATCCCATCTCATCCCATTCCCATCCCATCCCATCACATCACATATCGAGCGGCCGCAGCGGTAGTTATCTTAGTGGTGTCTGAAAAAGACTTATTCGCGGGCCGGCCATTAACAAAATTGTGTGCTCTTGCGAAGAATCAATTTGTAATGTGGATATAGTGCAGTTCCGTTTCTATTACCTTGATTAAATCTTAAGCGGATGATACCTGCGGTCCGGGGGCGGCGATAATTTTAAATATTACGGTCTCGCCTGTGCGGCGCGCTCGCCGTCTCTGTCTGTGCCGCTGTGCGGTGTCGGCCTGGAGAGGAGTCGATGGGAATCGACGCGGCGTATCGGAGTTAATAATATTTTAATGCGGGATTTATGTTGAATTTGCTTAAAAGGATATCTCTCTCGCCGACAACAAGGCGTGCACTAAAGGAAAACAGATCGGCCAGATGTTGCGCTAAGATCGTTTTCTTGTACGCAGTTTTATGTATGGGGGTAATTAGATTGAGGTACACGGGCGCATAATCGAAGGCCGGCGATTTTACGGCGCATTAGCCGCCGCCCCCCTCTGGCTTTAATTAAATTCGGAAAAACTGCCAGCCACCCGCGGCCGCCCCCATCCGAACAATACTGTTATTGCCGCATTAAGCCCGAATCGTTATGTTTGCTATAAAATGCGATACTCGAAACTTTTGAATTATACATCGCGAGCGCCCCCCGCCTCACGGAGGCGGCGGACGGGGGACGCGCGGGGGGAGGCAGGCAATTTCCAGATAGGTTTTAAAATTTAAGGCGTCCGACTGACTGTGCGGGATCCTTTTTCACCCGCACGCCCCCCACGCTTCCGGGAAGGCAAAGAAGAAGTGTCACGTCGGTTACTTGGAACTTTGGCGCGATGGCCTCTGACTCGGCCTCTCCGAGTTCCAGTTCTCTTATATCTAAGTGTGCGGCGTCCCTGGGGTGCGGAGATGGACGTCGGATCACGAAGTCCGGCGCGAGAGTGCCCCAACACTGGCAAGAAATGCAATATTAATCAGGCCGGAGCGGGGACGAGAACACTGCATTAAGGTAATGGACCTGCTCTCCTCCTCCGCCTCCGCCGCCGCCTCTTCCTCCTCTTCCTCGTCCACATCCACCCCATCCTCGCCTGCTTGCCCTCTTCGCTCGCAGCAACGCGCGCCATGTACGGACGACGCCCCCGCCGCCACCCCCGGACGGCGCCGCGACGCTACACATACACCACACCCGCGAAACGCCGCCACCCCAAGCAGCCGTCCTCCACGTATACAGCACAGCCCGAAGTAAGTAAGTATATGGATGGACTATGGAGCCGAGTGGAGGAGGCGAAGTGGAACGGCGGTGACTTATGCGTATAAGTATATAAAATGACCGTTCATTTCGCACATCCATCCATGCCCCCGGCGGGGGCGGCTGCTAGATATATTTATAAAGTGGCTCCCATTACGGTTTCGACGCATGTAAATGTACGTGTAATGGCGGTATGATGTAATGGGATGTGTATAGTGGTAGAGAATACAGTAAGAAGTAGGTTCGGTCGTCTTAATGGATTCCTCAGTTCCCCGGATAAGTGCGGCCTCTCAGCCGCCCCCGCCGCCCCTCGCGCCCGCCAGCCGTCACATCACACATCCCGGGGATCCTCTAAAAGCCTGCAGCCCAGTCACTTGTCAGTGTTAAAACCTTAGCCTTTGAAAGAAGTCCCCTCCCACCACTCCCGAGATCTACTCTACTCAAATCTTGTAAGTTTCTGTACGTTTTAACAGCGAATATATCAGGGAGGGCTTTTGCTTTTAGCCCCAGCGCCGACGGTGCCGACGCCGCCGCCGCCACGCCGCCCCCTCCGGTACGTGTGCAAGTGTGCGAGCGCGTGTATTTGCATCCTCCGCACTTAAGCCGATATTTTCGTGTTTGAGCTTTTAACGTGTGACTTCTTGCATACGAACCATTTCCCTGATGTTTACGCGGGATGGAAATCAGGGGCAAACCGATAAACTCGCGCCGGGAAGAGCCGCCGCAACTTTCGGAACGCCGAGGCGCACGAACATTCGAAAACTTGCAAAAACACTCCAAAACTCCGCGTCCAGCTTCTTCACGAAACACCACAGAACACACCAAACTTTCAGTGCGCATATAATACCAAAACCGGTCATAACCATTTTGTTCCAAACATGCCCAAAAATACCAATTTGAGTTACTTTCACCACTATGAAAACCCAACAAAAGCTGATCAACGATTTTGGAATCAACATTTCAATTGAATTTCAAAAATGGTTCATCTCCAAAAATAACACTTTGTCAGAAGACAAAAAGTGAATTACTCCATTTCAATTATTTGAGCATTTTTTTAAAATGATTCTTTCAAAACTATGGAAATCGGCAATAACAGTAATGCGGCAATAACAGTATTGTTACATAGTAAAAATAGTAAAAATAGACTAGGTCTGTATGCCTAAAAGCATGTGAGTCAAAAGCTTTGAAATCCAATTGAATTGCAAATTTCGAAAAGGGTTCATCTCGGGGATGTTTCAAAATAGACTTTTTTCCACTCCTACACACTAATTGATATACCGAGTGGCCCAAAAGTAGGTATACAGTTTTGTATACATATATTTATTTATTTATATATTTATACAGCTATACTTCTATTACAGGGCTCCTCGCTCAGATTTCCAGCCATGGTTTACACTAGAAACAAAAAAAATACCTGTATACCTGCTGTATACCAAACTTTCAGTGCGCATATAATACCAAAACCGGTCATAACCGTTTCGTTCCAAACGTGCCCAAAAATACCAACTTGAGTTACTTTCACCACTATGAAAACCAAACAAAAGCTGAGCAACCATTTTTGAATCAACATTTCAATCGAATTTCAAAAATGGTTCATCTCCAAAACAAACAGTTCGTTAGAAGACAAAATAGTGGCTCTACAGAAGGATATTAAGGACATCATGGAACGACAGTATTACCAATGCCGAAATACTAAGAAGAATGGACAAAACGACAGAAATCCTGACCACGATTAAAACCAGGAAACTACAATACCTGGGACACATCATGCGTAACTCTAGTAGATACGGACTCCTCCAGTGCATACTACAAGGCAAAGTTGAAGGAAAAAGAAACATTGGGAGAAGACAAATCTCGTGGCTTAAAAACTTGCGGAGTTGGTTCTCCACGACAACCACAGGCCTCTTCCGGCCAGCTGTGAACAAAGTAAAGATAGCCAATATGATAGCCAACATCCGGAACGGATTGGCACTTGCAGAAGAAGAAGAAGACAAAAAACTGAATTACTGTTGAAAGCATTTGAATTATTTGAGCTTTTTTTAAAAATGATTCTTTCACCACTATGGAAATCGGGACTAACAGTAATGCGGCAATAACAATATTGCTACATAGAAAAAAATGACTATGTCTGTATGCCTAAAAGCATGTGAGTGAGAAGCTTTGAAATCCAATTGAATTGCAAATTTTTAAAAGGGTTCATCTCGGGGATGATTCAAAATTGAATATTTTCTACTCCTACACTTTAATTGATATACCCAGTAGCCCAAAAGTAGGTATACAGTTTTGTATACATATATTTATTTATTTATATATTTATACAGAAATACTTTTATTACAGGGCTCCTCGCTCAGATTTCCAGCCATGGTTTACACTAGAAACAAAAAAAATATCTGTATACCTACTGTATACCAAACTTTCAGTGCGCTTATAATACCAAAACCGGTTATAACCATTTCGTTCCAAACATGCCCAAAAATACCAATTTGAGTTGTTTTCACCACTATGAAAACCAAACAAAAGCTGAGCAACCATTTTTGAATCAACATTTCAATTGAATTTCAAAAATGGTTCATCTCCAAAAATAACAATTTCGCAACTTGCAGTGCGCATATAATACCAAACCCGGTTATAACCATTTCGTTCCAAACGTGCCCAAAAATACCAATTTGAGTTAGTTTCACCACTATGAAAACCAAACAAAAGCTTAGCAACCATTTTGGAATCAACATTTCAATTGAATTTCAAAAATGGTTCATCTCCAAAAATAACAGTTTGTTAGAAGACAAAAAACTGAATTACTGTTGAAAGCATTTGAATTATTGGAGCATTTTTTTTAAATGATTCATTCACCACCATGTAAATCGGCAATAACAGTAATACGGCAACAACAATATTGCTACATAGTAAAAATTGACTATGTCTTTATGCCTAAAACCATGTCAGTCAAAAGCTTTGAAATCCAATTGAATTGCAAATTTCGAAAAGGGTTCATCCCCAGGATGATTCAAAATTGACTATTTTCTTCTCGTACACTTTAATTGATATACCGAATAGCCCAAAAGTAGGTATACAGTTTGGTATACAACTATTTATATATTTATTTATTTATATATTTATACAGCAATACTTTTATTACAGGGCTCCTCGCTCAGATTTCCAGCCATGGTTTACACTAAAAACAAAAGAAATACCTGTATACCCACTGTATAATTGTATACACCTGTATACTGTATACCTGTATACCTACTTTTGGGCCTGTATACCTACTCGTATTCGTTACGAAACTCGCCAAGGCTAATTTCGTAATTCTCATACTCGTGTCTTAATAACCATCATTATAGGCTCGTTGCATAATATACTAATTTACAATTAGAAAAACTATTTTACAAATGAATACTATTAAAAAATTGAACAGACTGTAGGAGTTTAAAAGAAAATTCCAGATGTGTTTCTGCTATTTTTTTTCTTACATTTTCTCATATCTCCTTAAAATCGGCGTATATGGCTTCTGAAGCTTATTCCCTAAACTTAACTAATCAATTACCCTCATGTTTGCAAAATTGTTCAATATGATAAATTATACCATGATTTTTTTGATTACAGTTATGTCCAGTTGAATAAAATTATTGTTAAAATGTTGGATTACACTTTCAAAATCACTCGGCAAACTGTTGCCAAAACATGACTTAACAACTATTCAAAATCCAAAAACACTGAACATCTTTAAAACTGTCAAGAGGAGAGATTGAATGTAAAACATCTGAATATCACGTATCATATCAATGAACTTCCATGAAAGGGTTCTTTTTACATATGGCAAATTCCTGCCCATTTTGCACTTCAGGAAAGTCTTTGTTCATAGCAATATAAATATTATTAGCAACACCAAAGAATATACAATCCTCCAGATGTATCTTCTTTGGCTACACCTATCATTAAGTGCAATTCTGAAAGTGGAATTATTTATAGAATTGCTAAGTTTTCAGCTGCTTGTTTAGATTGTTTCAGATGATTAAATGATGGGATGGAAAATTCAGTTGTTAAATTTCTTCAAATCATTTTTGTTTCCTTCACAAACTAACCAATTATTATAATTTGTTTTAATTTGTCCAGCTCCAAAAGCTCCACAAAAATCTTAAAATACCTTTATTGAGCAAATTATATTTATCTATATTACACCATGTGCAAGGATATTGAAATATTTGATTCAAATATGTTTGTTCCAGCAGCTTTACGTAGCTCCAAAGAATATACAATCCTCCAGAGGATGTATCTTCTTTGGCAACACCAATTATTTTTAATTAGAATTAATTAGAATTATTTATAGAATTATTGCGTTTTCAGCTGATTTATTGGATTGTTTCAGATGATTAAATGATGGGATGGAAAATTCAGTTGCCCAATTTCTTCAAATCATTTCATTATTTGATCAGATATCGAACATTTTCATCAGATATCGATTTCAATTGGGGGTCACAAACATTTTTTTTCATTTTTTTTTCTCTCTAAGAATTATGGTTATGGTAAAAATACTAAATAGTAAAAAAAAAACATTTGCAATTAAAACTACGTTGTAAAATTAGTGAAATTAGTGTTTCTATGGGTATCTATAATGGGCCATCCTCTATCTACACTTATCTACACAGAGGTTCGAACTCAGGCATATCAACGTTGCAATTAGTGATTTATATTATATTTCAGGGTTCAGGACGAAGTTTACGTAAACCCGAAATTAAAACAGGGGGTTGCCAAATATTCTTAATGCAATAATTAAAAATTACATCTAAAATATGATGATTAAAAATTATAATAAAAGAGAAATAAAAAATAATGCTCAAATTATTTTAAGTGGTTTCAACAGTAATTCATTTTTTTGTCTGCAGACAAATTTTTATTTTTGGCGATGAACCCTTTTTGAAATTTGAAATTCAATTGAAATATTGATTCAAAAACTGTTGCTCAGGTCTAAATCCGTTTTTTTCATTATTTTTATTTTGTATACAACATTTTTAATGATGCACATGTAAGTCATTTTGCTTAGCAAAATAAATGTTAACTTTCATCAGATATCGATTTCCATTGGGGGTCTCAAACAATTTTTTTCATTTTTTTTTCCTCAAAAATTCTGTATTTTTTTTAATCTTAGAGTTCTAAGAGTTGTGGTTATGATAACAATACTAAATAGTAAAAAAAAATCATTTTCACTTAGAACTACATTGTGAAATTAGTGAAATTTAAGTGTTTCTATGGATATCTTTAATGGGCCATCCTCTACACTTATCTACACGGAGGTTCGAACTCAGGCATATCAACGTTGCAATTAGTGATTTATCTTGGATTTCAGGGTTTAGCCCGAAGTTTAGTTAAACCCGAAAATTAATCAGGTGTTGCCAAATATGCGTAATGCCATAATTAAAAATCCCATCCAAAATATGATAAATAAAAATGAAAGAGAAATGAAAAAATATCAAATATATCATTAAATAACCCCCAAATATGTTCAATTAGGTTTATTTAGGCAAATGTATTTGTGACTAATTTTAAAAATAAAAAAAATATCAAATATATTATTAAATAACCCAAAACAAAACCACAAAAAATAAATGACTACGTAACGCTTTTGGTGGATGCGCCGGGTCTATTTATATAATTTTGTTACTGCTTGTTTAATTATGTGGAAATATGTCGAAGTAATGCTTTTAAAAAAATTAAATTATTCCCGGATAACTGATTGGGCATCCCTTTGACCAAATTAACTTGTAAAATGATTGGTGAGTAATTTTTTTTTCTAAAATTTGCAGTTATTAATTAATTGCCCGGCGCCTCCACAATGGTGGAGGCGCCGGGTAAAGAAATTTTGTTCGTAATTCATTCTCAGTAATATTACTTTTGGCTTTAGAAATGTAGCTAATTAAACTCGGTTACATATTTATTTTTAACTAAGAAGGCTGTGGTTTCATTTTATAAAGTTTTACATATACAAAACACCAACAAAAATGATCTGACAGTATTAAACATTATTAAATGACAGATTTCTATCAACGTTGCCTAATTCATATATTAAATTATTTAAATTATTGCTTGAATTAATCAAGTGTGCTGGTTTAAAGTCAACCAATCATCAACTACTTATATTTTATATTGATGTGCTTTTGTAAAATAAAAATAGCAAATAAATTCTGTACTCAATAGATACTCAATTTGATAGCAACATTGTCCACTGTCATGAAATATAACCTCTTTTGTTTTAAATAAAACCTATTTTTTTAAGTTAGTCACTTTTTACATTGGCCAACAATACTGCCACCCTAACAGAACCAACTTATTTAAAAATAAAAATGGAACAGAGTTTACTTCCCTTTGCGATTCGACGGTGGCAAAACCGAATAATATTTTGATGATTCTGTTTCTGCCTTAGCGTGATATTTTGACTGTTGAATTTGGTGGGGAATTAAAAAAAACATTTTTTAAATTTTGAATATGGTACAAAACTCTCAATATTGTTAAATACAGTCATGCTCACATAAATCTAGTACACACAATTTGACATTGCTATATAAAATTGCTATTGTAACATTATTTCTTGTACTAGATTTATATGAGCATGACTGTATTTAACAATTTTGAGAGTTTTGTACCTTACTCAAAAATTAAAAAAATGTTTTTGTTTAAAAAAAACCTTCGGGAATAAATTGGATTATTTTCATATTGATTTGGGTGGGAATCACATCGACTATTAAAAAGTGCAAGAATTATCTCGAATTGGTTACAACCACTTTAAAGTATTCACTTACACCCCTTGGTACAAAAAAAGTTTGCCTTTAGTACAAAAATTTCCTTTTTGCGAAACAATTTTCGGAGAGAAATCGAACAATTTTAATATTGACTCGGGCGAAAATCGAACCCACGGCTGTTTGCCATGTGATTTTCGGGGGGGTGGAGGTTATCTGGGAACGGCGCAACGGGTGGTTTGCCGTCGCGAGCCGCCGATTTTATACGGCCCATCGGGGTCCCGTATAAATCGGCGCGCCAGGCCGTCGGAGTCGTCCTCCACGAGGCGGTTCCCACACCCCACACTCCCGCCACCCACCCCAATCCTCCGCCGCCCCCGGAAAACCGTGGGGCCCGCGCCCCGGAACTACCTGTCGCGTCACGCTTCCCGCCCCCAATCCTGGCGGCAGGTCGCACGTGAAATTTAAGAACACCCAAAAAAGACAAGTGATTTTACTTCGGAGAACGCAACTTGATGTAATTACTAATTGGCGAGGATATTTCCGCGATTGGGAGATATTTATTGCGACTCGAACTGCTAGTGTCTTTAAAAAATGAAGCAAAACTGAATGAAAAAAACATGCAGAAATAATTGAAAATTTGCCAGTTATCATTAACATTTACACCGCAAACATGAAAATTTGCCAGTTATCATTAAAATTTAGACCACAATCACGTTAATAATGTTTTTAATTGAAAATACATTCATGCACTAAATGGATTGTTGAATGTCTAAAGCGCTTTTCTATCAGTCACTGAAATTTCTGAAAATTATTTGTCGCAAAATTGTAATTTTTTTCCAGATCTGTATACAGTATGCCTAAAAATAAATCCTCTGAAAATTTGACCATGAGTACATCTGAAATTAGTGAGATAATCGAGATCTTAACTTAACCGAGGTGATCTGAATATTACAATTATTCAGGGTTGATTTCCTACCCCCCAACAGCAAATTGGAAAGTGTCAGTTACAGGGTATATTCACAGACCCTTTAGGTCTAACATAAATAAGTTTTATTGAGCGAAAATTTTATGCACACTTTTTATGATATTTTTATATATTCTGAATGTTCAACTTTCCGAGTTGACCAGTCACTGAAATTTCTGAAAATTTATCTGTCACAAATTTTGATTTTTTTGCCAGATCTGTATACACTATGCCAAAAGACAAATCCTCTGAAAATTTGACCTCGAGTACATCTGAAATAAGTGAGAAAATCGAGAACTTAACTTAATCGAGTTGATCGGAATATTACAATTATTAAAGGTTGATTTTCTACCCTCCAACAGCAAATTGGTAAGTGTCACTTACAGGGTATATTCACAGACCCTTTATCTCTAATATACATAAGTTTCATTGAGCGACAATTTGATGCAAACTTTGTATGATATTTTAAAATATTCTGAATGTTCAACTTTCCGAGTTGACCAGTTTTCAGTCACTGAAATTTCTGAAAATTTATCTGTCAATTTTTTTAAATTTCTTCTCCAGATCTGTATAGTTACTATATATAAATCCTCTGAAAATTTGACAACGAGTATATCAGTAGTATATCGAGCTATTAACTTTCCGAGTTGACCAGTATAAGTTATCAGTCACTGAAATTTCTGAAAATTTATTGAATGGATATTTTGAAAATTTTATGCCAGATCTGTGTACAGTATACTGGAATACAAATCCTCTGAAAATATGACCACGAATATGTCTTACACAAGTGAGAAAATCGAGTTATTAACTTTCCGAGTTGACCAGCATAAGTTATCACTCACTGAAATTTCTGAAAATTTATCCGTCGGAAATTTTGTATCTTTATTGCCAGATCTGTATACAGTATGCCTAAAGATTAATCCTCTGAAAATTTGACCACGAGTACATCTGAAATAAGTAAAAAAGATTGATTTCCTACCCTCCAACAGCAAATTGGTTAGTGCCACTGAAATTTCTGGAAATTTATCTGTCAGAAATTTTGATTTTTTTTTACCAGATCTCTATACGGTATTACTAAATATAAATCCTCTGAAAATTATACAACAAGTATATCAGTAGCATATCGAGCTATTAACTTTCCGAGTTAACCAGTAAAAGTTATCAGTCACTGAAATTTCTGAAAATTTATTGAATGGATATTTTGAAAATTTTATGCCAGATCTGTGTACAGTATACTGGAATACAAATCCTCTGAAAATATGACCACGAATATGTCTTACACAAGTGAGAAAATCGAGTTATTAACTTTCCGAGTTGACCAGCATAAGTTATCGTCACTGAAATTTCTGAAAATTTATCAAATGGATATTTTGAAAATTTTATGCCAGATCTGTATACATTATACTTAAATACAAATCATCTGAAAATATGACCACGAATATGTCTTATATAAGTGAGAAAATCGAGTTATTAACTTTCCGAGTTGACCAGTATAAGTTATTAGTCACTGAAATTTCTGAAAATTTATCTGTCTGAAATTTTGATTTTTTTTAGCAGATCTGTACACAGTATGCCTAAAGATAAATCTTCTGAAAATTTGACCACGAGTACATCTAAAATTAGTGAGAAAATCGAGATCTTAACTTAACCGAGTTAATCGAAATATTCAGGGTTGATTTCCTACCCTCCAACGGCAAGTTGGTAAGTGTCACTTACAGGATATATTCACAGACCCTTTAGGTCTAACATAGATAAGTTTCATTGAGCGTCAATTTGATGCACACTTTTTATGATATTTTTAAATATTCTGAATGTTCAACTTTCCGAGTTGATCAGTCACTGAAATTTCTGAAAATTATCTGTCAGAAATTTTGATTTTTTTTACCAGATCTGTATACAATATGCCTAAATATAATTCCTCTAAAAGTTTGAATACGAGTACATCTGAAATAAGTGAGAAAATCGAGATCTAAACTTAACCGAGTTGATCAGCATATTACAATTATTCAGGGTCGATTTCCTACCCTCCAACGGCAAATTGGTAAGTGTCACTTACAGGGTATATTCACAGACCCTTTAGGTCTAACATACACAAGTACATAAGTTTTATTGAGCGACAATTTGATGATATTATAGATTCATTTTCAATATCTAGTCCATGAAAGAAGTTGTTTTAAACATTTCACGTTAGTTTGTATTACTATCAGAAGAATTGAGATTTAGTTGAGAACTTTGTTTTATTATAACTACAACTATAATGTAGTCAATAATGTAGTCCTTAATATAGTATACTTCTAGATTGGTAAGAGTTGTCTTGCTGATTGCTGGTAGGCGTATGTCTAAATGAATAACTTTTTAACGTTTTATATGCTGCGTGTAATTCGCCACTGCACTCCGATAAATAAAACGATCGCAACGGTTCGGGTGTCGTCGTGACATATAATTATTTTTTCGTATGCGGTCGTTGCCGTTACGATCGCTGTGTGGAATTCGAAATTGTATTAGCGGCTGCGAGTGCATTTCAGTGATAAAATATTCGTGATAAAGTGGATAAACTCGACAAAATCGTTACAATTTCTTTAAAAATAAGGCTCTAGCTCATCGATTTGGTTTAAAAAGTATGCACTAAATAGTATGCAATGTTCAACTGTTTACAAATTATTACGTGCAGTACCTTCAAGTGAGCGACCGAGTGCTTAGTAAATTGCACTCATCATTGTAGGGAAGTCTTTGCTCTGCCCTTCCGTCCGTTCGATCGCTGCCCCCTCGTTATGGCAGGAAGGCTCGGCCCTTTAATTATCAGCGCGTTAGTAATTCACGTGTCATAAATAATTGTCCTCATCTGGGGCTCGGGGCCGCGGGTCGTCGGTGTAATTGCGTGGAGTGCGGAACGCGGGAGGATCTGAAAGCGGCGAATCCCGAATCCTCGAGCACTTAGATAAACGTAATGCATTTTTAATGACTTAATAACACACATGCGCGGATGGTAATGCCGGCAATTAGCGAGAAGAAAACAGTGGCTGGCGCACGGAGCGGGCGGAATAAAATTGCAGCAGCCAAGGTATAATGTATATTAATTCGGGCAGCACTAGCATACATGCACGAGGGGGTTGGCGGGGGCGGCGAGGGAGAGGGGCCGTCCGGCGTGATAGTAATAATAAACCATTTTCCGTAATGGCCGGGCTCCCAGAAAGCCGGGGCTAACAAACTGAAATTAAAATTTAATTAACCGCCATAAATTCCGCAAGACTCGCGAAATTAAGATTCACTATATGACATTGTTTGGACCGCTCGAATAAAGTGGCATTAGATTAATTAAAAGTGAAAAACTGTGTTATATTACCCGAGTTTATATGCTTCTTTCCACTGGATACATTAGGGCGGAGGGACGGTTCTTAAGTGAGAGCCCGGGCCGCGCTATTATTTTACATTAATACGGTGAGCTTTAATATTCAGCCATAATGCGAGTTTAGTGTAACGCTTTATTCAAGATTGATTACAAATTTAGAACTTTATAATCTAAAGTAGCTTCTTGTATTCATTCCGCCCCTGCTGTATATATATATACGGGCGCGTACACGTAAATGCAATGTGCCTCCCCACTCACACCCGCCCCCCGCTCATCCTTCATCGCGTTATGAATTTAATTAATATTCTAACGCCGGGGGAAAGTAGCAGAAAAAGCCGTGAACAATGCGGGCGAAACATGAGGGCGTCGCGCGCGCAGCCGAAACGCGCCGCCTCTCAGAAATTCAATTAATTTTATCAACGCAAATGCAGAATTGCGATAATTTCAATAACGTCGAATTTTATAAATAATTTAACTTTATCGGGTGCAATTCCGCCCCCGCCGGCCACCGAGTGCGCTTAATTAACGCGCTTTTTGCGATCGCGCACTCACCCCCGGCCGCGCCTGTACCACTTTGGCCGCCCCCGACCCAACCCCGTCCACCCCCGTGTCGTGCGATTAATCGATGATTGCGAGCGCGCCGATGCGTTCATTTATCTCCATCGCTTAAATTACTCGCCGCCCGCGTTTTTTCCCCAACGTATTAACGTCGCGACCGTAACTCGCCGCTTAATTGGCGATCCGAGCCTCGTTAAGGCCGCTAATTGCACTAAATCGAGGTGATTTAATATGTACGAAGGTTAGATGAATGGTTACAGTATTACCGTAGTCGAGAGCGCGAAGAGTAAGTGCCCAGTCAAGACCGCACTTTACCAAAAATGTCAATTAGAACACGAGGCATAATTAAATTTCTAACTATACATATTTTACAAAAACTACAAAAGAAATCGATCAAATAAAAAATATTTACCAGAACTGGTGCATTTTGTTAATAATATACCCCATCGAGACTCACATATATAACTTTCATTGGGCGGCAGTTTGATGCACACTTTTATATTGTTAAATATTCTGAATGTTCAACTTTCCGAATTGACCGAGTTGAAAATTTATCTGTCGGACATTTTGATTTTTTTTGCCAGATCTATACGCAGTATGCCAAAATATAAATCCTCAAGAAATTTGACCTCTAGTTTGTCTCATATAAGTGAAAAAATTGAGTAGTTAACTTTCCGAGTTGATCGGATTTTTATAAATATTCAGGGTTGATTTACTACCCTCTAACGATAAATTGGTAAGTGACACTTACAGGATATATTCACAGACCATTTAGGTCTAACATACATAAGTTTCATGGAGCGACAATTTGATGCACATTTTTTATGATATTTTTAAACATTCTGAATGTACAACATTCCGAGCTGACCAGTTATCAGTCACTGACATTTCTGAAAATTTATCTGTCGGATATTTTGAATATTTATTGCCAAATCTATACGCAGTATGCCTAAAGATAAATCCTTAAGAAATTTGACCTCGAGTATGTTTGAAATAAGTGAAAACATTGAGTAGTTACTTTATGAGTTGATCGGATTTTTATAAATATTCAGAGTTGATTTTCTACCCTCCAACGGCAAATTGTTAAGTGACACTTACAGGGTATATTCACAGACCATTTAGGTCTAACATATACAAGTTTCATTGAGCGACAAATTGATGCACACTTTTTATGATATGTTTAAATATTCTGAATGTTCAACTTTTCGAGTTGACCAGTTATCAGTCACTGAAATATCTGAAAAAAATTCTGTCGGATTTTTTTTTTTTTGCCAAATCTACACGCAGTATGCCTAAATATAAATCCTCTGAAAATTTGACCACGAGTACATCTGAAATAAGTGAGAAAATCGAGATCTTAATTTAACCGATTTTATCGGAATATTACAATTATTCAGGGTTGATTTCCTATCTATAAGGTTGAGCGACAGTGTGATGCACACTTTTTAGGATATTTTTTAATTTTCTGAATGTTCAATTTTTCGAGTCGGCCAGTTGTTAGTCACTGAAATATCTGAAAATTTTTCTGTCGGATATTTTAATTTTTTTTGCCTAATCTACACGCAGTATGCCTTAAGATAAATCCTCAGAAAATTTGAGCTGGAGTATGACTCAAATAACTGAGAAAATTGGTAGTTAACTTCCACAACTTTTCTGAACAACTTTTCGAGCTAACCAGTTATCAGTCACTGAAATTTCTGAAAATTTATCTGTCGGATGTTTTGAATTTTTTTTACCAGATCTACACGCAGTATGCCTAAAGATCAATACTTAAAAAAATAAACGTCGAGTATGTCTTAAATAAATGAGAAAATTGAGTAATTAACTTTCCGAGTTGATCGAATTTTTAAAAATATTCAGGGTTGATTTACTACCCTCCAACGGCAAATTGGTAAGTGACACTTACAGGGTATATATTTACAGACCCTTAAGGTCTAACAAACATAAGTTTCATTGAGCGACAAATTGATGCACACTTTTTATGATATTTTTAAATACTCTGAATGTTCAACTTTCCGAGGTGACCGACCAGTTAACAGTCACTGAAGTTTCTGAAAATTTAGATGTCTGAAATTTTGATTTTACATAAGTTTCATTAAGCGACAGTTTGATGCACACTTTTAATAATATTTTTAAATATTCTGAAAGTTCAACTTTCCGAGTTTGCCAGTTGTTAGTCACTGAAATTTCTGAAAATTTATTTGTCGGATATTTTGTTTTTTTTTTGCTAGATATATACGCAGTATGTCTAAAGATAAATCCTCAGAAAATTTGACCTCTAGTATGTCTGAAATAAGTAAAAAAATTGAGTAGTTACTTTATGAGTTCATCGGATTTTTATAAATATTCAGGGTTGATTTACTACCCTCCAACGGCAAATTGGTAAGTGATACTTACAGGGTATATTCACAGACCCTTTAGGTCTAACATACATAAGTTTCATTGAGCGACAAATTAATGCACAGTTTTTATGGAATTTTTAAATATTCTGAATGCTCAATTTACCGAGCTGACCAGTTATCAGTCACTGAAATTTCTGAAAATTTATCTGTCGGATATTTTGTTTTTTTTTGCCAAATCTATACGCAGTATGCCTAAAGATAAATCCTCAGAAAATTTGACCACTAGTACATCTGAAATAAGTAAGAAAATCGAGATCTTAACTTAACCGAGTTGATCGGAATATAACAATTATTCAGGGTTGATGTTCTACCCTCCAACGGAAAATTGGTAAGTGTCACTTACAGGGTATATTCTTTAAAAAAATGAGTAGTTACTTTACGAGTTGATCGGATGTTTATAAATATTCAGGGTTGATTTACTACCCTCCAAGGGCAAATTGGTAAGTGACACTTACAGGGTATATTCACAGACCCTTTAGGTCTAACATACATAAGTTTCATTGAGCGACAAATTGATGCACACTTTTTTGGCATTTTTAAATATTCTGAATGTGCAACTTTCAGAGTTGACCAGTCACTGAAATTTCTGAAAATTTAACTGTCAGAAATTTGGATTTTTTTTTGCCAGATCAATACGCAGTATGCCTAAAGATGAATTCTAAGAAAAATTGACTTCGAGTATGTCTCAAATAAGTGAGAAAATTAAGTAGTTAACTTTCAGAGTTGTTGGGATTTTTATAAATATTTAGGGTTGATTTACTACCCTCCAAATTGGTAAGTGACACTTACAGGTTATATTCACAGACCCTTTTGGTCTAACATACATAAGTTTCATTGAGCGACAATTTGATGCACACGTTTCATGGTATTTTTATGGTATGTTATGGTATGTGTGAATTAAGTAAGAAAATGGAGCTATTAAGTTTTTAGAGTTATTACTAAGACTTTGTGGTGGTATAATTCATTATGTAATCGTCCGCGGACAGCTTTTATAAAAATGATGGCTAAAAAAAACCAAGGGTAATTATGTCGTGTCGTGTTGGCAGGTGGGCGCGGGCGAGTCCCCCTAGGCCGAAAAACGCGACTGATCCGCGCCCCTCAACTGCCACCCCCCGCGCCCGATTAATCCGGAAATTAATTAACACATAGCCAGAAACACGTACAATTAATCTAAAAGGTGGCGGGCGTTTCGCGCTCCACGTCCACGTCACCCCCCTTAATTCCGGCAACATGCTACCCGAATTATTTTATTAGTATTTCGACGGGGCGGGGCGGGGTGGAGCGCGGGGGCGGCGGCGGCGGCGCGCGGTGTAAATTTAATTTAATTAACGCCTCCGAACTAATTAATTCGCCGCTTAAATCATGCACGAAATGTGTGTGTGTGTGCACGGTGAGCATGAGCAGCCCTGATGTGTGTGTGTGCGAGTGTGTGTGTGAGTTGTGCCGCCGGACCAATTATGAAGGGTGGTATGGGGGTAAGTTTCGCGCGATGGTGCGCGGATTGCCTCGGAAACGTCTGCAATTCCTCACTTGAACCTGGAAAGCACTCCGTACCCTTCGAGACGCGTGATCAATAAGTGCAGAGCCTAATTGTTTAATTAGTTAATTAATCAACCAGCCGGGCAACGTGCTAATTAGTTTCATTCAATTCGTTAATAAGCATCCACCTCTCCCGGTGCGTATTAATTATCCCGTTCGATTCCGACGTCTTGGGGGCGGACGCCGTCCGCCGATCTAAGTGATTGTTATCGCCGACCCCACGGGGGCGGGCAGGGGGCGGCGGCGGCGGCGGGGGTGCACTGCATCAGGCAATTGGTGGCCTGCGGGCCGCTCCCATGCATTATTCAATTGTGCATTACACATGTGCGCCCCTGCCCGTTGTTTATTGCTCTTCCTCATTATATTATGGAGGTCCCGTGACTATTCCTGCCCGCCCTTTGTCACCTGCACTTTCTTGATTGCCTCACGGAGGCGCCACCCTTTTGAATCGGCCCCCACGGCCGCGGCGGCGGCGGCGGGGATCCCTTAAAACATGCACACACCCAACAGACACAAAAAAAAAATCGGTAATGAAGAATGCAGAAGTTGCGCACTTTCCCCTTTTCTACTTACTCTTGAATGGTTGAGAACCAAAGAGACGTACATTTTTAACGAAAATCATGTCTCTCGAAGGGTTAGGAGAAGCAAAGAGACGCAGATTAAAAAAAAAATCATATCTCTCGAAAGGTTAAGAGAAGCAAAGAGACCTACATTTTTAACAAAACTCATGTCTCTCGAAGGGTTAAGAGAAGCAAAGAGACGCACATTTAAAAAAAAATCATATCTCTCGAAGGGTTTAGAGAAGCAAAGCAAAGCAAACGCATTTTTAACAAAAATCATATCTGTCGAAGAGTTAAGAGAAGATACGAACATCTCTCTTAGAAATCAAATCAGTGCGATTGCAGTCACCATGTGACGGTCAATTTCTGATTACTTTTGTTTACTTTTGTTTTGTTTTTAGGATCATCGTAGGCAACTTTTAGCGCGATATTTTAGTACCGCTATGACCCAGAATGAAACAAAAACCAAATATATGATATGGGGCGGCAAAAATCTCGGGAAAAGCAAGCATCTAAAAATCAAAGTAGAAACCAAGAAGTACAAGTTCGCAGAAGAAGAGTCTTTCGCATATCTTGTAGTGCAGTTCACAAGAACACTAAGTAGTGCTGTCGAAATCAATGCCAGCATAGCAGCAGCAACAAAAAGTGCGCATGCATTGAAGTCAATAATTTCGGGCAAGGTGTTCTCTAGGGCAACAAAACTAAGGGTGAACAAAACCATCATAAGACTCGTAGTAACGTACGCGAGTGAGGTGTGGACTCGACGCAAACAGGACCAAGTGCTACTAAGTGTGTGGGAAAGAAAAAATCTAAGGAAAATATATGGAGGAAAACAAATAGAGGGCAACTGGACAAGAAGAACCAACCAGGAAATAAGAGAACTGTATGGAAATGCCCAGATAGTGGGGGTAGTGAAAGCTCAAAGACTAAGATGGCCAGGACACCTAGCAAGAATGAAAAAACAGAGGACTCCAAGTAGGATATGGACATTAGAAATAAGTGGAAATACAAGAAGAGGAAGACCCAAAACCCAGTGGAAGAACGAAGTTAAAGTAGACTTAGAACTTCTCAAAAAGAGTGGAATACTGGAGAGAAATAACCAAGGATAGGAAAAAAATTGGCTCAGATTGTCAATAATGCCAAGGGCCTCCAAGGCCTGTAGCGCTCGTATATATACAATATGACCCAGAGTCATGGCCCACATGACATTGGGCCACATCACATTGTACATGGCCCATTCTGGGCCACATTCTAGCCCGGCCCCCCAGGCTGGGATTTCTGACCTTTATTTAGTGCCAATGGTAGGTTGAAATCCCATAGTAATATCAAATATAAAGTAAAGTAAAGTATATTTTCTAGCCTTTTCGACCCAACATTTTCAATGGTCTCACTAAAATCAACATACTATTCTAAATCATTTTGCAAATGGTAGTTGTGCTTCTTTGCCTTGTATTCAATGGATTTTCTATTCAGATAGATTCAGATAGATTCCATTCCATAGCTGATAGATTCAATGAATCTACCAGCTAAAGAAACAGTACCTTCTGCACAAAACAATTTAAAGGTGAGGCAGATGCTGACAAATATACCTTCAAGTATTTTGTCGTAATTCTGAAAACTAATCCAACGTGTTTCAACTTTCTTGTAAATACTTTACAATACTAATATTTCCACTTGCGATATTTGTTTTTCAGATGCAACATGTTCACATCTAACATTACTGTCTGCTTCGATTGATTTTGGGCTCGTCAATCCATTTGACACTGATTTTCTGTTTGCACTTCAATGTTCTAATTATTAACATCACTATCTCTACTGTAGCAATTAAGCTATCTTCATTTTTAGATCCGAAAAAAGTTTTGGATTGATGACCTTGCAATGCTTTCGATTCTTTCTCAGATATAAGTTTAGTCTTCTGAGAGTTGGACGTTTTAAATTTGAATTGTACATAGCAGCTGATCTAATCAGCCAAACCTGGTGCCAAACCTGAATTTGAAAATTTTGAATTGCAACTGTCAAAATATGTCAAATTCTTAGCTGCAGCTGTGAAAACCTGCGAATTTTTTAATAGATATTGACAATTTTTTTGTCAATTTTTGATGTCCCAGTGCAAAATTGTAAAGAGCTATTAGATCGCACTTGAAAACAACAGTAACACTACACTAAAATTAACATTTTTCAGTAGGATTGATAAAGTTTTGTTGATGTTTTTTTTGTCATAAAAGATTACCATTAATATACTGCTTGTAGCAATTCTTCTGCTATTTTTAACAACTTTCTAAATGGGTACATTTCCCAACTGAGACATTCAAAATCTATAAAATTCAAAGCTTCTGCTGTGAAAATCTGTTAATTGTTTAATATGTTCTGCCCGAATCTGTTGAACTTTGCCAATTTTTGATATCCCAGTTTTGAAATGTTAACTTCTATCAGTTTTTTAGTGCAACAGTTCACATAGGTAAAATTCTCAATTGAAACAGTCAAAATCTGTCAAATTTTCAATTGCATCTGTGAAAATATGTCAAATTCTTGAAAGTGAAAACCGGCGAATTTTTTAATAGATTCTGCCAAAATTTGTCCATTTTGTTGCCCTTAGTGCAAAATTGTAAAAAGGTATCAGATCGCACATGAAAACAACAGTGATACTACACAAAAATTAACATTTTTCAGTAGAATTTGTCAAGTTTTGCTGTTTTTTTTTTGTCATAAAAAGATTACCATTAATATACTGCTTATAGCAATTCTTGTGTTGTTTCTAACAACTTTCTAAACGGGTATAATTCCCAACTGAGACATTCAAAATCTATAAAATTCAAAGGTTTTGCTGCGAAAATCTTTCAATTGTTTAATATGTTTTGCCTGAATCTGTTGAACTTTGCCAATTTTTGATATCCCAGTTTTGAAATGTTAACTTCTATCAGATTTTTTAGTGCAACAGTTCACATAGGTCAAATTCTCAATTGAAACAGTCGAAATCTGTCAAATTTTCAATTGCAACTGTGAAAATATGTCAAATTCTTGAAAGTGAAAACCGGCGAATTTTTTTATAGATTCTGCCAAAATTTGTCCATTTTTGTTGGCCTTAGTGCAAAATTGTAAAAAGGTATCAGATCGCACATGAAAACAACAGTGATACTACACAAAAATTAACATTTTTCAGTAGAATTTGTCAAGTTTTGCTGATTTTTTTTTGTCATAAAAAGATTACCATTAATATACTGCTTATAGCAATTCTTGTGATAGTTTTAACAACTTTCTAAATGGGTACAATTCCTAACTGAGACATTCAAAATCTATAAAATTCAAAGGTTCTGCTGTGAAAATCTGTCAATTTTTCAATAGGTACTGCCAGAATCTGTTAAAGTTTGTCAATTTTTGATATCCTAGTTTTAAAATGTAAACATCTATCAGATTTTTAAGAGCAACAGTTCACATACGTTAAATTCTCAATTAAAACCGTCGAAATCTGTCAAATTTTCAATTGAAACTGTCAAAATATATCAATTTTTCTGCTACAGCTGTGAAAAACTGTCAATTTTTTAATAGATACTGAAAAAAATTGTCTATTTATTGATGTCCCAGTACAAAAAATGTAAAAAGCTATCAGACCGCACGAGAAAACAACAGTCACACTACACAAATATTAATATTTTTCAGTAGGATTTATTAAGTTATGCTGATTTTTTTTTTATCATAAAAAGATTACCATTAATATACTGCTTATAGCAATTCTTGTGCTCTTTTTAACAACTTTCTAAATAGGTACATTTCCCAACTGAGACATTCAAAATCTATAAAATTCAAAGCTTCTGCTGTGAAAATCTGTCAATTTTTCATTAGATACTGCCTGAAACTGTTAAACTTTGTCAATTTTTGATATCCTAGTTTTAAAATGTAAACATCTGTCAGATTTTTAAGTGCAAGAGTTCACATAGTCAAATTCTCAATTAAAACCGTCGAAATTTATAAAATTTTGAATTGCAACTGTAGAAATATGTTAAATTCTTAGCTGCAGCTGTGAAAACCAGTCAATTTTTTAATAGCAACTGAAAAAAAAAATCTATTTTTGATGTCCCAGTGCAAAAATTTAAAATGGCTAGGCCAGGCTCCCCCCCCTTGGCTCGCCCCCTTGAGGGGACCATGCATTGTACATACAAATTTTATGACGCAGATTTTGAGAAATAGTTTTTTGTTAGAAGTACCTAAATTGAAGTTTTTTTGGACGAATCATTGCTGTTCTGGATGGCATATTGTCTGGAATAGCAGATGAGTCGGCTGATGAATAGCGAAAAACGACTGATTCTGCGAAATTTGTTCTTAGAATTCTTTAGTTTCGCGTGCATTTTCTTACTTTATGGAAATCATATCGAAATCTACAGAATCAGTTCTAGCAGGGGCAAATTCAACACTTCTAAAAGATTGAAATTTCAATACATATTTTTGTTATTATGGATGATTCCTTCGAATCCGTCATGCTAAAGGAGCTTCTATTTTTTATTTGTCTATACCAAAATTCTTCTAACTTTATAGAAATAATATCAAAATCTGCAGAAGATTTCCAAATTTCTAGAACATTCTTCTAACTTTATAGAAATAATATCAAAATCTACAGAACATTTTAAAATTTCTAGAACATTCTTCTAACGTTATAGAAATAATATCGTAATCTATAGAACTTTTTTTATTTATATTTATACTATTTATCAGTTTTCTATTTCTAGTACAAATATCTAGATTTGTATAATAAAGTTGCTGGCCACTATGTATGAATAAGGCATGCACACGTCTGTCACTATTATCTTGTACTTCATAATCCACATAAATATTTGCTGCGACATAAGCAAAGTGAGCACGCGACTGATATGGCCGAGACCTTACCGGGATCGCATTTCGTCAGGTGCAAGACTCCAAAACTAGATTAACCTCGACACCTTTCGCAACGCTATGTTAATAAATGCGTATTTACACGCGTAATTAGTACAGTTGATTACACTTACTGATTTATGACAGACAGGTATGGTAAATAGAGACGGGTGTCTGGGTGTTAATTGCTCACAAGAAATGTGAAATTATGTGAGGACCGTTTGCATACTTTGACTCTTTTACTTTCAAGACGTAATGATAACATAAATATGTGGCTATAATGAGGTGTAGTTGAGTTGTTTGATTAGTTTGATGCAGTGTACTACATATTATGATACCGTTTTAATAATATCAGATATACTGGGTGGTCCAAGATAAGGATGAACAACATGGGGATCTCGGAAACTTTTAAATGCGTTTCTGTTACAAAACAGTTGGGCAACAAGTGGTCAATAATATTCAGTTGATACTTTTTTTTATAATAAATATCTGTAAACCTTATGGGAGTTTTGTCCCCGTATTCTCGTAGCCTATCTACTACTCCTCAAGAAAATTAATCCTTATTTCCAGACTCGTACTGAAATGTTATTGTTTTAATGAATAATTTCTGAAATATTACAAATAATTTAACAATCGCAAGCACTCTTCATCTGCAGAAAAAATAACTTAAAATTCTATTTCACGTTTTTGTGTATTATTACCCACTTGCAATTTTTTTTTCGTGATAGTTTTCGAATTCATGATGAGATCCTCGAGTCTATTAAGATAAATTTTAATATCAAAATAAACTTAATTTAAAAGCTAACTTAACTATAGTTATTTATAAGAAAATGGGCGTTAAAATAGATTTCCAGTTACTAATTTCAATGTAATGTATCGAGCAAGTTATGTGTAATTCTTAGATCACATGTTTATTAAATTAAATTTTTGCAGAATTTAACAATGCATTATGGAATTACGCATTACCACTGATAAATCCATTGTGCGTTCTAAATTCATCAGAAAATAAAGCGTACATCAACAAGAGCTCGATTTTGCTACAAAGAGTATACTGGGAACCAATTATCGTGTTCATTGAAGTGATTCGAAAATATATTCATACCAATACTACCAAGAAGCATCAAATTGCAAGAGATTGGTATACAGCAAAAAAAAGGGCGAATAATGCACGAGTTTGCATTGCACCCGATTTACTGGCTCGAGCAATTTTGCCGAAACCCCGAACAATTTCAAGGCATTTAACATTTAAGCCCTTCAGCTATCAATACACACCGGAGTGCAACTTCCCGGAGGCCGCGCGATGCCGCCTCCCCAAAGTTCCACAGAAATTTCGAGAAAAT
The DNA here is from genome assembly GCA_951805005.1 of Othius punctulatus. NCBI lineage: Eukaryota > Metazoa > Arthropoda > Insecta > Coleoptera > Staphylinidae > Othius > Othius punctulatus. The sequence goes on from OX638142.1 coordinate 78,487,621, forward strand.
CGCAAACTTCGCCAGCAATGCAAACCGTAACGATCCTCCCGCGTAATATGCACGCAACTTTTAACAACACGTAATTGTGATGCGGATCTTAAAGAATTTGACACCATTACTCAACGCGAACAATATTAAGAAAATCGGGAAAATTGTAACGCCACGAACAGGGGAGTGAGTGCCAGTAATTTATTAAATATGATATCCATTTATTAGAAAATGTTTGCATAATAGAATAGAAAAACGTTTTGCACGTTTGTAATTTAAAAATATAGACAAGGATTTATATATCAGTTGACACCAAAATTCAGTTGACATCAAAATTCAATGATGTAAAATTTTATAATGAGATTCCACAAAATTCCTCTCTTACTAGTAAGCTGCCCCATAGTAAGCTTCAGCTTTCATTTGTGTCAAGACTGTCCGCACATCAACGAAGTCCACTGGTCCACTGGAAGTCATGTAATATTGTTACTGTATAGCATATTTGCTAAATAAAGTTCTATTATTATTATTATTATACTGGTGCGGAAATGGTCGAAATCGGAATTTTTCGCTCATTTGATTGCTATTAAAATCCAATATTGCGAACATAAGAAAATCAAAAGGTGACTATGAAAATTTGGACATCAAGTTGGTGCAGAAAATGTTTGGTACTGTCATCAGAAAGCTCACGTCGAAAAATACAAGAGTGACAAGTTTCACAAAATTTCCTTCAAAAGTAAAAAAGTTATAAAAGGAAAAGGAAAGTGCACTTTTTCAGTTTTTCAGCGATATTTCAGGAACTGTGCAAGATATCCCGGATTTCGTTTCAGAATATTGAAAGGCACAAAAATGAGAAACTTTAATCCCATTTGACCAACTCTGTATACATTTCCGTTTAATAGATCTTAATGGTGGGCATCGTAAAAGTGATCACCCTGTATTGATTTCTTAAACTAAACAACGATTTCAGAGTTTCTGTGATCTAAATAACGTATTTAAGGTTTTACAACCGGATAAACTACTTTCCTCTTCAAACGACCTCATAAAAATTGGAGCAACAAAACTCTCTACAAAACCCCAACATGAATTTAAAGGTGATGATCTCTATGATCAATTAATTACTTTAAAAAACTGCTTGAAATCAGAAATTCAGAAAATTAATACTATTAAAGAAGTCACAGAACTGTTATTAATAATTTTCAATAACCTCGCCTCCAGTTTTCCGGAGGATATAACAGGAGGATGCTTATTATTTTTGATCCTTCCAGTTACAACAGCGACAGCTGAAAGAAGGTTTTCCAAATTTAAACTAATAAAAAAACTGTTTTTGAATATCTATGGGGCAAGAAAGGCTATCAGACTTATCAGTATTGTCTATAGAAAAAGAAAAACTTATGAAATTAAAATCTTCAGCTATGGACGATATTATACAGGGTGTATGAGCCAAATGGAATAAATTCAATAATAAATAAATGGGGGCGTGTTCGAAAAAACGCTCGGACACGTCGATTGTTATTTTTAGTTGCGCATTTTTTTCAACAAAAACTTTTTATACAGGGTGTGTCATGTGACCGTGGCCAATACCAACTTTCTTATTTTAAATGCAACACCTGGTATATTATTCAATTTTTGGATTCTTCACAAAATTCTAGACATATTTCATATACAATGTCCTATACCTACCTTCAACTGTTTCGGAAATATTTTTCGGAACTACTTCAACCGAATATTTCCAAATCGGTGGATAGGGAGGCGAGGATCGATGGAATGGCCAGCACGATCCCCTGATCTGACGTCATTAGACTTCTTCTTATGGGGATATGTCAAAAGTATTGTATACAAAACTAAACCCCTCGACTTAGCTGACTTAAGAAGACGAATAATGCTTGCGATTAGATCGGTCACGCCTGAGATGTTAAGTAACGTTAGAAGAAATTTCTATTTAAGATTAGGATGTTGCCAAGACGTTCACGGCGAGCATTTTGAACATCTCCATTGAAATTTATTGTTTTTTTTTTGTTTTTTTACATTATCAAGAAATAAACAGTATTACTTATTAGTTTTTGAGTGTGTTGTAACGAATTTCTGTAATCAAATAATTTTCTTTTTTTAATGTTAATTTTTGCAATAAATCTGAAAACACTTAATATTTCCGAAACAGTTGAAGATAGGTATAGTACATTGTACATGAAATATGTCTAGAATTTTCTGAAGAATCCAAAAATTGAATAATACACTAGGTGTTGCATTTAAAATAAGAAAGTTGGTATTGGCCACAGTCACATGACACACCCTGTATAAAAAGTTTTTGTTGAAAAAAATGCGCAACTAAAAATAACAATCGACGTGTCCGAGCGTTTTTTCGAACACGCCCCCATTTATTTATTATCGAATTTATTCCATTTGGCTGATACACAGTGTATATACGTTCGACGAAAAAAACGCAAGAAAAGTACTTATTCTAGTAAATATTAAATTTTATATAGAAAAGTAAATATTCACTACAATATTTTTTCTTCTTTGGACAGAAGAAGCCTTTAACTCTTTGAGTAAAGTTTTTGGATATATATTGTTGGTTACGTTATTTTTTAATATACGTATATTTGTTTATGCGTTTTATTGTTTTTTATTTTTATTTTCTGTAAAAGCCCCCCCTCAGAAAATTTGATACAGGGCCCCCACAGGGCTAGCTACGCCACTGCTCTGTATTACTCTTTCTGAAGCTGTCAGGTCATGGTGAATGTAAATTTTGGTCTTGCTCAGCTTATTGGTATTTGCTTTCGTGATCTGTTCTTTAATTTTACATCGATCTACACTACCACCATACATGCTGTCGTGCTCTTGTTTATTTAATTTAAAAATACTACTCATTTTAATCCCAATCTTTGGAAAATGCATTGCAATTCGTCGTTGGGATTTAAATACATTGTATTTATAAAATCATTACGATAATGATCCACCACTGATTATATTAGCCCTAGCAATGAAATTCACCTTTCGGTGGAGGCGCGGGGATAATTCTTGCAGCAAATTCATATTTTTTGATTTGATTAAAGAACATCAATCCAAATTTGGAACACCTTTCAGTTCTCTGACAATTTTGCTATGATATTAATATAAAGATAAAATAATATGACTTGTTATTGAAAAATTGCAATTGATCGTGTTTGTCTTTCAGATGAATGCTGCTGCAGTGTGATATTAATTTCAGTGGGTCGTGGAGTGACTGCCTAGCTGCAGTGCGAGGAAATTGGTATTGATTCAGTCGGTCTGGCACAAATTAGCGTGCGCTTTATGTACACACTTTGCTTTTTTGTGGCCGGCCGTAAAAAAAGCCCGCACTTTTCTCGCCACTTACGAGGCGCTAATTAGACGCACCGGAGCGCGATGTGTGCACGCGTTTCTTAATTAACACCTGCCCCCGCCCTCCCCCCTGCCCCCCGCGCGCACAGTCATCGCCGGCACGTCTGAACCGGGCGCCTCCACCCTCGCGCAAAAACTTAATGAATAATTAAAAGATGAATGGATTAAGCAATATAAATTCCCGATGTAATCTGATAATTAAAGTGCCCCCGCCCGCCCGCCGCCCCTTGCTGCCTATATTGTTTGCGAAGTTACGGGGCAGCGTCGCGACGCCGCCGGGGGTGTGCGATGGAGGGGCAGGGGGGGGGGGGGGCGAGTGGTGTTTCTCTGCGCTGTTTCCGCGCGCCGTAACGCCGGTTCGTCTGTCTGCCCATTCAAAACATTCAGTCGTAGCGAGAAACGCGAGCGTGGAGCACCGGACGAGCGAGAGGCCCGTTCACACCGAGAGACGAGCATATCACAAGCACTGCAGTTTTGAGGGCGTCGCGACGCGGGAGCGCACGTGTGTGGTCCGGTTCGTCGGGGACCCCGACGAGTTTAGTGTCTTGCACCCTGAAGCGGGGAGATTTGGATAGAGGGCGGCCTTTTTTGCGTGGTGTTTGGAGTTTTTCTAGTCTCAGCTGAAGTCGTCAGGTGAGTCAGTCTCTCGTTGAAATCTTGTGATTTCAATACCAGCACGTAATATCTTACTCCGATTTTCAGAATTACATATTTACAACATGATATCCATGGGTAAAAGCACAACCAGTGTGCCAAAACACCTGTTTTTGAGTACATCTTTAAAAAGTTCGAAACCTGTAAGTGTATGTCCATAATTCACAAATTTGAACTCAAAAGCAAGAATTTCGCTACACAATAGGACATACAATATTTGTGCAACACACTCCGAGACAACACTTCATGTTGCAGAAGTGAAACTAATAAATGGTTCCGCTTTTACCCATCGATATAGCCAAATTACTTATCCTGTTTACATCTTAGATTGACCTCAGATGAGGAAGCAAGCGTACATAAGGCGTGATTTTTTTCAGGAATTTTATTATCATTACTCCATTGGAGAATTATATTTGAACCATTAAAAACCAGAATTTTTTCAGAAGTTTAGAAAAGTTCAGAATATACATGGGATGTTGTCCCTTGTACATTTATCGATGGATGAAACATATTATGAAAATCTAAACTAAAAGAAAATAATGGATTTACACCACTCTGGTTTATAACGGCTCATTTATACATCTTTTTGTCTTTAAATGTAAATGTCTTTAAATTACATGAGTTTTCATCTCTTAAAGTTTGTTGATGAGCTAAAAAATCACCCTGTAGAATGCAAAAATTGTAAAACATAACAATGTTGTTGAAAGAAGTTGTTCCTGGGAACGTTCATTCGTAATGGCCATTAGCAATAAGGCTCGTACACCCCTATTATACTTCAAATCACAGTTCAATCCTTTCGTTCCAAAAATTGTGTTCATAAAAATTCCACTATATACAAAAAAAAAACTCTACTACTAGTTTTGATTCCTTTATAATTTCAATTCTCATGACATACAAAGTTTGTGGAACAACTAGCTAACCTTCGAGGTAACACATCATGTTGCAGAAGTTAAGATTCCAGTGTTTGAAAATGTTCGAGTGTTTTGAGTGTGAAAAATCTTAATGCTTGATAGTTTATGACATCAAAATCTTTAACTTGTTAACGTTTGACACCTGGCCAAGTTGTGCATCTCAGATTATCTTTGATTGAGATTTAATTCAACTGTTGACATAATGACATAATGGTCTCCATGGAAACAGAACTACGATCAAAAATAATCCGAGGTTTCATAACTGGAATAACATGAATTGTGTAATTTAAAAGGAATTTACGGTAGACTATGGGCCAAAAATTGCAAAAATTATTAATAAAAATTTCCCAAAAAAAATATTTTATGAATTTTGTCAGCATTTGTACTTATACATGTAATGAAATGTTACTAAAAATATTTCCTATGTTAAATCGATTTAAAAATTATTTTGTGGTTATTTATAGGGGGCCTTTTTCTTCTGCTACGTCTAGTTTTAACTAATTATTGTAAATGTACGGTGTTATGCAATTTCCAGTTCTTCTGCTATGTCGAGTTTTAACTAATTATAGTAAATCTACGGTGTTATGTAATTACTAGTTATTCTGCTACGTCTAGTTTTAACTAATTATAGTAAATGTATGGTGTTATGCAATTACTAGTTCGTCTGCTATGTCTAATTTGCATTCTTAATTATGCAACTAATTAAGCGAAAATGTTTCTGTGGGCTGGATTTAGTGGGGACAATAAATTACTCATATTTTTCTTTATGTATTTCTGTAGCAACTTTTTTCTAATATCATCAGGATCTTTTTTTCTACAAAGTGACGTTTGATATAGTCCATATACCAGATAAGATGTCACTTTTCACATAAAACCAAAATCCATCCCCTGTCCTGTCGGACTAGTCAACAGAAATGCAAATGCATCTCTTGGAGCATCCTAGTCTATTGAGGTACGATAGTGAGCTTAAAGTCCCTGAGTTACTTATTCCAAAGCACTTCAGTTTTAAGGGATCAAAGGAATAAATTTATGGCTCAAAATAGCTCCCCCGGTTTTAGGATACATTATCTTGATTGATCCAATTCCGCCAGTGGGGAGATTTCGGTTTTATGCGAAAAGTGACATCTTATCTGGCATGGATTATACCAGTTGCTTTATTATTATCAAGTCATATATTTGTTTCTTTGAATTCCCATAAAAAAACATCGTTTGTGCTAAAATTAGCAATTTAATAAGAAAAAAGATAATTACATTTTCAATTGAATTTAAAATTTCGAAAATCAGTTTCTGAAAATCTAGACTCAAAACGAATTGAATTTCTGTTGATCCATTTGACTTATTTGGGCATATTTTTATCGTTTGTGCTAAACATTGCAATATTATAAGAAAAAAGAAACTCACGTTTTCAATTGAATTGCAAATGTCGAAAATATCTGATCTCTGAAAATTAATACCCAAAAAAATCTGGATTTCTGTTGATCCATTTGTGTTATTTGGGCAGTTTTTTATCATTTGTGCTAAAATTGCAATTTTACAATCAAAAAAGAAAATCACGACTTCAATTGAATTCAAATGTCAAAAACAACTCTGAAAATTTTTTTTTTTCAGGAAACACAAAAAACTGAATTTCTATTAATTCATTTGACTTATTTGGGAATATTTTTATAGTTTGTGCCAAACATTGTGATTTTACAAGAAAAAAGAACACCACGTTTTCGCTTGAATTGCAAATTTCGAAAACAACTGATCTCTGAAATATTTTTTTTCAGGAAACACTAAAAAAAAACCTGAAATTTTATTGATTCATTTGATTTATTTGGGCATATTTTTATCGTTTGTGCTAAACATTTCAATTTTATAAGAAACAGAAAATCAAGTTTTCAGTTGAATAGCAAATTTCGAAAACAAATGATCTCTGAAAATAAAGACACAAAAAAAGCTGAATTTCTGTTGATCCATTTGACTGATATGAGCAGTGTTTTATCATTTCTGCTAAAATTGCAATTTTACAAAAAAATATGAAAATCACGTTTTCAATTGAATTGCAAATTTCGAAAACAGCTGATCTCTGAAAATTAAGACTCAAAACTAATTGAATTTCTGTTCATCCATTTGACTTATTAGGGCAGTTTTGTTATCGTTTGTGCTAAACATTGCAATTATATAAGCAAAAGGAAAATCACGTTTTCAATTGAGTTGCAAACTTCGAAAACAGTTAATCTCTGAAAATTAAGACACAAAAAAAACTGAATTTCTGTTGATCCATTTGACTGACTTGGGCAGTTTTTTATCGTTTGTGCTAAACAGTGCAATTTGATTAGAAATAAGAAAATCACGTTTTCAATTGAATTGCAAATTTCGAAAAGAGCTTATCTCACGTCATGATTGAAATTCAATTGAATTGCAAATTTCGAAAACAGCTGATCTCTGAACCTTAATGCACATAAACATTGAATTTCTGTTCTCCATTTAACTTATTTCGGCAGATTTTTTATCATTTGTGCTAAAATTGCAATTTTACAATAAAAAAGAAAATCACGTCTTCAATTGAATTCAAATGTCAAAACCACTCTCTGAAAATTACATTTTTTCAGGAAATACACAAAAACCTGAATTTCTATTGATCAATTTTACTTACTTGGGCAGTTTTTCGATCGTCTGTGCTAAACTGCAATTGTATCAGAAATAACAATCACGTCATGATTGAAATTCAATTGAATTGCAAATTTCGAAAACACCTAATCTCTGAAAAGTCTCCTTTTCAGGAGACACAAAAAACAAATCTGTTGATCCATTTGACTTATTTGAGCATTTTTGTTTCCTTCTAACATTACTCATTCACTTCTATGAAAACCAAATTTGAGCCCCTCTCGCTTTATTAAATATCTAAGCGTACAGTTACTGCAAAGAAAAGTGGAACAAATCTTATAATGTATAATTTATGTCTTATAATCTTATAAATTTTGCTTAAATGTAGTTGTTATTGTTGGCTTTTAAAAATAGTTAACAGTTAAAACAAACTGTCCCACTTTTTTATGTTAGTAACTGAAAAAAGTAACAGCGGAAAAGTCCATTTTGAATTATCCCTGAGAATGAGCTTTGAATAAGCCCTTTTCGAAATTTGCAATTCAATTGTATCCTTCACATAATGACCAAGTTTTAAAAATAATTTCTAATTAGAAATGAAAATAAAGAAGTAATAGTTACAATGAACTCTAATGAAATTTTTGCTATGTTTGATGATATTTTGTAATAGGTATGCAATGAAAATGTCAAAAATAAAAAAATTAGGTACGTGTAATAAAAATGTGGCGATTTTGAGTGAAAATTTTGTAAATTCCAATAAAGACTTTGTAGTAGTACTAACAAATTTTATTGGCTATCGACCTGCAGTCATTCCGCCTTTTTCCGGAATCCGAGATTTTGTAATTTCCAAAAAAATTGTAATTTCTAATGAAGGTTTCGTAATTTCGTACAAAATTGTGTAAATTATCACGAGAACTTTAAAATTTCCTTTAAAGTTACGAATTTATAATACCATTTTTATAATTGAATGTGCGTTGAATACGGGACAGATTCCTCCAGAGAAAGATTTTAGGACACTAAACAAAAAAAGCTTTTTTTGGGCAAACAGATCTTCTTACAAGAAAAGTTTACAATTGATAATTTGTAGCTATAGTTGATAAAAACTCACAGATGATATATATTTTTTTCAATATAACTGACAGATAAGAAATAAATCCAAAAATGCACCCATTCAATTTGCATTAAAAATGTCGTGTTTTGAATATTCATGTTTTGAATATTGCAATTTTGGAATTTACATTCGAAAGTATATAATTCCAATGAGAATTTTGTACTCTAGAACTTTTCACAATGTTTGATGATATTTTGTAATGAAATGAAATGAAATGAAAACTGAAAATCCATTTCTTTAATATGAGGTTTCTGATATTAAGGTTGTTTTTTTTGGTGAACTAAATGTACTTCCTTAATCGTTTATAAAATATTTATTTGCTACCTGTTTCGGTCTGAACTCAGACCTTCATCAGGAAAAACTAAAATGAAAATGTCATAAATGTCAAAAACGGTGGAAAGGCCAAGGGTCAATAGCTTAATAAAAATTGTTTTCTCCCTCTGTCAAAAATATGCATTTAAATTTTGTTCTTTACAATGAAATTTTCACAATTTCTGTAAGAATATTTTTTAATTATAATCAAAATATTGCTTTTTGCATTAAAAGTGTAAAAGTATTAATAACTTAGTGAGGGATACACTATAGTCATAAATACTTTTATAATTTGCAATTAAAAATTGGAAGGTTAAATTAAATTTCGTAACTTATTATTATTATTATTGTCATTGTTATTACTTCATTCTTATGATTGTGTTGTGAAGTAACTCAGCAGGAATAAACGGACAACAATCAACAATTCATCAATAATTTCTGATGAAGATTTGACAATTTACAAGAAAATTTTGTAATTTATCACCTTAAAGCTATGCCAATTAAGTACGTGTCGTTTGAATGCTCCAAACGCCAGCGGAAAACTTTTAAACGATTTACTTACACTACAAATTGCGCTACCAACAAACATCATTAACCTAATTGCACTTAACCAGAAGGACATATACGTAGAAAATTCAGTAATTCTTCGATATTTGTTATTTATGATTTGTTACATTTATTCCGTGGCTTATCTCATATCATTGCGGTCAGTAATAAAGCATTGATATCATTATTTAATTGCGGATTTCTTAAAAACAGCCGATATTCAGAATGAAGGTTTTTTGAAATTTTTAAAATTCAGCAACATTTTGGTACAGAAAACGAATAATTAATCAGTCCTCCTCATCGATTTTTTTTAATACAGTAAAAATTTAATAAATGCAACTCATTAAATATTGCATTCCCTGTTAGCAACTCTTTATAAGAGTTTATGCAGAGGTACCTTCAAGTCTTCGTGACAACTGATTTGCAAGAATGGCTAAATGAAGCAATGCTAGCGAGCCTAACAGGAATGTATCTCAAAATGAACATCATTTACGGATACTGGAAAACTGTGTTGATAATGCTATGCAGAGGATACATAACTAAACGTATGTACTTAGATGCCTATATATAGGTAATAAGTGTCGTACTAAGTATTCTTAACTAATATGATAATGCTATGTAGAGGATAACTAAACGTATGTACTTAGATGCCTATATATAGGTCCTAAGTGTCGTACTAAGTATTCTTAACTAATAACTAAATGCTAGGTAATTTATTCAAGATATTTTTTAGACAAATACAATTCTGAAATTCTGTACTTTTCTGTAGTACTTTTTCTGAAGTCGATATTACTTTTTGTGAATTTGATTTTACTACTTCTGAAATTGATTTTACTTTTTGCGGAAATGAAATTGAAAATGTCAATTTCAGAAATAGTAGAATCAATTTCTGAAATTGACTTTTTTTTTTCTTCTGTATTTGAAGTGGAAAGGGCGTAGAACTTACTGTATTTTAAAAATCACACACAGGGTGTTTCTGAAAAAGCTACCAACGTACCAACCAACGTATCAAAGCAAAATAGATCGGAAATCTTAGAGTTGCAGAATACCACCCTGTGGTGTAGCACCTTTTTAACGCCCGCAGTTTTCTGCTGGGGCATTTGATTGCAGTTAATCCTGCAGCCATATTTCCACGGCATTCGCACGTTAATGTTAAATGCCGTTAAACCTAATCTCCGGCGTTCTCCCCGTTGTTTTACGGTGAGGAGCACGCACCGATGTGCGTCCCCAGTGGAGCACTCGCGGGGGGCACAGCCCGTCTTTTACACCGCGTATTTATAGATTTCAATTACGATTCAATTCGCCTTTATTGCTGCATAAATAATTTTATCTTCTTACATAATGCTGCCACGGTGCATGCGAAATTCAATTAAGCATTGAGTGGTGGGCAATACTTTATTGGGAGCCGCATAAACGCGCGGAGGGCAGACAGTGGAACGCAAACTGGAGGATACAAACACACACACACGGAGATACACAGGGCCGTAATTAAACATTTATATAATTCTCACGTAAATTGGTAACGATATAGTTATCGTTTATTGCCGCAGTTAAACGGGAGCCCCGCGAGTAAGTCCGTAATTAAAGCCCGTTCGATATTACATCAGGTATGGCTGCGGAGGTGGGGGCAGGATGGGACGGCGCTGGTAGGTGAAGAAGGTGGTCGGAACGGGGGGAGAGTCATTAACGGGGGGAACTGAAGAACTTTGATGTGGCTGCGGTAATCGAAACAATACCCCATTATTGCATGCACAGTTCGACTGTCCGCAACACTTTGGCCGTAATGAGCTTTTCACGTCCGAGCTTTCCTCATTAGTGTAACAGGGCTATTCGCTCGTTAGTACGGAACAGACGGACGAAGCCACATGCCATTTCATTAGTGCTAACAAGGACCCGTGTGCGCGGTCTCCACTCACTACGCTCTACATCAGTGCAAGACGCTGGCCGATACGGGGAACCCTACGTGCTCGATCATTGCCCAGGAAAAAACTCACGTAAACAAGACCTAAATATTTCCCGTTTTGGGGACGAGCGTTTTGAACCGATTACCAGCGAGCCTTAAACATTCTCGTTAAGACCAATTAGATACAACGAATCCAAGATCTGAGTCACTGGGGATTGCGAGCAGCGAGAATGCTGACACTCACACACGAGCCAGCGAAGGACATGACGGATGACCAAAGCCCATGCAAAGCTTTGGCTTGCTTTTTTATCAAGAGCCACATCCTCCACCATTCCATTCATTCAACACACTGTGCTTAGTCTTTTGGAAGAAGTTGATGATGAAGAAAGTAGGTCTTCTAAATGAACTTCAAACGGTGAGCATTTGGAAGAGGAGGCGAAGAAAGAGGAAGAAAAGCTTCCCGAAGACCCTATTCAATCTTCACCCTCTGTCACCTCCCATTCATTCACCGCACTGTGCTAGGTCTTTTAGAAGAAGAAGTTGATGACGAAGAAAGTAGGTCTTCTAAAAGGACATCTAGCGATGAGCTTTTGGAGGAGGAGCGAAGAAAGAGGAAGATAAGCTTTCTGAAGACCCTATTCAATCTTAACCCTCTTCCACCTCCCATCCATTCACCGCAATGTGCTAGGTCTTTTAGAAGAAGTTGATAACGAAGAAAGTAGGTCTTCTAAAAGGACATCTAGCGATGAGCTTTTGAAGGAAGGGCGAAGAAAGAGGAAGATAAGCTTTCCGAAGACCCTATACAATCTTCACCCTCTTCCACCTCCCATCCATTCACCGCACTGTGCTAGGTCTTAAGGAAGAAGTTGATGATGAAGAAAGTAGGTCTTCTAAAAGGACATCTAGCGATGAGCTTTTGGAGGAGTGGCGAAGATAAAGGAAGATAAGCTTTCCGTAGACCCTATTCAATCTTCATCCTCTTCAACCTCCGAAAGTCTTCGTACAGTTTGGCGAGAGAATGGGGTGTGGCTCTTCTTGTGAAGAACGAAACCACGTACATTGGCAGCTAATAATGTCAAAGCCAAAAAATATGATTAAAAACGAAACCAGGTACTTTGGCAGCTACTAATATCAAGGCCAAAAATGATGATTTTGTTATTATATTCTAGAACATGACCAACAATTTCATTCAACTCAAGTTTAAATATAGAACAAATACAGCAATTTTGGAAAATTGCAGAAATTTAAATGGTAATTTTGTTATTATATCGTCGGCTTAATGTTACAAGGTTGTATGTGCAAATTTGTAAATTTGGGAATAAGGATTTTAAATATGTGTGCTACATCAAAAAATGATAAATTTTGCACTGTCAATAGGTATGTTTTTATCACAGGTTCCTAATGATCCAATTTTAATCTTCCAACAAGTTGAAAGGTCCCGGTTTGAAAACATATAGCCCTGCAAAGCTATAGAACTAAAAATTAAAAAAAATTTACACGCAACCTTGTAACACCAAGCCGACGATATGTTAAAAAAAATCCAAAAATTTCATGCAACTCAAGTTTAAATACAGAACAAATAAAACAATTTTGGATAATTGCAGAAATATTCCCTAAAAATTACACAATCTCAAACATTCAAAAAGTGTTCAAGTTGCCAGAAATTTGAAAGTATTTAAGAAATTTACAGTAATTTCAAAGCAAACTAAATATGCATGATATGATTTTGTTTTTATATTCTAGAAAATTTACAAAAAAAGTCATTCAACTCATGTTTTAATATAGAACAATTTAAACAATTTTAGAAAATTGCAGAAATTTAATAAATATTCCCTAAAAATTAAACAATCTCAAGTATTCAAAAAGCTTTCAAGAAGTTGCCAGAAATTTGGAAGTATTTAAGAAGTTGACAGTAAGTTCAAAGCATACTAAATATGCATGATATGATTTTGTTTTTATATTCCAGAAAATTTCCAAAAATTTCATTTAACTCGAGTTCAAAAATTGCACAAATGAAACAATTTTGGAAAAATGCAGAGATTTAATAAATATTCGCCGAAAAGTAAACAATCTAAAAAAATCAAAGGATGTTTAAGAAGTGTCAAAACTTTGAAAGTATTTAAGAAGTTGACAGCAATTTCAAAACATTAGTCGTTAAGTTTTTAAAAGTTAGCATAGTTTAAGGCAGAACAGCGTAATAAATATTGACATAGTCTGACCGTTTGTAATGTGTAATGCTCTGCATATTTATTTTTAACTACCTATTATTATCATTGCTATATACAGGGTGTAACAAAAATCAGACACGAAACTTTTTCTGGGGGCTCCTGGAAAGTAATTAAATTTTTCCTAATAATTTAATCATTAATCTCCCTTAATAATTATAAATTTAACCTTATTTTTTTTCAAATTTAAAATTATGACATGATTATGAGTGAAATTTAAGAGAAATTAGATAAATTAGATCAAATAAATTAGATATGTTAATTTCTCTTTCAATTAATAAATGTTATAAAATATCTATAACTGCTAGATTATCAACTCATTTCTTCAAAAATTGAAAATTTCAATTCCTATTTCGCTTTAAAATTGGAAAAATCAGTCTACAAAACCGAAAATAATTTTATGTTTGAAGAAATTAGTATAATGTTGCCAAATTTTACAAAATTGGAGAAATTACCAGTAAATTACCAAAATTTTACAAAAGTCCCTAAATTTTTATACAAATATTCTGTACTTTTTAAAGAAATTTAAAAAACTAGTTTTGCAGACATGCCAGATATAAAGAGATTAATGAAAAATCCTATATTGTAAGAAGGTAAAGAATGTTTTTAGAAAGCACTATTCTTGAATAAAGAAAGTTGAGACTTCGTAATGTCTAAAATTACGTTACATTTACGTAAGTCTTCGTAATGTCCTAATGTCTAATTCTAGAAGTTACAAAATTGCAAACATCTCAGAATAAAATAAAGTTTTCATAATGTAAATTCCAGAAGTCTTAAGATTACAGAAATAGTTGAATTCAAGGTTCAAAAATTTAAAAGCAGCGAATTTTTGAATCTTAGGACTACAACAAAAATCTAATCTGCATTCTTGAGAAATCTCAAGATACGACATTATGGAATAACATTTTCAATTATCGTATTCAGGGTGTTCCAAAAATAGTGAACAGAACGCCACTCAGGGATGCCAACTGAGTCCTTAAAAAACAACTAAAAAAAATGCTTCGAGCTTTACGTTTTGAAATATTGCTAGTCAAAGATATAACATTACAGCAAGTTCAGAAGTGCTCTTAGAAGAGATTAAATAAAAATCATGTGTTAATCTGTTTAATTATATATTTTTTAAATAATCTTGTTGGATATTTTCATCTTTAATAGCGTGTTTAAATATTTCAAAATGAAAATTGTTCAAAAATCAACGTGACAACAATCTGCTGTGCCATTAAAATACTGATAATAAAGTTGTCTATGATTTATGTTTTTGGAAAGTTAAAATCTTTTCTTTTAATTTTAATTTTTTTTTTGTGCTTTTAAAGGGCTCAATTGACATCCCTGAGTGGCATACCGTTAAGCTTGTCCACTATTTTTGAGACAACTTGTATACTATAATTGAGAATGTTCTCTTATCCCATAATTTCGTATCTTGAGATTTATCAAGAATACAGATTATATTCTTGTTGTAGTTCTAAGAATAAAAAAATCGCTATTTATGAAGTTTTCAACCTCAAATCAACTATTGCTGTAACCTTAAGACTTCTGGAATTTACATTATAAAAACTTCACTTTATTTTATTCTTAGATGCAATCTTGTGTTTTCTAAAATTTTGACATTACTAAGTCTCAACTTCTATATTCAAGAATTGTCCTCTCTTACAATGGAAGGTTTTTCATTAATCTCTTTATAATTTGTATGGAATGTCTGCAAAACAAGTTTTTTAATTTTCTTTACGGAATATTTGTAAAAAAACTTAGGGACCTTGTAAAATGTTGGTAATTTACCAGTAATATCTCCATTTTTTTAAAATGGTAGGAAAATTATCATAATTTATTCGAACATAATATTATTTCCAAAATTCGAGAAATCAGTGGTGTTTTCATAACGCAAATTCCACAGTCGTAGGAGTCGAGAGAAGTCGTAGATTACAGATTTTTTTTATTTTCTGGGTTCAAAACTTTCAATTTAAAAAATGTCTTAATTCTGAGTAAATATTTCTGAAGATATCACAAAAACTTAGCTTTGATTTTTAGATAAAAAAATTTGCAAGAAAGTGGAATTCACGAAACTTGAAAAAACATTTTCCGATATGTTCGCAGCTTTTTGTTCTTCACACCAAGTTTTAAATTTAACGTATGCATTCTCGTATAGCCGTCTACTTTTCTCTGGAATTAAATGATCTGTGGCAGCGTTTGCAATTTTTCTCAACTCCGGAGGTGTACACTCTAAATCATCACTATCACTAGTATTCATTTCTACTTCGTTTAACTGAATTATCGATTAATTTTTTTGACGTTTATTATTTTGTCAAAATTGTCAGTCGCTTGTTCACAACCTAGGAG
This sequence comes from Othius punctulatus, assembly GCA_951805005.1. Lineage (NCBI taxonomy): Eukaryota > Metazoa > Arthropoda > Insecta > Coleoptera > Staphylinidae > Othius > Othius punctulatus. The sequence goes on from OX638142.1 coordinate 78,503,542, forward strand.
ACTCATTGCAGCGTGCATCAATTGCACGAAAAAAGTTGTGTACACCTCGGCCGCGAAATCTTTTAGCGACCTCGAGATTGTATTGCCTCGGCCGCAAGCGGCCTCGGCGACAAACTTTCTCTCGGTCCCTAAAATGAGATTTCTCGGCCTTGATATACAAATAACTATTATAAACCATTTTATGGTTTAACAAAGTTTTAGTTTAAACGTCGCGAGAATATTAAAAATAAATCACTTTGTAATTTTCAATAAGTGGAAGAAATGAGGAATCTCGAAAAGGATGTTTTATAAAAATATAAAATGTTTGGTTTGATTGTCAATATTATAAACATTCTATAAGTACAAGTAGCAAACAAATTTTGAAAATAGCAGACATTTTATTAGTTTCTAAAAACTCCATACAAATCAACCCCTTTTCTGAAGATTCAAATATTGTACTTACAAGTAACAAACAAGTTTTGAAAAATAGCTGAAATTTAATGTAATAGCAGAAAATATATATTAAAGATAATCCAAACATTTCAAAACTAAGTTGTTAAAAGCATTTAAGAAGTTAATAATTTTTTTAAAGTATTTAAAGAAGTTAACAGAAATTTCAGAACACCCTAAATATTCGTCTAAATAAAAAAAAAAAAATAAGTTACAATGCTTTCAAAAGTTAACATAATTTTAGAGTAAATTAAACAAATAAGATATTCTAGAAAATCCAAAACTGCTCCAAAAAAGACATGCATTAGCAGCATTAAAAATTAGAAATTTTCTTAAAACTGTCTACATATGGACTCTATTTCTGAAGGTTCAAATTTTATACAAGTACAAAATTTGTTTTAGAGAATCACTGGAATTTAATCAGTATTTGCTGTTAATCAGAAAATATTCTAGAAAATCCGAAAACATGAAAACATTCTCTGAGAAATTTAAAAGGCCCACAACTGTAGCATTAAAAAATAGAAATTTTCTAAAACTCTCTACATATGAATTCAGAATGTTCAAATTTTATACAAGTACAAAACTTGTTTTAGAAAATTACTGAAATTTAATCAGTATTTTCTATAAAATACAAAATAGATAAAAATTGGTTTTGTTTGACAACGTAATGGATTGTGTTTGCAAAGTTAAAGATATGTTTATCTGCCGCTTACACCTCTTCGGTGCACATTCTTGTGTGCACGTTCAGGTAACTACTTGCAACTTTATCAGCGAATGAAAAAACCGGTCCCAGATAAGTCCCCCTGCAAGTTATGATGTTGCCCCCAGTAGATACAAGTAGGAAACCAATTTTAATAAAATGCAGAAATTGAAGAAAATTTTCCGATGAATGAAAGATAGTTCAACCATTAAAAAAAAAATTGAAGAAAGTTGGAAGTTCGAAAAAATTTGAAAGTAGTCAAAACATCCTAAATATTCGTTTAATTAAAAAAAATCAAGTCACCATGCTTTAAAAGTTAACGGTAATTGTGTAAATAAAATATTTCAGAAAACCAAAAACATGGAAAATTTTCCTCAAAAATTAAAAAAAGATAATAAATAAATGCAGCAATTAAGATTGGATTTTTTTAAAACTCCATACAAATCAACTTCATTTCAGAAGTTTCTTCAGAAGTTACTAATATTTAATAAGTACTTATTTTCCTATAAATTACAATAAGAGAAATTAAACTTGATTTAGTTTGACGCCTTAATGACCGGTATTTCCAAAGTGTTATCTGCCATTTACACCTCTTCGGTGCATTTTCTTGTGTGTTATGTTGAGATAACTACTTGCAACTTTATCAGTGGATGGAAAGACCGGTCCCGGATAAATCCCCCTGCAAGTTACGATGTTGCCCCCAGGCGGTTCAAGCGTGAAAACTGCTCCTGGGTGCGCGACACCAGACTCTCCTCCGCCGTTTCCTTTTCACTTTTTTCCTCTCGTCGTCGGTGAGGTTAAACGAAACACCTGCTTTCACCGCTACGACCCAGATCCGCGTGCACACACACACACATGCACACATCCACATAATATAAGACCTTTTCGGATCGCATTAGCGAGCGCGACACGCCGTGACTCAATTACGTGGGCCCTGGATCCGTCTCTGTGCCGCGATCTGTTACCTTCGCGGTGTACAATAAGGCGAGATCCGCAATGCTGTTAATAAGAAATAGTTGAGCGTCTTAGGGTCCAAAGGTTCATCGCAGGAATGCCGAGAGAATTTGCAGAGCTCGTCGTAAAATCGCTTACAAAATTGTGGGACGTCAAAGTTCATTACAATACGCATACATAATAACGCCTATAACTCACTAGTGAGATAAATAATCATTACGATCTCGCCGTGAAGTGCCTGGCAGCATTATTACACACTTTTGCACTCCCGTTATTTCACCTGATACCGTTGACAGACGAAAACATTTAAGTGCCCGAATCAATCACAATCCGTATTATAATCGCAATCGGGACGGCTCATTACGTAACCAAATGAAAATCACGCCTCTTCGGATGGCCGCAATTTCACGCGGAGGACAACAAAATCATACTGAATTAATCGCCTAATTAATCGCTCGGTTACAAATCGCCGGCCCAAAAACCCGTCTCGCTCCCTCGATGCCCCGTCTCTCTCCTCCGCGTCGTGATAATGCCGATTTATGAAACGCCGGCTAATTTAAATCCCCCTGGCGGAATGGATCGAATCAGCGCTAATCACCGGACTCCCTAATTAATCTAGAGACTGTCTTGGCGTAACGGTTCAGCCGATTTTGGCTTTGGTCGGCTCACTTGCGCAATGGGAGAAATGCTGCAGGAATTTCAAGAAAAAACGCCACACCTGCTTTCGCGTTTTAGTTAATCCGAATAATTAAGTAATCTGAAATTATGAATTTATTGGCTAGAATTAAAAACATATAATCCGGGTAATTCTAATGTTGTCCTAGGAGATAATCGAACCCATGCCCCTTGATTGGTTCACGTATAAAGTGCTTTGAAAGAAAATCAAGTGCCAGAGATAATGGTCGATATTGGGGAATTAAGTGGTCGCTCGATGACTTGAGCGTCCTCCTTGTGTCCGCCCCAGTTTTCAGCCGTCAATGTCGAGCTGAGAGAAGCACGGGGCACGACAAATGGAGCGATGACAATCGAGAAGACGGAGACGGCAATTAACGCATTAAACGGGGGGATCCGCGAACAGGGATGATAATCGCTTTCGATGATAAGCGGAATGGCGATCATAGAAAAAACATAATAGGCTTTTGTAAGTTTTAGTACACCAACATTACAAGAGATTATCGAAACTTTCGAGAATTCTCATGTTATTTTCAATCTTATTTTCAATATGCAATTGCTTCTACTGTCTTTAACTTTTAGTTTAATCAGATTTCATAAAATTTCGAGCTTTCCCATATGTTTTTGTTTCTTGCTATATAAAATGTTCTAGTATAATCAATCAAATTACGTTTTCCTTTTTCACAACTTTATTAATAAAATTGTGAAAAAAGGTAAACGGTATAGGTAATTTTCAATATTTTCCACACATCTATTTTATTTTGGATAATATTTGTGTAATAATAATAATAATAATAATATTAAAACAAAATCACAAGAACAAACATTAAATCAAATGTTTTAGTTTCATACAATTTTGAATATGTCCATATTTTTGTTAATCTGACAATGTGCAATTTTCAATTGTTCATCTTTTATTTTGATGATATTTTATACAATTTTGAGTTCTGCCATATTGTTTTAATATAATTTTCTATTATCTTCAACTTTTAGTCAAATATTTTCTATGAATTATGTTATTTTGAAAAATATATGTGAAAACAAACTTATAATCAATTGTTTGAATATTTTTTATGACAAGTTTTGTATTTTTAAAAGATTTCACATGAGTTTAAGAATGCCTTCATCCTTTCAGTTATTTTCAAATTTTATTTTCCCTTCTTTTTTAATATTAGGAGGAAACTTGTAGTACAAGCACAATAAATAGTACAAGAAATGATAAAAACAATTATGAAAATGTAAAAAATAAGTATATAGAAATCCCCTAAATTGTACAAAATCCTTAAAGATTTTATAGATTTTACCGAAAATCGAAATTCTTCATCCTTTCACTTATTTTCAACTTTACTTTTATTTCCCTTCTTTTTTTATATTAGGAGGAAACTTTTAGTACAAGCACAAGAAATAGTACAAGAAATGTTAAAAACAAGGATGAAAATGTAAAAAAATAAGTATATAGAAATGCCCTAAATTGTACAACATCTTATAAAGATTTTATACTTTTTATCAAAAATCGAAATTCTTCATCCTTTCACATATTTTCAATTTTACTTTTATTTCCCGTCTTTTTTTATATTAGGACGAAATTTTTAGTACAAGCACAAGAAATAGTACAAGAAATGTTGACAAGGATGAAAATGTAAAAAAATAAGTATATAGAAATGCCCAAAATTGTGCAAAATCTTCGCTTAAGTTAGAAACAAATGTTTTAAGATTTTCTCCATATAACGTTTTGCATTTTTATAAGATTTCACACAATTTTGAGCATTTATATATATATATATATATATATATATTTATATTTTTATCAGAATTTTTAAAATTTGTAGGTATTTTTTTGAATAAACGACTTAAAATTTCTTATTTTTGATGACCACTTCACTTATTCACAGTGCTTAAGAACTAATATAAACAATAAAATAATATATAAATGTTTCTTGTATATTATTCCTCTTCAGTCATCATTTTCGAAATCTTCTAGAAACATGTTAACGTTTTTGATGAAAACTGTTTGCATTTTCATAAGATTGCATACAAGTTTGACCATTTCCATGGTTTTTGTTAAATTTGGACCAAAACGTGATCAGTTTTTAAAATATTTTCCACGCTATGTATTTAATTTTAGAAAATATTTATTAACACCAAAAAATGCAGCAATAAGCCATACATTGAATGTTTTACCATTTCTTATGAAACGTGTTTGCCTTTTCATAAAATTGCGTACAATTATGATCATTTCTATGTTTTGTTTTATTTTACTATGTTTTATGAATAGTTTTAGCATTTTCATAAGATTACATTCAATGTTTTGATCATTGACATGTATTTCAGTACTTTTTGACCGAAATATATTTAGTTTTGAGCTGCTGTTAAATTATATTATAGTTACAGTTATGACTATAATAGTATATTATAGTATTATAGTAATTAGCATGTATTCAGTTAAATTTTGAAAAAAAGGTATTCAGTTGTCGCTGTCTATTTTGTTTTAAATATTTATGGAAACAAAAAATGCAGGTATAAACAATGATTTGACTGTTTTAACAGTTTTCATAAAAAGTTTTTGCATTTTCATAAAATTGCAAACAATTTAGATCATTTGTATTTTTTTTAAATTTCTTAGTTTATTTTTTTGTTTTAGAAAATATTCATTCAGTTTCATAAAATTGCACACAATTTACTTTGTTTTTTTTAATATTTTGACCAAAAACGTATTCAAATTAATCACACAGTTAAATTTGATTAAAATACTTTCCACACATCTGTTTTATTTTAGAAAATAGTCATGTTACAAAAAAAAAACGGGAATAACGAATCGAATGATTTTACATTTAAAAAAAACTACTACTAGAAAAAAAAAATACTACTAGAATAAAAACAAAAACAAAATACTTAAAACATAGAATCGAAATTTTTAACATTTCGATAAAAGTTTTGGATTTACGCACAATTTTGGGCATTTTCATGATTTTTGAATTCCGAAAAAAATTCCGAGTCAAACGTATTTCGATTGTCTGTAACTTACATTAAACTATCTTCCATACATTCAATGCATTTTAGAAAGTATTCATAAAAACCAAACAAAATATAAAAGAAAAAACATGGAATCGAATGTTGTAACATTTCCCAATGATTTTTTATTTGTAATTTTATAAGATTTTATGGAATTTTAACCTTAATATTTTCACTGAGTACGCACTGATTCGGTTAAATGCATGTGGCCATACATGTTTTTTCATATTTGCAGCAAAATATGACAAAACCTGTATCTTTTATTAAACTATCTTCTTCACATTGAATGTATTTTAGAAAATATTCATAAAAACCAAAATATAAAAGAAAAAACATGGAATTGAATGTTGTAACATATTTCAATGATTTTTCGTTTGCAATTTTATAAGATTTTATGGAAATTTGACCTTAATATTTTCACTGAGTATGCAGTGATTCGGTTAAATGCATGTGGCCATACATATCTTTTCATATTTGTTGTAAAACAAGAGAAAACCTGAAACTTTTATTAATTATCTTCCTTGCATTTAATGCATTTTAGAAAATATTCATAAAATCCAAAATATAAAAGAATAAACATGTAATCGAATGTTTTAACATTTTTCAATGATGTTTTGTTTGCATTTTTATAAGATTTTATGGAATTTTGACTATATTCCACTAAAAATGTAGTGATTCAGTTAAATTCATGTATCATACATATTTTTCTTTTCATATTTGTTGTAAAATGAGACAAAATTCGATTTTTAAAACAAAAAAATACAGGAATAATCAACGTATCGAATTTTATAACATATGTCATGAAATGTTGTTGTATTTTCATAAGATGCTTCATAAGATTATAAGTATAATTTCATACAATTTTTAAACATGTTGACGTTTAATTTTGAGCAAAAAATGTTCAGGTTTCATCTGTCCTTTGCCAAATAATGCAGGAATAAGCAACAAAACGAAAGTTTTAACATTTTTCAAGAAACATGTTTTGCATTATAATAATAATACGTTTATTCAAATAGCTGCAGTGATACAGATATGAAGCATCAGGATAAAAGAGTACATGAAACGTCAAAAAAAAACATCAACTTTAAAAACATTACACAGTGGAATACCACACAACGAACATACATAATATTCACACATTACAATCATTTTCATAAGATTTTGAACAAAAGTATTCAATTTTCATCTGTAGTTTAATTTTATCAAAATATTTTCTACGCATCTATGATTCTATCTTCTAATCTTCTAAGATTGCGTACAATTTTGATCGTGTGTATGTTTTTTTTTTAAATTTTGAATAGACTCTTTTTAGATTTCATCTATCCTTACACTTGATTAAAATATTTTCCACACAGTTTTTTTATTTTTAAGAAAACCAAAGACTACAAGAATAAATATTGAAATGTTTTAACATTTTCAATAAATTGTTTAGATTTTCAGGCAAAATCTATGATTTTTGAATTCCGAGCACGTATTTCGATTATCAACTTTTATGATTGAACGATTGAACTTTGGACGATTATCTAACTTTTTTCAAATATTTTTCACACATCCAATGTATTTTAGAATATATTAACAAAAAAAAAAATGCAAGAATAATATCGAACCGAATGTTGCAACGTTTTTTCGTGAACCCAGTTTGCATTTTCATAAGATTTTATAGAATTTTGAGCATTTCTTGATTACTTGAATTCTGAATTCGTTATTTGTGCAACCACATTGGTATTCTTCAATACCAATTGGTATTCTTTAATACCAATTGGTATTCCTTAATATTTCCAATAGGCAGGCACATACGAACGGAATTTTCAACGGATCTGATCCTCTGTCCAAATCTGGCATCCGTATTACTCCGATAAGGGAGGATCGATAATTACTCCGATAAGGGAGGATCGGCCTGACAGAGATGTCAGATGTGACCCGCAAGTTTGGCCTGCCAAGAAATCCATCCGTGTATGGCTAGCTAATGATAGGTAGTGAATCGGTTAAATCCAATGTCCGTGTCATGTTTTTGTTTCATATTTGTTGTAAAACGTGGTAAAATCGGATTTTTGCTTGCGCGGTGATTCCCGTTTCGCAGGCATGGCTACAAAGCGGCATTTTTCAGGTCGCCGCTCCACATTGTGCCCCCTAATCGATTGGCTTTATGCGTCGGACGGGATCTTAATTAAAAATTTGCAGTGCCCGCTCTGGACTCGCCGATTAATTGCCTGGCGAAAATAAAAATCAGCGAGGGCCACTGTGCAGCACGCACGCCGCCGTTTTTTCGCCCGTACGTGTACAACACCAGTGTACGTGTACACCGTGTACGTGTGCCTGTCGGTGTGCGTGCGTGTGTATGTGTGTATGCGGGGGTATTGATTGCGCAAATAATGTCGGCATGTGTACGGTATTAATTAGCGACGCGGTTCCCAGCGGTCCGGTCCCCGAGATGTCCATTGTGATAGCGCTCCCCGTGCACTATGTCTGCCTGTGTGTGCATGTATGTATATATGTATGTATGTATGTATGTATGAATGTATGTGTGTGTAACTAAGAGTTAATCAGCCGCTTGTTAACATTAACGAACCGGCCATTGTCGCCGGCCACGCCGGCCACTAAAAATGTCAACCGGTGCGCGCGGGTCGTGGAGGAGCGGGAGGACGAGGATGAGGAGGACGATAACGAAGCCTTTCAGGGCGGACGGCCGAGGAACGGGGGGTTCCCCCTTGTTACCGGCCTTTGTGCGTGCCTCGGTGGCGACGCCGGCGACGCACGCACCGGGGCACCGCGACGCCGGCCGTCTAGACCGCGCGAGGCCCTCTGATTTATGCCGCCGGATTTGCCGGCGTAAGTCGGGAATTACGTACGAAGAAAAAAAGTCGCCATTTGTCACTGCGTAAATAAACAAGGGCCAGGAGGGGCTTCCTTGGAGAGGATAATGTCCCGTGCAAACGAGGAGTTTTAAAAAAATGTAATTTTTAAACTACTACTGGAAATGGCGTCAGTCATGATTCAAGATCTAACCAAATTGTAATATTCAGCATTTGTATTTTGTTATAAAAATTGCTATAAAAATTGATATAAATTGTTATTTATTGTTATAAAAATTGTTATAAATATAATTTAAGCATATCAAAGTGTATTGTAAAAAAAGTATGCCTTCAACTTGTATTAAAACATTTTCCATGCATGTATTTTATTTTTATGAAAACCAAAAACGCCGAGAATATAGAATCGAAATTTTTAACATTTTCAATAACATTTTTGGATTATTAGACAATTTTGAGCAGTTCCATGATTTTTGAATTCCGAGCATGTATTTCGATTATCAACTTTCATGATTGGACGATTGAACTTTGGACGATTGTCTAACCTTTTTCGTTTCTGCAAAGCAAAATAAGAAAAAAGGAAAGAAGAACTAACATTGAATCGAATGCTTTAGCATGAAAAGTTTTTGAAAATATTTCTTTAATTAAAAAAATAATAGAAGAATAAATATTGAAACAAATGTTTTAACATCCGTGACAATTTTTTTTGCGTTTTCATAAGATTCCGTACAATTTTGAACTTATCTATATATTTTTCAAAATTGGTTGGTCTTCAATAGCAACTGAGATATTACGCAATATTAGTTAGTCTCAATTAATTCAGGAGAAATTGTACGATTGAACTTTTTTACATACACATAATTTACGTTTTCATAAGATTCCATACAATTTTGAACTTATCTATACATTTTTCAAAATTGGTTGGTATTCAATAGCAACTGAGATATTACGCAATGTTAGTTAGTCTCATTCAGTTCAGGAGGCTCTTACGTGTTAAACGAGATTAAGGAATTGAGATATGACACAATGTTAGTTAGTCTTCTTCAGTTCAGGAAGTTCTTGTGGTTTAAACGAGTTAATATATTTGCAATGATTTAAAATTTGCGAAATTTTCGTGTTTTTTGCCATTTTAATGAATCAAGAATGTCTGGACCGATATCGCCGCGATTAGGATAGGGCTCTATGCTCTAGGCAAGTAAAATGTAATGAAATGGAAAAAGTCCAAGTATGATGTGACTATTTATATTATTCTGTTATTGTTTTTTTAATTATTGTAGAATTGTGTCGTCGTAATTCTTCAAAAAATTCAAATGATTCGCGAAAAACTGATTGGGTTTACTTTTGACCTAATCAATTTGCTAAAATTATTATTGATCTATTTTTGTTCTTAAATTTGAAATTATTATTAATTGATTGTTAATGTTTATCAATGGTGGAGGCGCCGGGTAAAGCGTAAAGGATTTGTAATTCGTACCATGAAAATTAGTTTTTACTTTAGATATGTAGCTAATTAACTAAGTTAAATAACGAATTAGGTATTTTGACATAATGGTCAAGAATAATTTATACAATAAGTTAATAATGTAAAAATGTATAATATTGTATAAATTTAAAATACACATTTTTTTTTATAAAACATAAATGCTTTCATTTGTATTCTTCGTTCTATCTTGAACTCTTTACTCTTTCAGTTAACGTTTTAAATAAAATTTTAAATTCGCTCCTTAAACTTAATTAAATTCCAAAATCTTATAAAAATCATGCATTTGAAATAAGTATAACATGCAAATTATTTTTCCAGATAATTGACGAATGTCGGTTTCATTAAAAGTTTACATTTAAAAAAAAAGATTTGTGGAATTTGCAAATAAGTACACATAATTCAAGTACTTGCATTATGTTTTGGTTAAATGTTTACATTTTTACAATTACTTTAATTTTAGTACAAAAAACCAGATATTTTAAACTTAAAGACCCTTTTCTATATTCAAAATACAGTTATTTGAAAATACAGGTTCGGCACTGTGACAAACTGTCATGCTTCAGATTTATCAGAAAATTCAATAAAATTCCAGAAGGATATAAATTTTATTTATAATTACAATAAATTCCAGAAAAAAATCACCCAATTCTAAATCTATTTAAAACAAAACATGAAAATTCTAATGATTTCTAGAAACAATCATTGAATTCCAATATACTTTGAAAATTCAACTAATTGAAAAAATCTTCAAATTCTACGCAAAACTAATAAGTTAAAGTTAAAAACTAATCATTTTCAAAAATAAAACATCGAAGAATATCACATAATTTTAGATGCTGTCTTGTAAGTATCATTTAAAAAAAGAATAAATTTATAAAATAAAATATCGAAATGAAATTAATAAACATCCTAGATATTTTAAAAATATTACATACTTATTTGCAAATTCCAATAAAATCCAGAAAAACACTGAATCCTAGGTAGTTTTAATATATAATTTAAAAATTTCAATAACTTTCAGAAAAAAAAAACACCGAATTCTAGATTTATTTAAAATAAAACATGCAAATTATTACAATTTCAAGAAAGATTCAATGAGTTCGAATATACTTTGAAAATTCCAAATAATTGGGAAAAAAATCGAATTCTAGGTGATTTTAAGTATAATTTAAACATCCAATAAATTTCTGTAAAAATCAATCTATTCAAAATACAATAAGAAAATAAAATTCTAATCATTCCTAGAAAAATATCACCGAATTCCAATATGATCGTACCTATATTGGAATTCGGTGATATTTTTCTAGAAATGATTAGAATTTTATTTTCTTGTTGTATTTTGAATAGATAGATAGAATAGAGCGGCCATAAAAGAGTGGTACAGGTTTTTTGTGTAATGTGAATTTGGTTTAGCTGAAGATGATAAAAAATTGTACAACTTGCCTTATAGACTATATATTTTCAATTTCTCTATTATTGCTTTATTTATTATAAGCACTAACTGGAGGGGGCATTTGCCATTTTGGGCCAAAATGTGGCTTTCTATCAAGTAACATTAGGTATTTGTGTCACAATGACAATGACATGTTATTTGATTTTTCTGTACAGAGATGAATGACTTGATTACACAGCTCAATTTTGGACAAATTCACTATAAGACTTGTCCCACTTTTTTTGGCCGCTTTTTTGAAAGTTCCAAATAATTAAAACAAATATTCTAGATGCATTTAAGTATTATAAGTATAATTTAAAAATCCAATAAAATCCTTAAGAATATTGCATATATTTCCAATATTCCAATACAATTAGAATATTCCAATTATTTTAAGAAATAAAAATTGAATTCCAGAGTTTCAAAATGAAATTTGAAAGTTCCAATAAATTCCAGAAAAATAATGATTTGATTGATTAAAATACAACTCCAAAATTGAATATTATTCCAATATTCCAATATAATTAGAAAGTTCCAATTATTTGAAAACAAAAATCATCGAATTCTATGTCATTTAAAGTATAATTTAAAATCCCGATGAATTTCTAAAAAAAATCATCAATGTATTTAAAATACAGAAAATTATAATCATTTCTAGAACAAAATAACTGAAATCCAGTATACAGGGTGAGTTTTTTTTTCAATTTTAAGCATTGGGATCTCGGAAACCATAAGACATAGGGATTTAGTTAAATGGGGAAAGAGTTGTGGTTTCAAGAGCTTATGCAAGATATGCTTTTGATTTTTGAAAAAAAACACAGTTTTTGAGTTGTAATACTAACTTTTTTGCAAATGGCAGCCATAGTTGGCTTTGATATTTTTAAAAAGGACAAATTTTTCTTTTTATAACGATACAAGGTTCGATTCACTTACTTTCATAAATAAAGGCCATCTCGAAAATAAACTTTATGAAAATCATACTTTCTTTGACAAATAAACACGATACGGGACTATCTGTACAGGAGCAACAACATAAGTTTTCCATAGAAAACAACTATTTCGAAAATTTGCAAAAATTCTATTAATTTTTCGCAGTACGAGAAAATAATTGTTTTCCATGACAAACTTCTGTTTTTGCTCCTCTACAAACAGTTCTGTATCGTGTTTATTTGTCCGAGTAAGTATGATTTACATAAAGTTTTACATATCGAGATGGCCTTTATTTATCAAAGTATGTAGAGCAAACCTTGTGGCGATACAAGGATGGCGATATAAAGAGAAAAAAATATCCTTTTTAAAAATGTCAAAGCCAACCTTCTATAGTTATAAAGGGAAAGAATGTCCCATTTTAAAATGTGAAACCAAACTATGACTGCCATTTTAAAAAAGAAGTTTGTATTATAACTCTGAAAATGTGTTTTTTTATCTTCAAAAAACAAAAGCATATCTTTCATAAGCTCTTAAACGACAACTCTTTCCTCATTTGACTTAATCTCTATGTCTTATGGTTTCCAAGATCCCAATGATTGAAATGAAAAAAAAAGTTTGTATTTTGAAAATTCTAAATAATTGAAAAAACATTCTAGAAGTATAATTTAAAAATCCACTAAATTCCTATTCCCTATTCCTATTTCAATAAATCATCGAATTTTAGACTTGAATTATAAAAATTAAATAAAATTTGAAAATTCCAATAAATTCTAGAAAAAAATGCATGTAAAAATAATTTGAAAACTCAACAAAGAATTATCGATTTCCAGGTGGATTTTAAATGGAACCTGAAATTCCAATAAATAACGGATATTTTGCTTAAATCTGTAAATCGATAATGAAGACAAAATATAAAAATTATAATTATATTTGGAAAATCTATTTTTTCCATTTTGATCCATGAAGGTAAGTTTATAAAAGTATTCAGTAGTTAATTTTCTAATTTAAAGCAAAACTGGATCAGAATTATTTTGCTATGTAGAAAATTTAATTTTCAAAATTTTGTATACGCTTTCGTGAATATTTCGTGCCTTTTTATGTCAATTGGTTTTTTTTTCTTTCAAAAATGTATTCTTTTTGAGTGCTTTTTTAAAGATTTTGGGCTTATTTATAGGGTTTTTAATTATATGACTACAGAAATAAATAAAACGGGGCGACATTAGGAAATGTGATACAAAGTATGGAGGTATGGGTGATGAAACTTATCCGAAAAACCGAATATGTGTTGGTCCTTCGAGCCGCATGACCTTTTTTTCTCTTTTGCAATCGAATCTTTTAATTATATTTGCGCGTACCGCACGAAATTGCGTGGGTATCTGGCTTTTATCAGGCCCGCTGTAAATTAACGCGGTTTTCAATTTCACGTGGTGGCATTTTCGCGTCTTCGTGTATAATGTTTGTATTCTATTAACTCCGGTTTTTACCAATTTGCGGCGTGTTTACGTTCGTCCGGATTTTCTCGCCGCATTTGCATGGGGGGGATCGTAAATTGAAAAATTAGCCGCACACGTGTCCCCTCGCCGCTTGCTCCTCAAACACAAACACACACACACACACACACTCGAAAAAATAACGAACGGGCGACGGCCATTGTCGTTGGCTGCGCGGCGGGTCAAAGTGGCATCTTTATTTAAACTGGTCGCTCACGCGCGCATCTGCATGCACTCGTTCGCGGATGTGTGCGATAATGCGATATTCAATTACAGCCGGCGTTGTGAAATGCAATAAGGTCCTGAAGAGACCTGAGGAGTCCTGGAGAAATCTTGCGGCACGTCCCTCCATTATTCGGATTTCCGCGTTGTACGTTTGTTTTTTGCGCAACGGGCTGCAGTGGCTGCTCGCTCAGCTGGTAATGGATTAGAGACTAAACTACTTTTAATTTCACGCCCTGCACATGAAGTTTTTTTTACGCAAATGGCACTGCAATCAGCAATTAATTCGAAAATTTGCAAAAAAAAGGATAATGACTTTAAGGGTGCAGTGGAAATCATGAAAATCCAGACAGAACAGCATGAAAACATAACTTGCAGAATCATATGTACAATTTCAATAAATTGTTTAGGAAATATTTGTTGGGAAATACTCCACTTTTCGTAACTCAAATTAGTTTTTTAATGCTGAAGGTATCCAAACTCTAGCAGAAAAAAATGTATAAAAACAGTTACAGAGTAGCAAGTATTAAGTAGTAACTAACTATTCACTTATAGTAGCAGTAAGTAGTACCACAGTTCTTGAATTTTCATGAAATTGCATGAAAGAAAATGTTAATGAAAATATAATCAAATCCATGTCTTTTTTTAACACATTACTAAGTAAAGCAAATTTTTGAAAAATTCTCAAGTAACGCTTACTTAACATACTAAAAATCATGAAGCCAATTTTTCAAAAACAAACAATAATGCAGTGTTATTTTTTAACATTACTCTGTAAATGACCAATCTTTTTTTTTAAATTACCATTCAGTTCGACTAAAACGTTACTATGAATTATTCAAGAATTTTTGCAGCATTTTCAAGTAATTATCTTGATAATGATTGCAAACACACTATCAATTTTTGCACAATTTCCCTGTAAATGTGTGGACAATTTTTCAGTAATTTGCCAATGTTGCCAAGTTTTTAAAATGCGATATTTTTTAAGAAAGTTGTGTCAACAATTTAAAATAAAAATTTAGAATAAGCTCCACAATGCAAATATATCGGAAATAATATTAAATTAATAGCTCGGAACAACCGTAGAATTTTGCAATCATTTCGTGGCATTTGTCGATATTTTTTAAACATTGCCGCGTACACCTTTTGGTTACTTAAATATCTTCATAAATGCATCGACATTTTTATCATTGGTTTGTGTCAGCAAGTTTTAAGATTTTTTTGTTGCTAACTGTTTAGAAATCGCGTGGGTAATTTTTTAAACGTTCTTCTCTATTTTTGAAAATACTTTCCAGTTATTCTGCAAACATGTTCCAATAATTTCTAGTCATTCTGCAAACATGTTCCAACAATTTATGTTGGTTAGGTGTAAAAAGCACCCTACTGCCTACACCCAGCATAGGTAAAAAGGCTTTTTGAATATATATGAATATTCAGGGGGTGAGTTGTTTTTTCATTTTTTTCATTTTAAGCATTGGGATCTCAGAAACCATAGGACAGATATTCGATTAAATGAGGAAATAGTTGTCATTTAAATAGCTTCTGCAAGATATGCTTTTGTTTTTTTGATAAAAGCCCACAGTTTTTCAGTTATAATACAAACTTTTTTTTTTAAATGGCAATCATAGTTGTCTTAGACATTTTTAAAAAGGAACAATTTTTTTTATACCGATACAAGGTTTGCTATAGTTACTTTGATAAATAAAGGCCATGTTCGGAAATTAACTTTATGAAAATTATTACCTACTTTGATAAATAAATACGATACAGGACTATTTTTCAAATATTTATATATTTGAGAGTAGCAAAAACAGAGTTTGCCACGGACATTTTTTTCCCTCTTACTACGAGAATTCTATTATTTTTTCTA
Organism: Othius punctulatus; assembly: GCA_951805005.1. Classification (NCBI taxonomy): domain Eukaryota; kingdom Metazoa; phylum Arthropoda; class Insecta; order Coleoptera; family Staphylinidae; genus Othius; species Othius punctulatus. The sequence goes on from OX638142.1 coordinate 78,519,546, forward strand.
TTCTAATAATAATTATACTAAATTCTATTCAAATTATACTACGAAACTTCCTGCATCTCATTTATTTATGAAAGTAAATAAGCAAATCTTATATCGTTATAAAGAGAATAAAAAAGTGTAATAGCCAATTATGGCTGCAATTAAAAAAATGAGTTTGTATTGTAACTCATAAAGTATAGGTTTTTTTTTTCAAAAAACAAAATCATATCTTGTATAAGCTCTTAAAATGACAACTATTTCGTCATTTAACCGAATCTCTATGTTTTATGGTTTCCGAGAACCATAAAACATAATTGAAACAAAACATAAAATGAAAAAAAAATCACCATGTATATATAGGTTTAAATTATATAGGTATATAGTATATAGTATATAGGTATAAAAGTAGTGCGAAAATTCATCACAAATTCGTGTCGGCTTATTTGTTTTTATTTTCAGGAAATTACTTTACAAATAAAAGTGTTTTGTCAAAGTTTAAAAACTATATGTCGGTAACTTTGATAAAATTAACTGTTTCGATAATATTTATCAATTCTGAAGGAGCTTGGATAGTTACTTGGAGTAACTTATTAAGTAACTATTCTATACTAAGTAACGAAGTTATTAAGACTATTATCTATCAAATAAATCAACATTTGTTATAATATTAATTTGTGTAAATTTTTCAAGTAAAGAACTTTTCAAATTACTTGCCTCGACATTTTTATTATATTTTTTTTATTTGCTATTTTGGTTATTTTGGTTATTTGGTCAAGTTGAAACCAATTTTTTTTTTTTTTTAGTATTTTTTGAAAAATTGACTTAAAAATTTTAATAAATGAATCGACACTTTTATCATTAGTTTATGTCGGCAAGTTTTAAGAAATTATTGTTGCTAAATTTGAAGAAATTTCCTTGGGTAATTTTTGAATATATCTTCTCTATTTTTGAAAATAATTTCTAGTAATTCTGCCAACATTTTCCAACAATGTATGTTGGTTATGTTTAAAAACTAGTGCCGAAAATTATCACAAATTCGTGTTGACCTTTTTGGTTTTATTTCCTGGAAATTACTCTACAAATAAAAATGTTTTGGCAAATTTTCGCGAATAATACTCTAATATCTCTGTATGAATAGTTAATGTCTCTGTAATTTAAAAACTATATATCGGTTACTTTTAATAATATTAATTGTTTCGATAATATTTATCAAATATGAAGAAGCTTGGATATTTAATAGGTTATTAAGATTATTATATACCAAATAAATCAACATTTGTTATAATTTTTATTTTTGAAATTTTTTCAAGAAAAGTACTTTTCAAATTAGTTGCCTCGAAGTTATTTTAATGTATTTTTTTATTTGGTCAAGTTAACACCTTGTATTTTTTGAAAGATTCACTTAAAAATTTTAATAAATGTATCGACATTTTTATCATTAGTTTGTCAGCAAGTTTGAAGAAATTATTGTTGCTAAATTTTTAGAAATTCGCGTGGGTAATTTTTGAATCTTACTTCTCCATTTTTGAAAATAATTTCTAATAATTCTGCCTACATTTTCCAACAATTTATGTTGGTTGGGTTTAAAAAGTTGTGTCGAAAATTCATCACAAATTCGTGTCGACTTTTTGTTTTTATTTCCTAGAAATTACTCTACAAATACAAATGTTTTGACAAATTTTTGACTAATACATTAATATGTCTGTATGAATAGTAAATGTCTCTGCAATTTAAAAACTATATGTCGGTCAGTTTTAATAATATTAACTGTTTCGATAATATTTGTCAAATATGAAGGAGCTTGGATAGTTACTAAGTGATAAAGATTATTATCTACCAAATAAATTATCATTTGTTATAATATTATTTTTTGTAAATTTTTCAAGATAAGAACTTTTCAAATTACTTGCCTCGACACTTTTATTATATATTTTTTATTTGGTCAAGTTGAAACCTTGTATTTTTTGAAAAATTGACTTAAAAACTTTAATAAATGCATCGACACTTTTATCATTATTTTATGTCGGCAAGTTTTAAGAAATTATTGTTGCTAAATTTGAAGAAATTTCCTTGGGTAATTTTTGAATATTTCTTCCCTATTTTTGAAAATAATTTCTAGTAATTCTGCCAACATTTTCCAACAATTTATGTTGGTTATGATTAAAAACTAGTGCCGAAAATTATCACAAATTCGTGTCGACCTTTTTGGTTTTATTTACTGGAAATTACTCTACAAATAAAAATGTTTTGGCAAATTTTAGAATAATATCTTAATATCTCTGAATGAATAGTAAATGTGTCTGCTATTTAATAACTATATGTCGGTCAGTTTTAATAATATTAACTGTTTCGATAATATTTTTCAAATATGAAGGAGCTTGGGTAGTTACTAAGTGATAAAGATTATTATATACCAAATAAATTATCATTTGTTATAATATTAATTTTTGAAATTTTTTCAAGAAAAGAACCTTCCAAATTATTTTGCTCGACGTTTTTTTTTATATATTTTTATTTTGTCAAGTTAAAAGCATGTATTTTTTGAAAGATATACTTTAAAATTTTAATGAATGCATCGACAGTTTGTCGGCATGTTTTAAGAAATTATTGTTGCTAAATTTTAGAAATTCGCTTGGGTACTTTTGGAATCTTTCTTCTCTATTTTTGAAAATATTCGCGGGCCGTAGTTTGGAGACCGCTGCGTTAGATCCTGCAGGGGTAGCGTTCGTTCGTCTTCAGATTGGTTTAGTGCGGGAATATTAACAGGAAGAAGAGTTTTGTTTATGCGCTGCCCCATATGTAGTTTGTGTGTGTGTGTGAGTGTGTGTGTGGAAGTGTGTGAGGGCTGCGATCTAATCTCAGTCCTGGAAGATATGGGTTGGGTGGGTGGGGCGGGGGTGTGTAGGCAGACATCGTTTCCGTATTTTTCAATCTTGGAACTGTCAGCGGGATCTCGACGTCCCGATCTCCTGACACCTCCGGTCACCACCTCCCTTTTCAATTAGAGACAACACACGAGAGAGGCATGCAGGCAGGCAGGCAGCGAACGACGCCGCCTATTATTTTATATATATATCTACGTGTGCCTTCGCCCCCTCTCGCTCCAGCCGCCCCCTCCAGAATAGATGCCCTATATCTATATAGCTAAATACTGGGCTGTGCGGGGCGGATGAAAAGTGAGCATCTATCAGAGTTTTGTATCGGGACCGGGGCCTCGCACTCGCACTGTTCTCAATTTCAAGGGATTGGTCGGGGCTCCAGTAAACGTTTCTGTGATTACTGATGGACGAGATAAAAGTAGATCGACCTCCAGTTTTGGAATTGAAACGCTGGAAATTGAAAAAGCGAGAGAGACGGCGGCCGCGCGTAAGCGAATAAGAGAAATATCGCCCCGGACAGGACGTAAAATATTATTGAAAAATTCCTCCTCACGGCTAAATGCAATTTCACGGGTGTTACGCGCTTTACCTACTTGGGATTAAGTATCTTAACTAAATTAAAAAATATCGACCGCGCGCCTCCTTCGCCCCGCCGCCCCCCCGCGGCGCTGCTGTAGACAAATTGCCGGTGCGATGATAAATTTTTAATTGGCCATAGGCATATGGGCGAGCGCTGCGGAGCCGCCCCCGTAAAAATTTTCATTAATCCGCACGGCGCGGCTGATTAAAAAGCATTCCCCCAGGTGCTCTGGGGGCGGCGTGCCAATCAGCCAACTACAAACTAAGACGGTCGGGTATCATAATAATCAGGGCGACCGCAGACGACGCCGACGGGCCTTAATTGAATCACACACCACTCCGTCCGATTGTTCGCCACGAAACTTTCCACCGCCTCCCCGCGCATTTACATACTTCGCGAGGGGCCCGCTCTTCCTTCCCCCCGCGGACCTCCTGCGAGAGTCTTGCCGCCCCCCATGTCCTCCAGCCTCGAGACTCCGCTCTCCACTCAGGGGTCCCTGATTAGAGTCAACAAGGTCGGCGGGCGCGCGAGAGAAGAGTGTTCATTACGCGCCCCCTCGCCCATTCTGCAGATTCCGAAGTTCAATTTCCTGGAGCCGAGAGAGAGGCCCTCTCTCCGGGCGCGCGCCCCCTCTCGCTCCCGCCCCTGAACGCCGCCGGGCCGGGACGTGGCCCCCGGCGGCAGGACATGCCCGTCACGTATTCGATCAGGACTGACGTTTAGTCTTACCTGGGGGACTGTTTCCACCTTAAAGACGTACGATTATGAGGCGCCCCCGGCTGATTAAGTTTCAATGAAACCCGCGCAGACCGTCCGATCGGCAAATTGCCCGCCTAGAAAAACCTCCGATCTAATCACACAGCCACTGGAAGAACAGTTCCCGTAAGTTTTCTTAAAAAAAATCTTCAATCGCAATCCTTATTGACCACCAAATTAGTCCGTTCAGAGATACACATTAAAAATAAAAATACATTTTACCCATTTATCGGGTCGCCTTCTCAGACACCCAGACGTACCGACAAAGACACCGCCGAGCAACACTTAATGCAACAATACACTAATAAGCGCCGCTGTATGATGCAAAAACTCCTGCATAAAACATGCTGTTTAACAATATCTTTACAGGCATCTAAAGCTGACCTTACACGATGATTAACACTGTTATTGCCAGAAACGTTATTATAAGGAGCGCAACTATATAGGTGAAAATTTAAATTTAATATTTTTGTTGGCCTATGTGCGCGATAGTTGCCTTTTGATTAACCAAATTCACCTGTAATTTTGTTTTAAATATGTTTATCTTCACGTTCCTTTTTTATTTTTAAAAATGTAAAAAATAGGATTAAAAATGTTAATTTTGCGATACAGCTCTGTTTGCTTTTTTTTTATAAAATGAAAACAACCCAGAATCCACCACGAGGATTTGACTGCAATCGAATTGAAGATGGGGCAGGAGAGAACTATATTTTTTTGTACTAATATTGTGGTAAAAAGGTAACTATTTCTAACCTAGGCACTTTTGCTTTACCTTAAGGCCCAGTTGTACGATCGTGGATCATCCTTGACCATGGTTCAGTTACCTAGGATACAATTGTTAATACCTTGGTATCCTTAGAAACTGAACCACGATCAAAGATAATCAACGTTCGTACAACTGGGCCTAAGTGGTTCAATCGTCTTACGTACAAAGTAACTCATTACAGTTAGAAAAAAATGTCGCTTTTCACCTTCACCTCATTACTGAAACAATTAAAATACCTCGGCGTTAATTTTTTCGCTCGGGCTTTCGATTAGCATTGGTAATCGCGACAGGACGGCGTTTTTTGCGCCGCCCCGGGGCGCAATTATCATTCGTATGAATTAAGCGGCCCGGTAATTGGATGGAGAGTTAATAAATGGAAACTAATCGCCTTGATTGATAAGTCAATTCCGCTGGCGCATTGTTAATAACAGCTCTCTCGTGAGGAGCCCATTAAAATCTATTAAGAACAGAGCCCGTCTCGACACACATCGCGGAGGAGAGGCACGAAATGTCGCGGATTTGCATCGCCAGTAACAATTATAATGAATAGTCGATGCGCGCGAGTTTGCGTGTGTATGTGCCTGTATGTGTGTAGGTTTCACCGTTGCATTAATGGAAACAGAATACTTGTTTAAATATAATACGGCGAGTTATGAGCTTCTAAGAATTGAGTTTAATTATGTAAGCCTACAAGTCAGAGGAGTGTAGTGAGTGAGTTAAAGTTCACATTTTTAGTCGCCAGTTTGACTACATTTGCAAGAAGTTTTTAAATCGGCTTACAAGTATGTATTTATGTTATCTTAAACTAATGTTCAGATAATCGGATCCAATTTTTCTAGCACTTCAGAATACGAAATTCAGAAATTTAAAATTTAAAGAGCATGTTATTGCGACATTTTTGTTGACACGACTTAGTTGCGCACAAATTATTATGTTTTTAATTAAACTAAGTACTTTACTTAGTTAAAAGTAATATAATTATTAATATATTATTATTAAAGTACTTTACTAAAAGTTGATCGTGAATGAATATTACGTGAATTGGCGATTTTACACAAAATTAAAGTGTTCTGTAAAACGACTGGGTTACTTTCTTGTGCTTCATTTTGGGGTTTTGAGGTTAATACATTTTTTTGAAAAAAAAACCCTAACATGTTTTTTTCAATTTTTTGAGTAAATTTTTGATCATAGTAGGCTATTTATTTACTAATTCTAAAATGCAGTTAACTAAACTTCGCAAGCTTCACATATTGAAAATAAAGTATTTTAAAATTCACCGAAAAATAATAAAGTTACTACAAGTAATACACACTGTATATTCGAACGATTTAGAAAGAAACGAATGATTCAAATATCGAAAATATAAAAAAATAGCGCATCGAGTTTAGATAGACCCAAGACGAAATAAAAACAAAATAGCGTTACCCGGCGCCTCCACCATGGTGGAGGCGCCGGGCCAATATTCAGAATTAATTTATAATAATTCCAAATTTCAGAAACAAATTTACTCACCAATAATTTTAGCAAATTAATTAGGTCAAAAGGTCGCCCAATCAGTTTTCCGCGAATCATTTCAATTTTTGAAAGAATTACCACGACACAATTCCACATAATTAAACAACTAATAACAAAATAATATAAATAATCACAGCATAGTTAGAGTTTTCCACTTCTTCATATTTTACTTGCTCTTTATGCACTTATGGACAGGAACCTTTTATGCACGCCAATATCGGTCAAAACGTCCTCGACCAGGAAATTAATCGAAATGGCAAAAAGCGAAAAAAGGGAAAATTTTATTTATTTTTCAGAAATATTTTCTAAAATAAAATAGATGCATGGAAAGTGTTTTAATCAAAGTTTAAAGACATACTTTGCTTACAAAACTTTTTGATATGCTTATTTTTTTTTCCAATTCGCATTATTAAAATGCTCCATATGTATATTGAATCTCATCATTAAAACAACACTTTAATTGAATGGGTGAATGAAATGTTTACCTTTAAATAATACATAAATAGGCACTATCCTTGAAATTTTTGTTGTCACCTGACAATGCAAATTCTTCAATTCTGATAACGAATCGGATATCTTCTGACGAAAATAGAGTCAACTTTCCTGGTTTAAGAGTTCATCAAATGAATAATAGTACAATTCATATTTATGTAAATAAATTACCTAATCAATAAAAAAAAATGAAAATTCTACAAAATTGGAAAAAATCTTGTATGATATACGTGAAGAAACAAAATTTCATCCACTCAAAAACATTATCCAACATTGCTCCATATTTAAATTGAATCTCATCATTAAAACAACACTTTAATCGAATGGATGAATAAAATGTTTACCTTTTCACTTTATTCACTATAACCATTGACAACGTGAATTAAGTAAAAAATACGTAAATAGGCACTATCCTTGAAATTTTTGTTGTCACCTGACAATGTGACACTTCATTTTAAAAAAAAAACAGCAAAACTTAACAAATTCTACTGGAAAAGTTTAATTTTTGTTAATTTTTGTGTAGTGTCACTGTTTTCACGTGCGATCTGATAGCTTGTTACATATTTGCACTGGGACATCAAAAATAGGCACATTTTTCAATATCTGTTAAAAATTGACTGCTTTGCACAGCTAAAGCTAATAATTTGATATATTTTGGCAGTTGCAATTGAAAATGTGACAGATTTCGACGGTTTTAATTGCGAATTTTATGAATGTGAACTGTTGCACTTAAAAATCTGATAGACGTTTACATTTTAAAACTGGGATATCAAAAAATGGCAAAGTTTAACACATTCAGACAGTACCTATTAAAAAAATTACATATTTTCACAGCAGAAGCTTTGAATTTTATAGATTTTGAATGTCTCAGTCGGGAATTGTACCCATTTAGAAAGATATTAAAAAATATCACAAGTATTGCTATAAGCAGTATATTAATGGTAATCTTTTTATGACAAAAATATCAGCAAAACTTAACAAAATCTACAGAAAAATGTTAATTTTTGTTTTTTGTTTTAATTTTAGCTTTTTACATTTTTGCACTCGGACATCAAAAATAGACACATTTTTGCAGTATCTTTTAAAAAATTGCCAGGTTTTCATAGCTGAAGCAGGTTTTCATAGCATATTTTGACAGTTGCAATTGAAAATGTTACAGATTTCGATAGTTTTAATTAAGAATTTGTGCTGTATCTATTAAATAATTGACAGGTTTTCACAGCTGAAGCTAAGAATTTGACATATTTTGACAGATTGACAGATTGACAAATTTGACAGATTTCGACGGTTTTAATTGAGAATTTGACGTATGTGAACTGTCGCACTTAAAAAATCTGATAGATGTTTACATTTTAAAACTGTGATATCAAAAATTGACAAAGTTAACAGATTAAAGCGGTAACTATTGAAACATTGGCAGATTTTCACAGCAGAATCTTTGAACTTTATAAATTTTGCATGTCTCAGTTGGGAATTGTACCAATTTAGAAAGTTGTTATAAATAGCATTTTTTATAAGCAGTATATTAATGGTAATTTTTATAACAAAAATAAAGTTAGCTAAACTTAACAAATTCTACTGAAAACAGTTAATTTTTGTGTAGTGTCACTGTTCTTTTCACGTGCGATCTGATAGCTTGTTACATATTTGCACTGGGACATCAAAAATAGGCACATTTTTTCAGTATCTATTAGAAAATTGACAGGCTTTCACAGCTAAAGCTAAGAATTTGACATATTTTGACAGTTTCAATTGAAAATTTGGCAGATTTCGACGGTTTTAATTGAGAATTTGACGTATGTAATTTGACTGTTGCACTTAAAAATCTGATAGATGTTTACATTTTAAAACTGGGAAATCAAAAATTGGCAAAATTTAACAGATTCAGGCAGTATCTATTGAAAAATCGACAGTTTTAACAGCAGAAGCTTCTGAATTTGATAGATTTTGAATGTCTCAGTCGGGAATTGTACCCATTTAGAAAGTCGTTAAAATAGCACAAGAATTGCTGTAAGTAGTATATTAATGGTAATCTTTTTGTGACAAAAAAAACAGCAATTCTTAACAAATTCTACTGGAAAATGTTAATTTTTGTAGTGTCACTGTTGTTTTCACTTGTGATCTGATAGCTATTTACATATTTGCACTGGGACACCAAAAATAGACACACTTTTTCAGTATACATTCAAAAATTTACAGGTTTTCACAGTTGCAATTGAAAATTTGAAACATTTCGACGGTTTTAATTGAAAAATTAACTATGTCAACTGTTGCACTTCTTAAAAATCTGATAGATGTTTACATTTTAAAACTGGGATATCAAAAATTGACATAGTTTAACAGATTCAGGCAGTATCTATTGAAAAATTGGCGGATTTTCACAGCTGAAGCTTTGAATTTTATAGATTTTGAATGTCTCAGGTGGGAATTGTACCCATTTAGAAAGTTGTTAAAGATTTTGACAACTATAATTGCAAATTTGGCAGATTTAGACAGTTTTTAATTAAATTTAACATACAGGGTGATTCGAAAGGTGGGGTTCAAACATTTAGGTGTAACTGTTGATATCAAAATGCCGATTCCGTCATAACAAATCAGCATTTGTTCAACTTATTTTTTATTATGACTTGATTTAACAGAACATGATAAAAACAAACAAATCCTTTGTAACAAGCTCATGGTTGGGAATAAGATATAGATTTATTAACATTTTTTGCTTTGTGTAGCATCCCACATCACACCCTTACGTTTGGATCATACCTTTTGAATCACCTTGTATATCCGTAAAAAGGGTTATGCAGCGATTATCACTTCACAGTACTCATAACTTTGTATAAATACAAAAGAACAAATCGATATTTAAAATTTCGCTTTTTTAAACTTCTTGTTCATTTAATGATTATTTCATTGAAAATAGGCTTATCTCATTTATTTATTTTGAAACTGTCGATCGCGTTCGCAAAAATTGTTAACTGTTCTTCTAATTATTAGTTTAATTAGCTATTTTGCACGGGGCCATGGTGCAATGTACAGTACAATGGATTTTTGAAACAGTCGTACCACTCGCACCTTTCAAAATTTAATTAGTTTTGGTTAGCAATCATATAAAATAATGTATTTGTAATTTATGGCTAATTACTTCCGGAATAACGTTGGCGAATGTAATGTAGGCCATAGTCGGGGCTTAGCAGCCATACACCAAAATTCCCGATCTGAATTGCATTGAGGCGGCATGCATGCATGCATGATGCAACAGATCCTTATCCGCCATTACACGCTAATTACCAGGCCGGCGCTGAATCCCCTTACATAGGGGTAGGCGCGCTTTGCTTCCTTAACGGCCGGACATGCAATCTCGCCACGTGAATGGGGCGCGCCGCCCCCGCCGCCCCTTGAACCGTCAACCCCGATCGGCCCCGGCTCTCGGACATCATTTGGGCCGATTTAATGGAAGCGATATTGACAAAACGTTGATTAAACTCATCAAGTGCGGTGCAGGCGCCCGGACGCCGCCCCCGCAGCCGCCGCCGCCGCCGCCGCCGCCTCCGGCCGCCCCGCGATGTAAATCAATCCGGGATTAATTAAATTTTTAAACGGCTACAAGACCGCGGCCACGGAACAATATAAACAAATCAATTAATTGAAAAGTGTGCGGGCCCCTCGCACACGACGAATCGATTAAAAAGCGCCGCCCGGGGGGCGCCCTGCCGCCCCCCGCCGACAGCCCGCGTCCGGCCTTCCTGGGGAAATATAATTAAAATCGGTCCTCCAATTTGCATATTAATGCGATCATCTTATCTCACTACACAAACAGAATTACTCGACGGGATAAACTATTAACGTTGGAAGCGTGCGCCAGGCGGAAAAAAGGCGTCGATAATTTACTGGCCTCCGCGTTATTACCATGCAAATTAAAAGAGTGCCAAGTGTTGTGCGGGGGGCGGCGAGGGGGCGGCCGGTAATTAAATGCGCTCCCCGCGGGGCGGCTATTATTATTACGTAAGTTCTCGGCAGATATTATTCCATTTACGGGCGGTAATGGCTTTTAAAGTGCCACCCCCCAATGCGCAGCCCCCCCCACCATTTTTTTTATCAATCCGCGCGATTTCGGTCGATTAATGAAATTACGTGATCCGTTAATGGCACCTCCCAGTTTCGGCTTTTTTGCCGGGTCGAGCCGCGATAGCGATCTCTCCATTAGTGGATCGACGCGGGGAGCTCGCAGGGGATGATACACCCCCACACCCCAACACCCCCATAGCCGGGCCGCAGTCATCCACCCCCCGGACGGCCATTCAATTTGCGCCCCGGCAACTGCGCGATATTGTGTAATTGCCGGTGTTAATTTAATCCGCGGTTTAACCTGCGATGCGGTGGAGATTGGACCGGAGTTCTGCCACCCACATCGCGCTTTCAACGCAATTGAAAACGCACGCCAGGATAATTCGTTTCAGGTGTACTGTACACGAATCTAATATCAAATTTACAAATAATAAATTTTCAGAAATTTCAGTAATAGCTAACCCATACTTGTCAATGCAGAAAGTTAAATGTTTGATTTTCTCCCTCATTTAATACTGAAACTTTGTCAAAATTTCAGGAGAATTAGTTTCAGGTGTACTGTACACGAATCTAATATCAAATTTGCAAATAATAATTTTTCAGAAATTTCAGTAATAGCTAACCCATACTTGTCAATGCAGAAAGTCAAGTGTTTGATTTTTTCCCTCATTTAATACTGAAACTTTGTCAAATTTTCAGGAGAATTAGTTTCAGGTGTACTGTACACCAATTCAATATCAAATTTGCAAATAATAAATTTTCAGAAATTTCAGTAATAGCTAACCCATACTTGTCAATGCAGAAAATTAAGTGTTTGATTTTCTCCCTCATTTAATACTAAAACGTTGTCAAATTTTCAGGAGAATTAGTTTCAGGTGTATTGAAGACGAATCTAATATCAAATTTGCAAATAATAAATTTTCAGAAATTTCAGTAATAGCTAACCCATACTTGTCAATGCAGAAAGTTAAGTGTTTGATTTTCTCCCTAATTCAATACTGAAGCTTTGTCAACTTTTCAGGAGAATTAGTTTCAGGTGTCCTGTACACGAATCTAAAATTAAATTTGCAAATAATAAAATTTCAGAAATATCAGTAATAGCTAACCCATACTTGTCAATGCAGAAAGTTAAGTGTTTGATTTTCTCCCTCATTTAATACTAATAGTTTGTCAAATTTTTAGGAGAAGTAGTTTCAGGTGTACTGTACACGAATTTAATATTAAATTTTCAAATAATAAATTTTCAGAAATTTCAGTAATAGCTAACCCATACTTGTCAATGCAGAAAGTTAAATGTTTAATTTTCTCCTTAATTCTATACTGTAACTTTGTCAAGTTTTCAGGAGAATTAGTTTCAGGTATACTGTACACGAATCTAATATCAAATTTACAAATAAGAAATTTTCAGAAATTTCAGTAATAGCTAACCCATACTTGTCAATGCAGAAAATTAAGGGTTTGATTTACTCCCTTATTTAATACTGAAACTTTGTCAAATTTTCAGGAGAAATAGTTTTAGGTATACTGTACACGAATCTAATATCAAATTTGCAAATACGAAATTTTCTCAAATTTCCGTAATAGCTAACCCATACTTGTCAATGCAAAAAGTTAAGTGTTTGATTTTCTCCCCCATTTAATACTGAAACTTTGTCAAATTTGCAGGAGAATTAGTTTCAGGTGTACTGTATAGAAATCTAATACCAAATTTGTAAATAAAAAAATTTCAGAAATTTTAGTAATAGCTAACCTATACTTGTCAATGCTGAAAGTTATATCTTTGATTTTCTCCCTAATTCAATACTGAAACTTTGTCAAGTTTTCAGGAGAAATAGTTTCAGGTGTACTGTACATGAATCTAAAATTAAATTTTCAAATAATAAATATTCAAACATTACAGTAATAGCTAACCCATACTTGTCAATGCAGAAAGTTAAGTGTTTGATTTTCTCCCTCATTTAATACTGAAACTTTGTCAAAGTTTCAGGAGAATTAGTTTCAGGTGTACTGTACACGAATCTAATATCAAATTTGCAAATAATAAATTTTCAGAAATTTCAGTAATAGCTAACCCATACTTGTCAATGCAGAAAGTTAAGTGTTTGATTTTCTCCCTCATTTAATACTGAAACTTTGTCAAGTTTAATTGTCAGGACAATTAGTTTCAGGTGTACTGTACACGAATCTAATATCAAATTTGCAAATAATAAATTTTCAGAAATTTCAGTAATAGCTAACCCATACTTGTCAATGCAGAAAGTTAAGTGTTTGATTTTCTCCCTCATTTAATACTGAAACTTTGTCAAGTTTAATTGTCAGGACAATTAGTTTCAGGTGTACTGTACACGAATCAAAAATTAAATTTGCAAATAATAAATTTTCAGTAATTTCAGTAATAGCTAACCCATACTTGTCAATGCAGAAAGTTAAGTGTAAGATTTTCTCCCTCATTTAATACTGAAACTTTGTCAAATTTTCAGGAGAATTTGTTTCAGATGTACTGTACACGAATCTAATATCAAATTTGCATATAATAAATTTTCAGAAATTTCAGTAATAGCTAACCCATACTTGTCAATGCAGAAAGTTAAGTGTTTGATTTTCTCCCTCATTTAATACTGAAACTTTGTAAAGTTTTCAGGAGAATTAGTTTCAGTTGTACTGTACACGAATCTAATATCAAATTTGCAAATAATAAATTTTCAGAAATTTCAATAATAGCTAACCCATACTTGTCAATGCAGAAAGTTAAGTGTTTTATTTTCTCCCTCATTAATTACCGAAACCTTGTCAAATTTGCAGGAGAATTAGTTTTAGGTGTACTGTACACAAATCTAATATCAAATTTGCAAATAATAAATTTTCAGAAATATCAGTGATAGCTAACCCATACTAGTCAATGCAGAAAGTTAAGTATTTGATTTTCTCCCTTATTTAATACTGAAACTTTGTAAAGTTTTCAGGAGAATTAGTTTCAGGTGTACTGTACACGAATCTAGTATCAAATTTGCAAATAACAAATTTTCACAAATTTCAGTAATAGCTAACCCATACTTGTCAATGCAGAAAGTTAAGTGTTTGATTTTCTCCCTCATTTAATACTGAAACTTTGTCAAATTTTCAGGAGAATTAGTTCCAGGTGTACTGTACACGAATCTAATATCAAATTTGCAAATAATAAATTTTCAGAAATTTCAATAATAGCTAACCCATACTTGTCAATGCAGAAAGTTAAGTGTTTTATTTTCTCCCTCATTAATTACCGAAACCTTGTCAAATTTGCAGGAGAATTAGTTTTAGGTGTACTGTACACAAATCTAATATCAAATTTGCAAATAATAAATTTTCAGAAATATCAGTGATAGCTAACCCATACTAGTCAATGCAGAAAGTTAAGTATTTGATTTTCTCCCTTATTTAATACTGAAACTTTGTAAAGTTTTCAGGAGAATTAGTTTCAGGTGTACTGTACACGAATCTAGTATCAAATTTGCAAATAACAAATTTTCACAAATTTCAGTAATGGCTAACCCATACTTGTCAATGCAGAAAGTTAAGTGTTTGATTTTCTCCCTCATTTAATACTGAAACTTTGTCAAATTTTCAGGAGAATTAGTTCCAGGTGTACTGTACACGAATCTAATATCAAATTTGCAAATAATAAATTTTCAGAAATTTCAGTAATAGCTAACCCATTCTTGTCAATGCAGAAAGTTAAGTGTTTGGATTTCTCCCTCATTTAATACTGAAGCTTTGTCAAATTTTCAGGAGAATTAGTTTCAGGTATACTGTACACGAATCTAATATCAAATTTGCAAATAATAAATTATCAGAAATTTCAGTAATAGCTAACCTATACTTGTCAATGCAGAAAGTTAAGTGTTTGATTTTCTCCCTCATTTAATACTGAAACATTGTCAAATTTTCAGGAGAATTAGTTTCAGGTGTACTGTACACGAATATAGTATCAAATTTGCAAATAATAAATTTTCAAAAAATTCAGTAATAGCTAACCCATACTTGTCAATGCAGAAAGTTAAGTGTTTGATATTCTCCCTCATTTAATACTGAAACTTTGTCAACTTTTCAGGAGAATTAGTTTCAGGTATACTGTACACGAATCTAATATCAAATTTGCAAATAATAAATTTTCAGAAATTTCAGTAACAGCTAACCCATACTTGTCAATGCAGAAAGTTAAGTGTTTGATTCTCTCCCTCATTTAATACTGAAACTTTGTCAAATTTTCAGGAGAATTAGTTTCAGGTGTACTGTACACGAATCTAATATCAAATTTGCAAATAATAAATTTTCAGAAATTTCAGTAATAGCCAACCCATACTTGTCAATGCAGAAAGTTAAGTGTTTGATTCTCTCCCTCATTTAATACTGAAACTTTGTCAAATTTTCAGGAGAATTAGTTTCAGGTGTACTGTACACGAATCTAATATCAAATTTGCAAATAATAAATTTTCAGAAATTTCAGTAATAGCTAACCCATACTTGTCAATGCAGAAAGTTAAGTGTTTGATTCTCTCCCTCATTTAATACTGAAACTTTGTCAAATTTTCAGGAGAATTAGTTTCAGGTGTACTGTACACGAATCTAATATCAAATTTGCAAATAATAAATTATCAGAAATTTCAGTAATAGCTAACCCATACTTGTCAATGCAGAAAGTTAAGTGTTTGACTTTCTCCCTCATTTAATACTGAAACTTTGTCAACTTTTTAGGAGAATTAGTTTCAGGTGTAGTGTACACGAATCTAATATCAAATTTGCAAATAATAAATTTTCAGAAATTTCAGTAATAGCTAACCCATACTTGTCAATGCAGAAAATTAAGTGTTTGATTTTCTCCCTCATTTAATACTGAAACTTCCTAAATTTTCAGGAGAATTAGTTTCAGGTGTACTGTACACGAATCTAATATCAAATTTGCAAATAATAATTTTTCAGAAATTTCAGTAATAGCTAACCCATACTTGTCAATGCAGAAAGATAAGTGTTTGATTTTCTCCCTCATTTAATACTGAAACTTTGTCAAATTTTCAGGAGAATTAGTTTCAGGTGTACTGTACACCAATTCAATATCAAATTTGCAAATAATAAATTTTCAGAAATTTCAGTAATAGCTAACCCATACTTGTAAATGCAGAAAGTCAAGTGTTTAATTTTCTCCCTCATTTAATACTGAAACTTTGCCAAATTTTCAGGAGAATTAGTTTCAGGTGTACTGTACACGAATCTAATATCAAATTTGCAAATAATAAATTTTCAGAAATTTCAGTAATAGCTAACCTATACTTGTCAATGCAGAAAATTATATGTTTGATTTTCTCACTAATTCAATACTGAAACTTTGTCAACTTTTCAGGAAAATTAGTTTCAGGTGTACTGTACACGAATTTAATATCACATTTCCAAAAAATAAATTTTCAGAAATATCAGTAATAGCTAACCCATACTTGTCAATGCAGAAAGTTAAGTGTTTGATTTTCTCCCTCATTTAATACTGAAACTTTGTCAAATTTCCAGGAGAATTAGTTTCAGGTGTACTGTACACGAATCTAATATCAAATTTGCAAATAAGAAATTTTCAGAAATTTCAGTAATAGCTAACCCATACTTGTCAATGCAGAAAGTTAAGTGTTTGATTTTCTCCCTCATTTAATGCTAAAACATTGTCAAATTTTCAGGAGAATTAGTTTCATGTGTACTGTACACGAATCTAATATCAAATTTGCAAATTATAAATTTTCAGAAATTTCAGTAATAGCTAACCCATACTTGTCAATGCAGAAAGTTATATGTTTGATTTTCGCCCTGATTCAATACTGAAACTTCGTCAAATTTTCAGGACGATTAGTTTCAGGTATACTGTACACGAATCTAATATCAAATTTGCAAGTAATAATTTTTCAGAAATTTCAGTAATAGCTAACCCATACTTGTCAATGCAGAAAGTTAAGTGTTCGATTTTTCCCTCGTTTAATACTGAAACTTTGTCAAATTTTCAGGAGAATTAGTTTCAGGTGTACTGTACACGAATCTAATATTAAATTTGCAAATAATAAATTTTCAGAAATTTCAGTAATAGCTAACCCATACTTGTCAATGCAGAAAGTTAAGTGTTTTATTATCTCCCTCATTTAATACTGAAACTTTGTCAAATTTTCAGGAGAATTAGTTTCAGGTGTACTGTACACGAATCTAATATCAAATTTGCAAATAATAAATTTACAGAAATATCAGTAATAGCTAACCCATACTTGTTCATGCAGAAAGTTATATGTTTGATTTTCTCCCTAATTCTATACTGTAACTTTATCAAATTTTCAGGAGAATTAGTTTCAGGTGTACTGTACACGAATCTTATATCAAATTTGCAAATAATAAATATTCATAAATTATAGTAATAGCTAACCCATACAGAATGCAGAAAGTTAAGTGTTTAATTTTCTCCCTCATTTAATACTGAAACTTTGTCAAGTTTTCAGAAGAATTAGTTTCAGGTGTATTGTACACGAATCTAATATCAAATTTGGAAATAATAAATTTTCAGAAATTTCAGTAATAGCTAACCCATACTTGTCAATTCAAAAAGTTATATGTTTGGTTTTCTCTCCTATGTAATACTGAAAGTATGTCAAATTTTCAGGAGAATTAGTTTCAGGTGTACTGTGCACGAATCTAAAATTAAATTTGCAAATAATAAATTTTTAGAAATTTCAGTAACAGCTAACCCATACTTGTCAATGCAGAAAGTTAAGTGTTTGATTTTCTCCCTAATTCAATACTGAAACTTTGTCAAATTTTCAGCAGAATTAGTTTCAGGTGTACTGTACACGAATCTAATATCAAATTTGCATATAATACATTTTCAGAAATTTCAGTAATAGCTAACCCATACGTGTCAATGCAAAAAGTTAAGTGTTTGATTTTCTCCCTAATTCAATACTGAAACTTTGTCAAATTGTCAGGAGAATAAGTTTCAGGTGTACTGTATACAAATCTTATATCAAATTTGCAAATAATAATTTTTCAGAAATTTCAGTAATAGCTAACCCATACTTGTCAATACCGAAAGTTTAGTGTTTGATTTTCTCCCTCATTTAATATTGAAACTTTGTCAAATTTTCAGGAGAATTAGTTTCAGGTGTACTGTACACGAATCTAATATCAAATTTGCAAATAATAAATTTACAGAAATTTCAGTAATGGCTAACCCTCACAGAATGCAGAAAGTGAAGTGTTTGATATTCTCCTATATTTAATACTGAAACTTTGTCTAGTTTCCAGGAGAATTAGTTTCAGGTGTACTCTACACGAATCTAATATCAAATTTTCAAATAATATAGTTTCAGAAATTTCGGTAATAGCTAACCCATACGTGTCAATGCAGAAAGTTAAGTGTTTCATTTTCTCCCTAATTCAATACTGAAACTTTGTCAAATTTTCAGGAGAATTAGTTTCAGGTGTACTGTACACGAATCTAATATCAAATTTGCAAATAATACATTTTCAGAAATTTCAGTAATAGCTAACCCATACTTGTCAATGCAGAAAGTTAAGTGTTTGATTTTCTCCCTCAGTTAATACTGAAACTTTGTCAAATTTTTAGGAGAATTAGTTTCAGGTGTACTGTACACCAATCTAATATCAAATTTGCAAATAATAAATTTTCAGAAAATTCAGTAATAGCTAACCCATACTTGTCAATGCAGAAAGTTAAGTGTTTCATTTTCTCCCTAATTCAATACTGAAACTTTGTCAAGTTTTCAGGAGAATTAGTTGCAGGGGTACTGTACACGAATCTAATATCAAATTTGCAAATAATAAATTTTCAGAAATTTCAGTAATAGCTAACCTATACTTGTCAATGCAGAAAGTTAAGTGTTTGATTTTCTCCCTCATTTAATACTGCAACTTTGTCAAATTTTCAGGAGATTAAGTTTTAGATGTACTGTACACGAATCTAATATCAAATTTGCAAATAATAAATTTTCAGAAGTTTCAGTAATAGCTAACCCATAGTTGTCAATGCAGAAAGTTAAGTGTTTGATTTTCTCCCTCATTTAATACTGAAACTTTGTCAAGTTTTCAGGAGAATTAGTTTCAGGTGTACTGTACACGAATCTAATATCAAATTTGCAAATAATAAATTTTCAGAAATTTCTGTAATAGCTAACCCATACTTGGCAATGCAGATAGTTAAGTGTTTGATTTTCTCCCTCATTTAATACTGAAACTTTGTCAAATTTTCAGGAGAATTAGTTTCAGGTGTACTGTACACGAATCTAATATCAAATTTGCAAATAATAAATTTTCAGAAATTTCAGTAATAGATACTTGTCAATGTAGAAAGTTAAGTGTTTGATTTTCTCGATAATTTAATACTGAAACTTTGTCAAATTTTCAGGAAAATTAGTTTCAGGTGTACTGTACACGAATCTAATATCAAATTTGCAAATAATAAATTTTCATAAATTTCAGTAATAGCTAACCCATACTTGTCAATGCAGAAAGTTAAATGTTTGATTGTCTCCCTAATTCAATACTGAAACTTTGTCATATTTTCAGGGATATTAGTTTCAGGTGTACTGTACACGAATCTAATATCAAATTTGCAAATAATACATTTTCATAAATTTCAGTAATAGCTAACCCATACTTGTCAATGCAGAAAGTTAAGTGTTTGATTTTCTCCCTCATTTAATACTGAAACTTTGTCAAATTTTCAGGAGAAGTAGTTTCAGGTGTAATGTACACGAATCTAATATCATATTTGCAAATAATAAATTTTCAGAAATTTCAGTAATAGCTAACCCATACTTGTCAATGCAGAAAGTTAAGTGTTTGATTTTCTCCCTCATTTAATACTGAAACTTTGTCAAGTTTTCAGGAGAATTAGTTTCAGGTGTACTGTACACGAATCTAATATCAAATTTGCAAATAATAAATTTTCAGAAATTTCTGTAATAGCTAACCCATACTTGGCAATGCAGATAGTTAAGTGTTTGATTTTCTCCCTCATTTAATACTGAAACTTTGTCAAATTTTCAGGAGAATTAGTTTCAGGTGTACTGTACACGAATCTAATATCAAATTTGCAAATAATAAATTTTCAGATATTTCAGTAATAGATACTTGTCAATGCAGAAAGTTAAGTGTTTGATTTTCTCGATAATTTAATACTGAAACTTTGTCAAATTTTCAGGAAAATTAGTTTCAGGTGTACTGTACACGAATCTAATATCAAATTTGCAAATAATAAATTTTCATAAATTTCAGTAATAGCTAACCCATACTTGTCAATGCAGAAAGTTAAGTGTTTGATTTTCTCCCTCATTTAATACTGAAACTTTGTCAAATTTTCAGGAGAAGTAGTTTCAGGTGTAATGTACACGAATCTAATATCATATTTGCAAATAATAAATTTTCAGAAATTTCAGTAATAGCCAACCCATACTTGTCAATGCAGAAAGTTAAGTATTTGATTTTCTTCCTCATTTAATACTGAAAGTTTATCAAATTTTCAGGAGAATTAGTTTCAGGTGTACACGAATCTAATATCAAATTTGCAAATCATAAATTTTCATAAATTTCAGTAATAGCTAACCCATACTTGTCAATGCAGAAAGTTAAGTGTTTGATTTTCTCCCTCATTTAATACTGAAACTTTGTCAAATTTTCAGGAGAATTAGTTTCAGGTGTACTGTACACGAATCTAATATCAAATTTGCAAATAATAAATTTTCAGATATTTCAGTAATAGATACTTGTCAATGCAGAAAGTTAAGTGTTTGATTTTCTCGATAATTTAATACTGAAACTTTGTCAAATTTTCAGCAGAATTAGTTTCAGGTGTACTGTACACGAATCTAATATCAAATTAGCAAATAATACATTTTCAGAAATATCAGTAATAGCTAACCCATACAGAATGCAGAAAGTTAAGTGGTTGATATTCTCCCTTATTTAATACTGAAACTTTGTCAAGTTTTCAAGGGAATTAGTTTCATGTGTACTGTACACGAATCTAATATCAAATTTGCAAATAATAAATTTTCAGAAATTTCAGTAATAGCCAACCCATACTTGTCAATGCAGAAAGTTAAGTATTTGATTTTCTTCCTCATTTAATACTGAAAGTTTATCAAATTTTCAGGAGAATTAGTTTCAGGTGTACACGAATCTAATATCAAATTTGCAAATCATAAATTTTCAGAAATTTCAGTAATAGCTAACGCATACTTGTCAATGCAGAAAGTTAAGTGTTTGATTTTCTCCCTCATTTAATACTCAAATTTTGTCAAATTTTCAGGAGAATTTGTTTCATGTGTACTGTACACGAATCTAATATCAAATTTACCCGCACCTCTGCCCGATTGCGCAACGTGTTGTGGATAACACACACACACAAACACACTCCCGGGTTCGCTTACGAATGGCCCCTCAATCGGAACGCCATTAATAAATTTGAATACATAAATCGAATCACATTTTATCCAAATAATGAATTATTAATGCGAATTATGGACGGCCATATGCGCATACAAAGCGCGGACGGGAAAGAGGCGAGAGCGTGGGCAGACGGACGCGGTTTCAGTGTTTGCACCGTGGTGTTTATAAGTGGGTGCGTGGGCGATGTTAATTATTTAATAAGATAACACACTCGGATCGGAGTGTTTACGAGGCGTGGACGGAAGAGAAGCGAACGCTCCCATGAGCGCGGAAAAACCTAGCAATTAATCCGTGCATTCCGGAGAATTCGATCGCAGTAATTATGTTGAATGTGCGCTAATAAGGCCTTCATTGGCGCATTCGGGGCGTTGGTCTTTCGAACCGGACGTGTTTGCATGCGCCTTTGGACATGCGTTCGGGCAGGTGTTCATAATATGCGCACAGTTACATCGACAATGTACTAATTAAATAATTAACACAGCTTTGGTGCTTCAAATTTGCAAATGTTCATAAGATTTTCATCGAAAATTGACGAATACTTAAAAAATTTACAAAATATTCCAAACTTTGCGAAAGTTTCATAGAAACCATTATCTGAACGGTGCCACATAATCCACACTTTCATAAGAAAATTTGTAAAACTTTCATTCAATTTTATTTAATTCTCATTCGTACCGAGCAATTTTTGAAATTTTCTCAGCCAATAAAAACGGCTAAATTGGGGATCTCGCTTTTCTAACTGGCTGCGAACATTTCCATAGATAACTACATCTGAAATTTAAATGATCACTCGGTATAAGAAGCCAGATGTAATTATTTGAATGATTGATGAAAACGAATCAATATTTCATTAAATACCACAATTTGAAAACGTACTCTAACATATTCATTAAAAATTACTTCAATAAATGTCACAATTTTAAAAATTATTAGATAAATTCATAATATTTATGAAAATTATTGAACATAATAAATATTATAAAAAGAAATCGTTGATAAATCTTTAACACATTCACAAAGAGATCCTGATGATGTCACATATACACTGTGTATCAGCCAAATGGAATAAATTCGATAATAAATAAATGGGGGCGTGTTCGAAAAAACGCTCGGACACGTCGATTGTTATTTTTAGTTGCGCATTTTTTTCAACAAAAACTTTTTATACAGGGTGTGTCATGTGACAGTGGCCAATACCAAGTTTCTTATTTTAAATGCAACACCTGGTATATTATTCAATTTTTGGATTCTTCAGAAAATTCTAGACATATTTCATGTACAATGTCCTATACCTATCTTCAACTGTTGATGAAGCAAGATGGAGCACCGCCCCATTACCAAATCAATGTCCGGAACTACCTCAACCGAATATTTCCAAATCGGTGGATAGGGAGGCGAGGATCGATGGAATGGCCAGCACGATCCCCTGATCTGACGTCATTAGACTTCTTCTTATGGGGATATGTCAAAAGTATTGTATACAAAACTAAACCCCTCGACTTAGCTGACTTAAGAAGACGAATAATGCTTGCGATTAGATCGGTCACGCCTGAGATGTTGAGTAACGTTAGAAGAAATTTCTATTTATGATTAGGATGTTGCCAAGACGTTCACGGCGAGCATTTTGAACATCTCCTCCATTGAAATTTATTGTTTTTTTTTTGTTTTTTACATTAGCAAGAAATAAACAGTATTACTTATTAGTTTTTGAGTGGGTTGTAACGAATTTCTGTAATCAAATAATTTTCTTTTTTTAATGTTAATTTTTGCAATAAATCTGAAAACACTTAATATTTCCAAAACAGTTGAAGATAGGTATAGGACATTGTACATGAAATATGTCTAGAATTTTCTGAAGAATCCAAAAATTGAATAATATACCAGGTGTTGCATTTAAAATAAGAAAGTTGGTATTGGCCACGGTCACATGACACACCCAGTATAAAAAGTTTTTGTTGAAAAAAATGCGCAACTAAAAATAACAATCGACGTGTCCGAGCGTTTTATCGAACACGCCCCCATTTATTTATTATCGAATTTATTCCATTTGGCTGATACACCCTGTATAGTTCATACCGGATATGATGTCACTTTTCATATAAAACCGAAGTCATGTCTTTGTCCTGTCGGAGTGGTCAACAGAAATGCAGATACATCATTTGGAGCATCCTAGTTTATTGAGATACGATAGTGAGCTTAAAGTCCTTGAGTTTCTAAGGGATCTAAGGAATAAATTTATGATTTATGGCTCAAAACAGTGGGGCGGATTTCGGTTTCATGTTAAAGTGACATCTTATCTGGCATGGGTATAGGTATAAAGAGCTCAAAAAGGTGGTGTCAAATTGTATGTTGGATACTAATAGATTCTAGTTTTGGAGATGCAAATCAAATATGTTTTGCAGCATTACTGAAATATTTTGTGAATTTAAGCAAATACGTCATTATTTGTCAATATCTTCTTGGAACTAATTGGAAAAGTTGACACCACTTTCTTGAGAGTTTTGTATTTTTAAAAAAACTTAACATATTTGAAAACAAAAATTATTTTGTTATATATTCTTAGAAGTTTCATGATATTTTCATAATTTTGAAACGGTTCTGTAGAATGTCGTAATATAAAATAGTTATGAAAGGTTTTTGAGGAAAATGCATAAAAATTTCGTCTGAGTTAAAGTATCAAAAACAGCAATAACATTTTCCATGGAAATTTTCTCAGCCAACAAAAGAGGCGCAATTCGTGATCTCCCCTTTCTTATCCATTTAAAACTAGAGCTGAAATTTAAATGATCACACACAAATGATCATAAGAATCCAGATGTAATTATTTGAAATTTCATGATATTTTCATAATTTTGAAAGTGTTCTGTACAATGTCATAATACAAAATAATTACTGAAAGTTTCGTAGAAAAGGCATGTAAATTTCATTTGAGTCAAAGTTTCAAAAATGGCAATAAAATTGTCATTGAGTTTTTGAAAATTACATGCATTACAAACTTTTAAAGTTTTGCTAGAAAAATCGTTAAGACAATAATTGAAAATCAGAGCAAATATGAATATATTTGCAAAAAAAATAATTAATTCTGTTTAATATTCTTGGAAATTTCATGATATTTTCGTAATTTTGAAAGCGTTCTATACAAAATGTCATAATACACAATAATGATTGAAGGTATTCGTGGAAAATTCATGAAAATTTTGTTTGAGTCAAAGTTTCAAAAATAGCTCTAACATTTTCATTAAATTTTTGCAAATTCCATCCTATTTCAAACCTTTAAAGTCTTCCTAGAAAAATCGTTAAAATAATCTTTGAAAATTAGAGCAAATATGAATGAATATATTTGAAAAAAAATTAATAATTTTGTTATTCTGGGAAATTTCACATTTTCAAATTTTTTAAAGTCATCTGTAAAATGTCCATTCTAAAAAATAATTATTGAAAGTTTTCGTGGACAATGCATGAAAATTTCGTTTGAGTCTAAGTTTCAAAATCAACACCATAATTTTTATTGAAATTTTTGAAAATTCCTTTTAATTTCAAACTTTTACAGTCTTCCTAGAAAAATCGTTAAATAATCATTGAAAATTAGAGCTATTATGAATCTGTTTTAAAAACGAATTAATTTTGTTAAATATTCTTGGTAATTTCATGATATTTTCATAATTTTGAAAGCGTTCTGTACGATATCATAATACAAAATAATTGATGAAAGTTTTCGTGGAATATGCATGAATATTTCGTTAGAGTCAAAGCTTAAAAAATAGCAATAACATTTACATTGATTTTTTGAAAATTACATGCAATTTGAATCTTTTACAGTCTTTCTAGAAAAAACGTTTAAATAATCATTGAAAATTAGAGTAAAAATGAATATATTTGCAAAAAATGAATAAATTTTGTTAAATATTGTTTGAAATTGCATGATATTTTCATAGTTTTGAAAGCGTTCTGTACAATGTCATAATACAAAATAATTATTCAAGTTTTTCGTGGAAAATGCATAAAAATTTGGTTTTAGTAAAAGTTTCAAAAACAGCAATAAGATTATCATTGAAATTTTTGAAAATTATATGCAATTTCAAACTTATGGAGTCTTCCTAGCAAAATCAATAAGATTATCATTGAAAATTAGAGCAAATACGAATGCCAGATATTTCCATTCAAATTGAAAACGAAAAAAGTTTAATTCATTAAAGAAATGTTATAAAATTCTTAGTAATTCTAGTTCAGTAATGATTTTAAGTATTATAATTTTATAAATTTCTTTTTAAATTTAAATAATTTCATTCGATTTTGACGAGAAATTGCACAAAATCTCTTTCATTTTAATGAACTTATTAAAATTTGAAGTTTACTTTTCAAATTTGATAATTAATATAAAATTTGAATGTATTCTAAACAAACGCAGCCCAAATTTGGCAATTTCACATCAAGTATGGTAAATTCATATCAAATTTGAGTTGTCTATATATAACGATCTTTTTTAAGGCTATCGACCCCAGTGAATTTTACAAATTTCTAAGTAATTGTAGATAATTATACTTATTAAATATCAATGAAAAGTTGTAGAAAATTGATTCAGTAAAGTTACTAATATTATTTTGTTCATTTCTTAGAAATTATAGATAATTCTGTTAGAAATTGATTGCGAAATTGTAGAATATTTGATTTACTAATATAATTTTATACTTTTCTGCTGAATTCTAAAAAATTTCATTAGATATTAACGAAAAATTCTAGAAAATTTCATTCATTGATATCATTTATAAATTTCTTACTGATTCAAGATAATTCATAAGATACTGATGAAAAAATGTATAAAATTTCATTGAGCAACATAATTTTATACATTTCGGCTTAATTCTGGAGAATTATATTAGATATTAATTTCAAAATTGTAGATAATTTGATTCAGTATTTTAATTTTATAAATTTCTTCTTAAATTTAGAATTTGACGAAAAAATGCAAAAAAAATTAAATTATTTTAATAAATTCATTAATATTGGAAAACTGCATTTCAAATTTGATCATTGATATAGAATATGAGTGTTTTCGAAACAAACACAGTCCAAATTTGACAAATTCATATCAAGTTTATCAAATTCAGACTAAGTATATCTGGTAAATTCAGATCACATTTGAGTTCTTTATGTTAACAAATTTCTGAGTAATTGTGGATAATTATACTTTTTAAATACCAATGAAAAATTGTAGAAAATTTTATTTAGTAAATTTACTAATAAAATTTTATAATTTTCTTGATAATTATATGATAATTTTATCAGAAATTGATTTCAAAATTGTAGAAAATTTGATTCTGTAATATAATTTTATAAATTTATTTTAAATTTAGATAATTTCATTCTATTTTGACGAAAAATTGCAGAAAATTAGATCCATTTTAATGAAGCAATTAAAATTGGAAAACAACTTTTCAAATTTGATAATTAATGTGGAATTTGAGTGTTTTCGAAACAACCACAGCCCAAATTTGATAAGGTAAGATACGATAAGATCATTTATTAGCGTAGGTATAGTATTGTCATAAAAAGGGGTTAAAATACATAATAATAGCATACTTCAGTAAAAATATAGACTTCTATGGTTTGTGGCAAAGTTAAATTTAAAAATTCCTCAATAAATCATTTGGCAAATTCACATCATATTTTCCAAATTTAGACCAAATATGGTAAACTCGGATCAAATTTGAGATGCTTAATTTTATAAATTTCTAAGTAAGTGTAGATAATTATACTTATTAAATATCAACGAAAAATTGTAGAAAATGTGATTTAGTAAAGTTAGATATATAATTTTATAAATTCCTTAGTAATTATAGATAATTCGATTAGAAAATGTTCGGAATATTGTAGAAAATTTGATATATTAATATAATTTTATAAATTACTTCTGAAAAATAGAAAATTTCATTAGATACCGTTGAAGAATTCTAGAAAATTTCATTCATTGATATCATTTATAAATTTCTTTAGAAATTGATTGCAATATTGTAGAAAATCTGATTTAGTAAAGTTACTAATATAATTTTATAAATTTCTTAGTAATTTTAGAAAATTCTATTAAAAATTGAATGCAATATTGTAGAAAAATTGATTTAGTAAAGTTACTAATATAATTTTAAAAATTTCTTAGTAATTATACATAATTTTATTAGAAATTGATTGCAATATTGTAGAATATTTGATTTACTAATATAATTTTATAAATTTCTTCCGATATCTGGAAAATTTTATTGGATACTGTAGAAGAGTTCTAGAAAATTTCATTCATTGATATCATTTATAAATTTCTTAGGGATTCTAGATAATTCATTAGATATTGGAGAAAAATTATCAAAAATTTCATTGAGTAACATTATTTTATAAATTTCGGCTTAATTCAGGATAATTTCATTAGATATTCGATGCATTAGATGCATTCATATCATAAATGCATCTGACATTTGACTGTTGTGCTGTCAAGTAAGGTACACGTTACTGTAACGTTTTTTTGATACGCAATACACCTGATTGATGAAAAATTCAAGAAAATTTCCTTCATTGTTATCGTTTATAAATTTCTTAGTGATTGTAGATAATTTGAAATTATCATAATAACCAATATTGACCATAAATTTATAATAACCAATATTGGCCGTGAGCCTTTGGTATTTATAATTTAGAACATTTAACTATTTTGAAATTCCTACCTGTCTGAGCTCCAGAAAACAGTTGTTACCAAAATTACAGTCTCTGCTCACAAAATAACGGCACGCAGATTTTATATAGTTCATACACAATCACTTGTTGCCTGCATTACTTGTCAAAAATCATGGCGTCAGTTCTGCATATGCGCGAAACGCATATAATTCGTCTAATACAAACACCAACACTCTTAAATCTCTTGGAGTTCTTAACACACATAAGGGACACCTCGTGGGCGGTAAATATCACTTTACAGCCCCAAAATTGCGCACTTTGAGATATCCGAACGAACGGCTCGAGTTTATTTGCAACTTCTTGTAGCACTACGCGTGGACGACTGCACAGACATGCACGCACGCGATTAAAAATCTATAGATAAAGTTAATTTATTCCAAGCGCACACAAAGAGGAGTTGCAAGAACAAAAAATGCCTATTGTGCGATTGCCGTGCAGGAATTTGGAGCCGCATTGAATTGGATTTTAAAGTAATGGAAGTATATTTTGATTTCAAATTATTGGAAGTAGAATTGGTATTTAAATTATTGGAAGCAGAATGTGAAATTTAAGATATCAGAGTTTATAATTTGTACGTTATACAAAGCGTGCGTCAAAGTATTGAATTATTGAAATCCAATTCCTACCAATATTTTTTTTCCTTGGACAACTTTAATATTCTAAAAGCCATATTCGTCAGTTGTAAACTTTTCTGACCTAGTCGTTTTTTTTCACAAAAGTTATTCTACAAAATTTCAGCAAACTTCTGAATTATTCATAAACAAGCTAAAGGGGCTCTTTTAAATTAAGTTTGTAAAACTCAATAAATTCTACTGAAGAATGTTAATTTTTGTGCAGTCACTGTTGTTTCCAACGTGCGATTTGATAGCTTTTTACATTTTTGCATTGGGACATCAAAAATAGACAACATTTTTCAGTATCTATTAAAAAATTGACAGGTTTTCACAGCTAAAGCTAAGAATTTCACATATTTTGGCAGTTGCAAGTAAAAATTTGACAGATTTTGGCGGTTTTAATTGAGAATTTGACGTTTGTGAACTGTTGCACTTAAAAATCTGATAGATGTTTACTTTTTTAGACTGGGATATCAAAAATTGGCAAAGTTTAACAGATTCAGGCAGTATCTATTAAAAATTGACAGATTTTTACAGTAGAAGCTTTCATTTTTATAGATTTTGAATGTCTCAGTCGGGAATTGTACCCATTTAGAAAGTTGTTAAAAATAGCACATACCACTATAAGCAGTATATTAATCGAAATCTTTTTATAACAAAGAAAAATTAGCAAAACTCAACAAATTATACTGAAAATGTTAATTTTTCTATAGTCACTGTCGTTTTCAACGTGTGATCTGATAGCTTTTTACATTTTTGCACTGGGACATCAAAAATTGACACATTTTTTCAATATCTATTAAAAAATTGACAGGTTTTTACAGCTGAAGCTAAGAATTTGACATATTTTGGCAGTTGCAATTGATAATTTGACAGATTTCGGCTGTTTTAATTGAGAATTTGACGTATGTGAACTGCTGCACTTAAAAATCTGATAGATGTTTACATTTTAAAACTGGGATATCAAAAATTGACAAAGTTTAACAGATTCAGGCAATATCTATTCACAAAATTACAGATTTTTGCACCAAAAGCTTTGAATTTTATAAAGTTTGAATATGTCAGTCGGGAATTCTACCCATTTGGAGAGTTGTTGAAAATAGCACAAGAATTGTTATAAGCAGTATATTAATGGTAATCTTTTTATGACAAAAAACTCAGCAAAACTCAACAAATTCTACTGAAAAATGTTAATTTTTGTGTCGTGTTACTCTTGTTTTCATGTATGATCTGATAGTTTTTTACATGTTTGCACCGGGACATCAAAAATAGATACATTTTGGCAATAACTATTAAAAAATTGACAGGTTTACACAGCTGAAGCTAAGAATTTGACATATTTTACAGTTGGTGGTGAAAATTTGACAGATTTCGGCGGTTTTAATTGAGAATTTGACATATGTGAAATGTTGCACTTAAAAATCTGATAGATGTTTACATTTTAAAACTGGGATATCAAAAATTGACAAAGTTTAACAGATTCAGGCAGTATCTATTGAATAATTAACAGATTTTCACAGTAGAAGCTTTGAATTTTATAGATTTTGAATGCCTTAGTCGGGAATTGTACCCATTTAGAAAGTTGTTAAAAATAGCATATTACTATAAGCAGTATATTAAAGGTAATCTTTTTATAACAAAGAAAAATTAGCAAAACTCAACAAATTATACTGAAAATGTTAATTTTCACTGTCGTTTTCAATGTGTGATCTGATAGCTTTTTACATTTTTGCACTGGGACATCAAAAATAGACACATTTTTACACTGGGACATCAAAAATGGACAGTTTTTCAGTATCTATTAAAAAAATGACAGGTTTTCACAGCTCAAAGTAAGAATTTGACATATTTTGGCAGTTGCAAGTGAAAATTTGTCTCATTTCGACGGTTTTATTTGAGAATTTGACTTATGTGAACTTTTGCACTTAAAAAATCTGTTAGATGTTTACATATTAAAACTGGGATATCAAAAATTGACAAAGTTTAACAGATTCAGGCAGTATCTATTGACAAAATGACAGATTTTTGCAGCAGAAGCTTTGAATTTTATAGATTTTGAATGTCTCAGTGGGGAATTGTACCCATTTAGAGAGTTGTTAAACCTGTATTAGTAACAATTGACAGCTGATACCATCAGTAACAATTGACAAAAGAGGTTGTATTAGTAACAATTGACAGCTGACACCATCAGTAACACTTGATAAAAGATATTGTATCAGTAACAGCTGACAGCTGCCACCATCAGTAACACTTGACAAAAGAGGTTGTATCAGTAACATTTGAAAGTAGCAATTCGTCAGTAGCTCTATGCAGTTATAAATTTATCAGTTAATAAAAATTAAAAGCAAAAATTGGAAGGTGGAGTAACAATTGACAGCTGCCACAATCAGTAACAATTGATAAGAGAGGTTGTATCAGTAACCATTGACAGCTGCCCCCATCAGTAACAATCGATAAAATATGTTGTATCAGTAACAATTGACCGCAGCCACCATCAGTAACAATTGATCAAAATAGGTTGTATCAGTAACAATTGGCAGCTGACACCATCAGTAACACTTGATAAAAGATATTGTATCAGTAACAGCTGACAGCTGCCACCATCAGTAACACTTAATAAAAGAGTTTGTATCAGTAACATTTGAAAGTAGCAATTCGTCAGTAGCTCTATGCAGTTATAAATACATCAATTAATAAAAATTAACAGCAAAAATTGGAAGGTGGAGTAACAATTGACAGCTGCCACAATCAGTAACAATTGATAAGAGAGGTTGTATCAGTAACCATTGAAAGCTGCCCCATCAGTAACAATTGATAAAAATAGGCTGTATAAGTAACAGTTGGCAGATGCCATCATCAGTAACAATAGATAAAAAGAGGTTGTATCAGTAACCATTGAAAACTGCCCCATCAGTAACAATTTATAAAAGAGGTTGTATCAGTAACTATTGAAAGCTGCCCCCGTCAGTAACAATTGATAAAAGAGGTTGTATCAGTAACAATTGACAGCTGATACCATCAGTAACAATTGAATATAATACATAAAAAATTGACAGGTCTCCACAGCAAAAGCTTTCATTTTTATAGATTTTGAATGTCTCAGTTGGGAATTGTACCCATTTAGAAAGTTGGTAAAAATAGCACAAGAATTGCTATAAACAGTATATTAATGGTAATTTTTTTATGACCCAAAAACAACGGCAAAACTCAACAAATTCAACTGAATTTTTTTGTGTAGTGCCACTGTTGTTTTCACGTGCGATCTGATAGTTTTTTACATTTTTGCACTGGGACATCAAAAATAGACAATTTTTTTCAATACCTAATAAAAAATTGACAGGTTTATACAGCTGAAGTTAAGAATTTGACTTATTTTGACAGTTGCAAGTGAAAATATGACAGATTTCGACGGTTTTAATTGAGAATTTGACGTACGTGAACTGTTGCACTTAAAAATCTGTTAGCTGTTTACATTTTAAAACTGGGATATCAAAAATTGACAAAGTTTAACAGATTCTGGCAATATCTATTGACAAAATGACAAAATTTTCACAACAGAAGCTTTGCATTTTAAAGATTTTGAATGTCTCAGTCGGGAACTGTACCCATTTAGAAAGTTGTTAAAAATAGCACAATAATTGCTATAAGGAGTATATTAAAGGTAATCTGTTTGTGACAACAACAAAATCAGCAAAACTTAATAAATTCTACTGAAAAATGTTAATATTTTTGTCAGTGTCACTGTTTTCACGTGCAATCTGATAGCGTTTTAAATTTTTGCACTGGGACATCAAAAATACACAATTTTTTTCAGTATCTATTAAAAATGGACAGGTTTTCACAGCTGAAGCTAAGAATTTGACATATTTTGGCAGTTGCAAGTGAAAATTTGACAGATTTTTACGGTTTTCATAGAAAAATTCACGTATGTGAACTGTTGCACTTAAAAATCTTATAGAGGTTTACATTTGAAAATTGGGATATCAAAAATTTACAAAGTTGAACAGATTCAGGCAGTATCTATTGAAAAATTGACAGATTTTCACAGCAGAAGCTTTGAATTTTATAAATTTTGAATGTCTCAGTGCGGAATTGCAGCCATTTAGAAAGTTGTTAAAGATTTTGACAACTATAATTGAAAATTTGGCCGATTTCGACAGTTTTTAAGTAAATTTTATATACAGGGCGATTCAAAAGGTGGGGTCCAAACAGTTAGGTGTAATTGATGATATTAAAATGCAAATTCTGTCATAACAAATTAGCATTTGTTTGACTTATTTTATTATGACTTGATTTAACAGAACATGATAAAAACAAATAAATCCTCGATAACTAGATAACTGGAAATAAGATATAGGGTTGTTAACATGTTTTGCTTTGTATAGCATCCCACATCACACCCTTAAGTTTGGACCATACTTTTTGAATCACTTTGTATAACCGTAAAAGGGGTTATGCCGCGATTATCACTTCGCAGTACTCATCACTTTGTATAAATACAAAAGAACAAGTTGATATTTGAATTTCGGTCTTTTAAACTGCTTGTTCATTTAATGATTCTTTCATTGAAAATACGCCTAACTCAAGAACACATCGCAAGTGGAAATCCTAGTATTGTAAAGTATTTACAAGGCAGTTGAAATAAGTTTGATGCGGTCCTAAGTTTGGGGCCCAAGCTCATTTGGTCCCGACTATATTGCACCCGGGCGCCTCTGATGAGTTAATTCTCCCGGCACGCCCTGATCACCGATTCGCCTCCCTGTAAAATTGCCCCGCATTAATGTTTACGCCGCTCCGGATTAATCCGGGGCTCCGGTGATAAATGGCGCCCTTTTTTCCGGCACCGGCCGCCGCCCTCAAGTTTCTCAATTTCGCTGCGTCGGCGGCGGCGTAAGCAGCGGGGGGCGGCGGAGGGCCCCCGGCTAATTCAAGTGCCCTTAATGGGGGCGCTTTAAAGTTCGCGGAAGAATTTAATATCGGCCGCAGATGCGGCCGATGCGCGCCCCGTTCGGGCGGGAATTTCGAAATTTGAAATTTGAAATCATCACACAAACACACTCACACACACACGCGAGAGCGCCCGAGGCCAGCGGCGTAATGAATCCGGGGGCGTCGTAATTATTTATCCTCCGGGCGGCTTAAATTAAAGTGGGCAGATGCAGCTGACGGTGCGGAGGTACGAAAACTCGCTCTCGCTCCCTCTCTGGCAATCGCTTCCTCTTTCTGTCTGTCTGTACACGTGTGTGTGCGCGTGTGTGTGTTGGTGTGCAGAAGCTTTCGGATCTTGTTTGCTTAATTATCTCTAGCCGCGACTTACACGTGAACACCGCCGAAGGACTCCCCCGCGCACCCACCCCATTGCGCGCATTAGTTATGCGCGCCCTCGTGCGACGGCCGCTGCACCATCGACGAGTCAATTCGTTTAATTGGAAATATGTAAAGTAACGTTTTAATTACTTTAATTAAAGCGCACGTCAGTTTGCGTGGAACTGATAAGATTTCGGGGGCGGCGCATTTACGTGGGCATGAAATTTCAAATTAGCACGGTAAATCCCCCCACCCCCACCAAACAGCAATTATCCCGCCCCTAAGCGCCAGGACCGTAGCCAAACCGTATGCACCAGGCTAAACACATTTTATGCCCATTTATTTGAAAAACTTTCAAAAATTTTGAACCGACAATTCCATTTTACAAACGTTTGTGTTTGCTAATATAATGCATTAATCAACTTTAAAAAAAAGTGAATTAATCAAATGTTATTTTGCATTACATATTACGTTATTGTGGGCCTAGAGCTAACCGCGTGAGGGTTAATGACATTAGTTTTTCGCCCTCATAAGTGTGACCAGGGGCAGATTGGCAACATACAAGCGGCGAGGCTAATCAGACTGCTTCCAATAATATTAAATAAAATGAAAAAGATTAATTAAATATAGTCATGGTTTGACTTATATCCTCTTATCATATTATATATCCTATTATCCGTATATCCCAAAATCGATTATAATAATAGGAAATGCCATCAAGTTTCCAAAATTCCTGAAACTTGTATTATAAACTCAAAAGGAAGTAACAAAGTTATCATGATAAATTGTAGAATTGAGTTGGAAAACATTAAATATTAGCCAATTATATATCCTAATATCCGTATATCCTAAATTTCGATTATAATTATAGGAAATGCCATCAAATTTCTAAAAATCCTGAAACTTGTATTATAAACTCAAAACGAAATAACAAAGTTGTCATGATAAATTATAGAATTGAGTTGGAAATCATGAAATTCTGATTGTAAATACATTTTTTTTAATTATA
The DNA here is from genome assembly GCA_951805005.1 of Othius punctulatus. NCBI lineage: Eukaryota > Metazoa > Arthropoda > Insecta > Coleoptera > Staphylinidae > Othius > Othius punctulatus. Next base: position 78,554,692 of record OX638142.1, read on the forward strand.
TATTTCAATGTTTAATTAGAAATCTGCAAAACTTTTAATGAAAAATAGATTTTATTTATTTTCAATTAAGATTTTAAGAAATTATTAAATTTTCGTTGGAAATGACAAATTTTGAATGAATATTTTCAACATTTTCCCTACCAATTATAAAAGTTATAACATTTGATATTGAAATGATATAATTTCGTTCGTAAATTACAACAATTTTTTTTGGGAATTACAAAATATTCATTAGAGTTTTTTAATATGGGTAATCATTTTCATAAATAGTAAATATTAATGGAACCTGCTAGTTTTTTGTTGGAACTTATTACGTCTTTTCCCCAGAAATGTATTCCTTGCAAAGTTATTAAAGAAATTAAAACAATAGAAACTATGAAATTTTCATTATTTTAACTACAAATTATAAAACTTTTTCAAAAACCCCACAAATAGTAATAACAGTAGTAGTGACTGTATTTGTTAGGGATATTATCCCTAACTGGTTATCGACCAACGTGGGTCCTTCTGCTGTAGTAATAACATTATGATGAATTTTACGAAATTTTTATGATGCATTTCAATATTTCAATAGAATTTATAGTGTATTAATTGTAAATTACAAAATATCTGTAGAATATGTAAAATGTTGAATTGAAATTCGAACATTGTAGTGAACATTGCTAATTTTTAATTGTAAACACAATATTTGAATGGAATTCGAAACAAATCATTAAGTAATAAATAAGTTTTATAGGAAGTATGAATAATCCTTAACCTACTCGGTTGAGGAATATTTGTCAGACCCATCCATATGTATTCTGTGATTGATTTTATATTTTATTTTGTAAAGTTTGTGTCAGTCTTAATATTTTATTGTACTAATTTCAACCTTTATATTACTGTGTATGACGTGTATATCAATCATTGTAATGGCTACATACCAAATAAAGTTTATTATTATTATTATTATGTAATTTCGTTGTGAAAATTAGCAATCTAAATTACAAAATTGCAATAGCTTTATGAAAATGTTATTGCAAATTATTTATAGTGAAATAAATTTCACTATAAAAAGTAAAATATTATTGACAATTTCAACATCAACATACAGTATTTGGGTCAAAAGTTCAAAGAATGCTGCCAAAATTTCATTTATTGTTGTAAACATTCCGATTTTCTGACATAATTTTCAACGATTACTGTCAAAATTTCAATTTTCAATTATTTCTGTCAAAATTTTATTAATTTTTACCAAAATTTCTATGAAGACTTAAAATTTTAATGTCAGTGTCAATTTTACAATTACTTCTATTGAAATTTCATTTATTTTTACCATTATTTTGATTGATCTATTGAAATTTCAACGAATGCTACTAAAATTTCATTTATTGTTGTAAATATTCCGATTTTCTTACAAAATTTTCAATTATTTTTGTCAAAAATTAAACGATTACTGTCAAAATTTTATTTTTTTAATTATTTCTGTCAAAATTTTAGTTATTTTTATTAAAATTTCTACCAAGAAAATTTAAATGGTAGTGTGAATTTTACAATTATTTCTATCGAAATTTCATTCATTTTTACCATTATTTTGATTGATCTATTGAAACTTCAACGAATGCTGCTAAAATTTCATTTATTGTTGTAAACATTCCGATTTTATGGCATAATTTTTAATAATTTTTATCAACATTTCAACGATTACTGTCATAATTTCAATCTTCACCTATTTCTGTCAAAATTTTAGATATTTTTATCAAAATTTCTACCAAGGCTTAAAATTTAAATGGTAGTGTAAATATTACAATTGTTTCTGTAAAATTTAATTTGTTTCTATCGCAATTTTAATTGTTCTGTTACAATTTCAACGAAGGCTGCCTAAATTTCTTTTATTGTTGTAAACATTCCGTATTTGTGACACAATTTTCAATAATTTTTGTCAAAATTTCAACGGTTACTGTCAACATTTCAGTTTTCAATTATTTCTGTCAAAATTTTAGTTATTTTTATCAAAATACCTACCAAGACTTAAAATTTAAATGGTAGTGTGAATTTTACAATTATTTCTGTCGAAATTTCATTTGCTTCTACCATAATTTTAATTGATTTGTTGAAATTTCAACGAATGCTGCTAAAATTTCATTTATTGTTGTAAATGTTCCGATTTGCTTACAAAATTTTCAATTATTTTTGTAAAAAATTAAACAATTAGACTTGTACCAAGTCAATTTTATAATTATATCTGTCGAAATTTCATATATTTCTACCACAATTTTAATTGTACTGTTAAAATTTCAACGAATGCTGTAAAAATTTCATTAATTGTTGTAAACATTCCAATTTTCTTACAAAATTTTCAATTATTTTTGTCAAAAATTTAGTTATTTTTATCAAAATCTCTACGAAGACTTAAAATTTTAATGTCAGTGTCAATTTTACAATTATTTCTGTCGAAATATCATTTGTTTCTACAACAATTTTAATTGTTCTAATAATAATAATAAGCCTTTATTCACTGAGCCATTTTACAACAAATGTCTAAGGTGGCTGCAAGCCGAACATGAGTATTACAATTATTGTTTAAAGCATTTAAAAATATAAGTGTACTTAAAAATATATAAGTCAATATATGTTATAAGTGTACATGTAAGTGTTACAAACATTCCGATTTTCTGACATAATTTTAATCATGACTGCAATACTTTCAATGATTCCTGTGAAACTTTAAATTATTTAAACTCTAAATATCAATTGAATTGTTAAAAGTCTAAATTTAAAACTTTTTGCAAATTAAAGGAAATATTTCTTTTACTTTCTTTTTTTGTAACTTATTTTTACTTAATTGCAAAAAAAACATGCTATTGATAAAGCAGAATTTAATGAACAGTAAACATTTTACCTGATTTGTAATAAGAGATTTTATGTAGGTAATTGAATTTAAAAGCTTTAGGCTTTTAAAAGCCTAACGCTTTAGGCTTTTAAAACCCAGTGGTCATTTTATTGCTGTCTTTTTATTTTTATTATAATTTTATTATTGTGATTATTATATTTATATTGTATATTGTTATTTATTTTAACATTTTATATGTGTAACCAATTGACGCTCATATCCATCAGATGATTATACAAACAAGTATTATTGTAATGTGGCCTAAATGAAATAAAGTATCTATCTATCTATCTATCTTAGAAAAAACGCCCTTTTAACAAAAAAAACAAACATAATTTAATTTTAAATATTCCGTAATCCGTAATTTTCTATAATGGAATCAACTTAAGAAGAAATTAAATAAATGAATGAGGGAATTTTGGCCAAAACATCGCCCTTTTAGCACGAAAAAAAAACTAAATCTGGGAATTTGTGTCAAAAGATAAAAATTAAATGACAACAGAAATGTATTCACATATAGGTTTTGTTGGTCAAAATACCAACAGTAGCTAGGCCTGTTTAAATTTCATCATCGCTGAACTCAGGTTCAATATAGCTATCATAAACTCCAGCTGCTGTTGTAGGCCAATTCTTAATGACTTCATAGTACTGTTGGTACTGATCAGGAATGTAATCACTCATCTTCACAATATCTTGTATGACTTATGTCCTTTCAACACAAACCAAAAACTTTCATGATTTTTTTTTGTGGCGCTATGTGTTGATTTAGAAATGCCCTTCAAACACATCAGTGGCTATTGCATATATGCAAAAAAACAGATTAAAATAAAATTACTTTCGCCCTTTTAACAAATACGATTCAATGAGGAGATCTACCAAAGTTTCAATGGTTCTTTAAAACATTCATTTACTCTGTTAAAAGTTAAATTGTTCTCTCAAAGTTTTACATGATGATGATGATGAGCACAGAGCTGACTGACAAATGTTGGATGATTACTGTCAAATTTTGGATGATTACTGTCAAATTTTGTATGATTACTGTCAAATTTTGGATGATTACTGTCGAATTTTGGATAATTACCATACCATCAAAATTATATTTTGTTATTATATTATTGATAGTTATCACAATATCATTAGATATCGATTTGGATTTTTCGTCTTCAATTTTCCATTGTGTTCACATTGTCTGGTCGACTGTGTTTTCGATCGCCCGGTATAATATTAATTTGAGTTTCCGCAGTTAAGTCGGCCCCTGCATACTTTCCGTTAATAACAGTGGAGTGGAAGAATTATGAGGTTGCGAGGCGGCGTGCATACAAAACGCAGAGCTCACGGCGTCCACTTTTAATTAAACAATGATTATGTTTAATTTACGGATTAATTAGCGGGCGCAATTTGGGATTCGCAATTTCGGCGCGTCCTAAATTTTAATGACGGAAAACGGCGGCGCGGGGCGGTAATTAATAAAGTTGCACCGGCCCCCGGGCCGCCCGCCGCCCCCAGGGTTCCAATTTAGAAAAAACCGCGCGGATAATAAAGGCGGGGGCGGCCAAGGAAAACGAGAGAGAGCGCGAGAGCGAGAGAGATGGTGGCGTAGGGGCGTGCATTATATGCAAACACATGTGCGGCGCCGGAATTAAATTAAATTTCCACTCGGGGCAGGAATTAATGAGATAAACTGCGTCCAATTTAATTGCGCCCATAATAGGTGGAGGGCCGGGAGATAAAGCCGGCCGGTTAATTGGGAGATGGCAGACAAAAATATCGCCCAACAATAAGTAGACGCAGGCAATTGCAGTAATGAGCGGCGGCGCAAGTAAGAGACAGCAAATAAAAAATACAAGCGCAGATTAAATGTAACGGAATGTGATTAAAAACGTGCCGAGCAGGGCCGTAACAAGGGGGCTGTACAATATACAATGACCATTAAGATTTCACATATGCTACAAATTTGTTTAATCATTCTTTGTTCATCGAAAATTAACAAAAAAAGTGGTGCAAAAAGGATAATTTTGGGAAGCAAGGAAATTTTCTTACGCACAGGGGCGGATGAGCCATAAAAATGAGAATATCGGGGCGATAGACCCCAGAATTTTGGGCAGACTTTTAGGCCTGAAAGCCTCACTTGTCTTGAGCGGCAACAAAGCAAGTTTATTAATAATTTGCTAAAGTAAATTTTTTGATGTAATATATTAACAGAGTGGTTCCCAAACTTTTTCGCCTCGCAGCGCCCTTTTTGCACTAGGGTTTTTTCCATGGCGCCCTTCCCTTTCCACAATATGCAATTTTTTATGAAATATTAAATAATTTTGTGAGGAATATGATTCGTGTAAAAATCCGTTATAATTATCAACTAAACATTCGCAGGTTCCATTAATCTTTCTAATTTATGAAAATTTTGGTATTTACAACAATAAAAAATCTAATGCAAATTTTAAAATCTACAACAGAATTGCAACAGTCATTGTGCTATACAATCGATATAACATATTTTTAATAATAATTTAGTGCTTTCATTACCTTTTTGTAATTTTTAATAAAATTTTGTAATTTGTAAGGAAAGTGTAGAAAATTTTAAAAGTTTTTAATTAATGATCAAATTTTTGTATATTTGCTTAAAAGTTTTGCAAAGTTCTATTAAAATATGAATAACTTAGTCAGTGGTACGCTTTCCAGATGAACCTTTCTAATGGCCACTAAAAATTGCACGTTTCAATCAAACTTTAAAATTTCTAAATAAAATTCTGGTATTTATAATGAGAATTTCGTAATTTCTAATTAAAATTTTGGTATTTATAATGAGAATTTCGTAATTTCTAATAAAAAAATTGTAATATCTAATGAAAAGTTCGTAAATTCCAACTAAGCTAATTTCCATTAAATTTTCTACAAACAACTATGAACATTTTAATAACTTAATACAAATTTCGCAAATGCCAATGACATTTTGCATTTTATAGTGAAATTTTGACAATTTACAGTAAAATTTGCACAATCGCTGCCGAATCTTTGTATTTTATAATATAGTGAATGTTAATTATAACTAATCCAGCTAATTGTATAAGTTAATGGGCGAATAAAAAGTGTGTGTATGGAAATGATTATGATATTTTGACGAAATAATTGAATTTTATAATAAATCGTAGTAATTTAAAAAAATCACAGAAATCATCGACACGTTTGCAGTAATAATTAAAACTTTGACAGAAGATAAACATTGTAATTTTGACAAATTTGAGATTGACAGTAATAATTAAGATTTGATGTCATCATTGACAATTTGACAGAATAACTATTATTGTTACTATGATTAAATAACAACAATTTTGATAGAAATAATTGAAAATACAAAAATTGCAATGCCTATCGTTGAAATGTTAATAGTAAAAATCCTCAAATCCAAAATATTAAGTGCTGCAGTCGTAGAAAAAGTATAGTATACAACTCGCATGGAATTACCATTTCCCATTGTTCATATTAATTTCGACATAGAAATCATCGACACGTTTGCAGTAATAATTAAAACATTGACAGACAAAACATTGACAAATCTGAAGATTAATTTTGTCAGCAATCATCGACAATAGTTGCAAATTTGATAGTAATAATTAAAATTTGATGTCATCATTTAAAATTTGACAGAATAACTATGATTGTTACTATGATTAAATAACAACAATTTTGGTAGAAATAATTGAAAATACAAAAAATTACAGTACCTATCGTTGAAATTTTGGTAGTTAAAACCTCAAATCCAAAATAATTAGTGCTGTAGTCGTAGATAAAATATAGTGTACAACTTGCATGAAATGTCCATTTACCATTGTTTATATGAATTTCCACATAGAAATCATCGACGCGTTTGCAGTAATAATTAAAATTGTCAGCAATCATCGACGATAGTTGCAAATTTGACAGTAATAATTAAAATTTGATGTCATTATTGAAAATTTGACAGTAATTATTAAAATTTGATGTCATCATTGAAAATTTGACAAAATAACTATAGAGATTATATATTTAAAGATTGGATTATATAAATTGTAGTATTTTTTACAGTAAAAATCCTCAAATTCAAAATAGTAAGAGCTGTAGTCGAAGTACAACTCGCATGGAATGTCAATTTCCCCTTGTTCATATGAATTTTTTGCAGCAATATCGTTGAAATTTTGATAGTAAAAATCCTCAAATCCAAAATACAACTTGCATGAAATGTCTATTTCCCATTGTTCATATGAATTTCGACATAGAAATCATCGACACGTTTGCAGTAATAATTAAAATTTTGATAGAAGATTAACATTGTAATTTTGTATCTATCTACAATAGATGCAAATTTGATAGAAATAATTAAAATTTGATGTCATCATTGAAAATTTGACAAAGTAACTCTGATTATTACTATGATTAAAAAACAACAATTTTGATAGAAATAATTGAAAAAAAAATACAGTACCTATCGTTAACATTTTGATAGTAAAAATCCTCAAATCCAAAATAATAAGTGCTGTACTCGTAAAAAAAGTATAGCGTACAACTCGCATGAAATGTCCATTTCCTATTCTTGATATTAATTTCGACATAGAAATCATTGACACGTTTGCAGTAATAATTAAAATTTTGACAGAAGATTAACATTGTAATTTTGTCAGCAATTATCAAAAATAGTTGCAAATTTGACAGTATTCAAATGTATTCAGTATTCAATGAACATTAGATGTCATCATTGAAAATTTGACAGAATAACTGTGATTGTTACTACGATTAAATAACAACCATTTTGATAGAAATAATTGAAAATTAAAAAAATTACAATACCGTTGAAATGTTGATAGTAAAAATCCTCAAATCCAAAATAATAAGTGCTGTAGTCGTAGAAAAAGTATAATGTACAACTCGCATGGAATGTCTATTTCCCATTGTTCATATGAATGTCGACATAGACACGTTTGCCGTAATAATAAAAAATTTGACAGAAGATTATTGTAATTTTGTTAGCAATCATCGATAATGGTTGCAAATTTGACAGTATTCGAATGTATTCAGTATTCAATGTCCATTTGATGTCATCATTGAAAATTTGACAGAATAACTATGATTATGACTATGATTTAATAACAACAATTTTGATAGAAATAATTGAAAATAAAAAAACTTACAGCACCTACGTTGAAATTTTGATAGTAAAAATCGTTTAATCCAAAATAATTAGTACTGTAATTGTAGAAAAAGTATAATGTACAACTCGCTTGGAATGTCAATTTCCCATTGTTCAACTGAATTTCGACATAGAAATCATCGACACGTTTGCAGTAATAATTAACATTTTCACAGAAGATTAACATTGTAATTTTGTCAGTAATCATCGACAATAGTTGCAAATTTGACAGTAATAATTTAAATTTGATGTCATCATTGAAAATTTGACAGAATAACTATGATTATTATATGATTTAATAACAACAATTTTGATAAAATATATGAAAATAAAAAAATACAATACCGTTGAAATTTTGATAGTAAAAATCCTAAAATCCAAAATAGTAAGTGCTGCAGTCGTAGATAAAGTATAATGTACAACTCGTTTGGATTTTCAATTTCCCATTGTTCATATCCAATGCATTCTCAAGTGAAACGATTTATATTCACAAATGTGAAACCATAAATTGTATAGTTATTTGAGATAGATGAGATAGATATTGATATAGTTATTGTATAATGAATGCCAATTATTAACTAATCCAGCTAATTGTACGAGTTAATTGGCGATTAAAGAGTTTGAGTATGAATATGTTTGAGTATTGAATATGAATATGAAAAGGTTCATAGAGGAGCAAAGTGCATTTTATGTAATTTTATTTGCATTGCAACTTGCAAACGTTTACTGAAAAATTAGAATTGTAGACTTACAACCATTATACTTAAAATTGTATATATTGTATTGTATTTTGACATATCTAAACGTCTAGAATGTAATGACATTAATAAATCTATTCTATTCTATAATTATGAAATTTTGACAAAATAATTGAACTTTGGTAGAAATAATAGTAACTTAATAAATTACAGAAGTCATTGAGAACTTTATATTAATAATTAAAATTTGAAGTTATCATTGAAAATTTTATGATTTTGATAGGAATAATCACAATTTTGATAGCAATACATAACAACAATTTTGATAAAAATAATTGGAAAAAAAATGTTTGAATTATCGTTGAAAGTTTGATAGTAAAAATCCGTATATCCAATATAATATGTGATGTAGTCGTAGAAAAAGTATAGTGAACATCTCACATGGAATGTCCATTTCTCATTGTTCATATGAAATGCAGCACTCGACCGTCGGCCTCGTGCTGCAACTTTCATATTCGTGGGGATTGAAAACCACTCCATTCTCTTCGTATTTTTTTTTTCAATTTGTTGTATTTACATTTTATAACAAACTTAGTGATGTACATATAATAAAAATATAATAGACCTATTGAAACTGGTCTTAATAGAATGCTCTTCGTATAATACCCTTTATTATTAGTAAGTCTCAAAAACCACATTCTCCTCAAAACTCAAAGATTTTTCGTGCAATATTTTCTAGTTCCGCCCATCCTGTATTTATACCATTATTACGATTATGAAGTTAACGAACTTAAGCAGTTGTATCCTCTGATTTGGAATTGAAGTGGAAAGTATTGCAAAAAATCGCCCTTTTAACATAGGAAGAAAAAAACAAAACAGAATCGGGAAATTTTAGTAAAAAGATAATAAAAAATATACAAAATGGAATGTCTATTCTAATCCTGACAAATACCCACTTTAATTATTATGATTATAATTGCATTCATAATAAGTATTTTGGAAGAAGTATTTTCCAAGTAGTAGTTTCGAAATGTTCGAAATTTGAGTGAAGATTTTTTTCTTTCGAGTTGTCATCTGGTATCTCGTTGGCAGTGGCACTAATTAAAGCTGGCGCCGACGTACACGGAATGTTTAATGAAACCAGGAAGAGAGGACTTCTGTGTGCGCGCGCGTTTCTGACGAGGGGCGCAAAAGAAAAGCTCAAATCCGCACCAAACGAAGCCGATTATCCCCCCACTTCCCGTGTACAAAGTACAGATAACGACCTCACCTACATTATTGGCTTCATTAATTATATTGCGCTGCAGACTGCATAACTTTTATTAATGATTCCGGGAAGCGCTTTGTTGGGATGTTGCGAATGAGCGCGGAACAAAGGGCGCGATCGCCGGGCGCGCTGATTACGGCTCCGGGGGCGGCAATTAGGGGTGGGCGACAGGCAAAAGCGGGGGCGGCGGTTGCGTGGAGTCGCGCCGTCGGTCGGGAGTCGAACGGCGTGTGGCGGCGGCCCCCGGCTGTCGGCTCCGGGAGTGCGCAACAGGTACTCCGGGAGGCGGCGGGTCCGGGGATGGGGGCGGCGGCGGCCCGCCCGGAATTAGTCCCGCTCCCGGTGATTAATAAGAACCGTATCGCACGTGAACGCCGCGAGAAGTGGCTTCATTTGTCTACCTGCCGCCCCCACCTCAGACGACGGCGGCGATGAGGACATAAATGATACGGCTGGTTACAAGGAGATATACTTCGATGTAGGAATTTTGTAATATTTATATAACAAAATTATTTCAAAATAATAAAATTTTGATAGGACTGATATTAGGAAAAAATTTCCTAATATTTTTAAGTCTCAAGTCTTGAGACTATAATAGCACAAAGTCAAAATTTCGAGAGATTTCGTAAAAATATAGAAGTTCTAAGAAGAAATTATTTGCTCTAGATCTCTAAGAATAATTCGTTGCCGCTCTAGGCCGGGACTGTAATATTCCAGTACTGTTATTTCTCCATTATATAACAGTATATAGCAATATTATTATATATATATATATATATATATATATATATATATATATAGCAATATCATATAGCATATTCCGTCAGGACTAAAGGAATCATCCATTTTCTGCCGTACGTGTAGGCTAGGAAATGACTGATTGAAGGACGATGGCAGAAAAAAATATTTTGACCATACTATGGTCATACTATGGTTAATTTGACTATACTCAAGACTATACATTTTGAGAATAGTCAAAATAAAAATTACTTACTGTAAAATTATTAAGATTCAAAAGAAATTACAAAATTCAAAATTTAAAAATCTTACAAAATCACTACATATTGAACCGTAACCTCGTTTTCGAGAAACAACACTAATGACTCTGAGACTAATGAGAGATTAAGACGTTTGTGGATCTTAAAACAAAAACAGACTGTTCAAAAATTTCCGATTAGAAAATTCAAAATGTATGTAATGTATAAATTGAGGACGGACAATTTTCCAAAATTTTCAAAATTCGATAATTTGCCACGAAAACAATCAATACTAATAATCAGTATTGATTGTTTTCGTGGCAAATTATCGAATTTTAAAAATTTTGGAAAATTGTCCGTCCGCAATTCATACATTACACACATTTTGAATTTTCTAATCGGAAAGTAATTATACTAGTTACTACTAATAGTAACTAGTAGAAAGTAACTATAAGTAATAATCAATAATAATATGTATGAATTGAGGACGGTCAATTTTCCAAAATTTGCAAAATTTTAATCATTTGCCACAAAAACAATCAACACCATCAACCGAGGTTATAACCAGGTTGAAGTCGAAAAAAAAATCTTGGTTTTGTAATTTTTTTACGGAAATATCCATTGCATTGTGTTTGTCATCCAGCTATATTATGTGTCAAACTTTGAAACTTGTCAATCAATCAATCAATCAATCAAATTCAAAAATGTTGATGGATATCTTGTACATTCTAGGCGCAATAAAAGTATTCGCCAAGTTGACGAATGGAAAGTGCCTAAGTAAAAAGTGCATGGAAGGTAAAACAGCAGTCATCGTAGGCAAACCTACAGGTTAGTGAAATAAGTGAAAACTAGTTTCGTGGTGTATCACCCAAACCCAAACCGCACCAAGAAGTGTGAAACCAATAAAATTTGTGTGTTTCAAAAGTCTTGAAACTAAACTAGTTTTGAATCAAGATCTGAAAAGTCTTGAAACCAAACTAGTTTTTGAGTAATCTCGAGATTATTGAGTCTTAACTTAAAATCTATTTCGTGGAGTAACATTGCCTGGCCAATCACGTATACCGCACCAAGAAAATGTGAAAACCATAAAATTTGTGTGTTTCAAATATCTTAAAGACATCAATTCCATCCATCATCCAGTTGGTTGATGAGATGTCTTAAAGGCGTTAAGTCTGAAATAGTATTGGGACTAGATCTCGAGAGCCTTCGGACAAAAATAGTCTTGAGTGAAGATCACGAGAGTCTTCAGACCAACATAGTCTTGAGTGAAGATCACGAGAGTCTTCAGACCAACATAGTCTTGAGTGAAGATCACGAGAGTCTTTAGACCAAAATAGTCTTAAGAAGAAGAGTCACCAGTATGTATCAAATAAGTGAGACAATCGAGTTATTAACTCTCCGAGTTTACCAGTATAAGTTATCAGTCACTGAAATTTCTGAAAATTTATATAATGGATATTTTGAAAATTGTATGCCAGATTCATATACAGTATGCCTGAAGATAAATTCTCTGAAAATTTGATAACAGGTATGTGTAAATTAAGTGAGAAAATCGAGTTATTAACTTTTCCAGTTGACCAATATAAGTTATCTGTTACGGAAATTTTTGAAAATTTATCTAATGGATATTTTGAAAATTGAATGCCAGGTCTGTATACAGTATGCCGGAAGATAAATCCTCTGAAAATTTTACCACTAGTGGTAATCGAGTTATTAACTTTCCCAGTTGACCAGTATAAGTTATCAGTCACTGAAATTTTTGAAAATTTATCTAATGGATATTTTGAAAATTTTATTCCAGATCTGTATACAGTATGCATTAAGATATATTCTCTTCAAATTTGACCTCTAGTATGTCTCAAATTAGTGAGAAAATCGAGTTATTAACTTTCTGAGTTTACCAGTATAAGTTATCAGTCACTGAAATTTCTAACTATTTATCTAATGGATATTTTGAAAATTTTATGCCAAATCTGTATACAGTATGCCTGAAGATACATCTTCTGAAAATTTGACCAAATAATGCACAATGTTTTACAACAAATTTTAAAGGCATTAATGTCCCCACGACATCGTCTTGGAAGAAGAGAATAAAATAGTCTTGGAAGAACATCTTAATAGTCTTGAATCTAGATCTCCAGACTCAAAATAGTTATGAATCAAGATGTCAAAAGGCTTGAAACTAGACTAGTTTTCAATCAAGATCTCAAAAGTCTTGAAACCAAACCAGTTCTGAATCAAGATCTCAAAAGCCTAGAAACCAAACTAGTTTTGAATCAAGATCTCAAAAGTCTTGAAACCACTTTTTATGATATTTTTAAATATTTAGAATTTTTCGAAGTCGGTCACTGAAATTTCTGAAAATTTAACTATTGGATATTTTGAAAATTTTATACTAGATCTGTATACAATATGCCGGAAGATATATTATCTTAAAATTTCACTTCTAGTATGTCTCAAATAAGTGAGAAAATCGAGTTATTAACTTTCCGACTTTGCCAGTATAAGATCTCAAACGTCTTGAAACCAAACTAGTTTTGAATCAAGATCTGAAAAGTCTTGAAACCAAACTAGTTTTGAATCAAGATCACAAAAGTCTTAAAACAAAACTAGTTTTGAGTCAAGATGTCAAAAGTCTGAAACCAAACTAGTTTTGAATAAAGATGTGAAAAGTCTTGAAACCAAACTAGTTTTGACTCAAGAACTCGAGATTATTAACTCATAAGTGTAAACTGTTTTCGTGCAGTGGCGTAAAAATGCCTGTTCTGACAAATAATCGCATCAATTTTCACCTCTCCCCTAAGATCATGGTTTAGAGACGGCATTGGATTTGGGCTCGAGGGGCTGCCGAGTCATCATGGGGACCGAGGCCGGGCCGGTTCCCGAGCGGATTGCGCGGCAGCCCTGCGTCAACGTGGTGTTGAAGGACCTGGACCTCACCTCCATGGACTCGACGAGGAAGTTCGCCAAGTCCATCAACGAGACAGAGAAGAGGCTCGACATCCTCATAATCAACAGCGGTCTGGGGGGCTTCCGGAAGATCTACACCGAGGACGGCCTCCTCAAGGTCATGCAGGTCAACCACTTCGCGCCGTTCCTGCTGACCCACCTGCTTCTAGGTAGACGCTCAGAGTCAACTAATTGCGTAGTTTTAGCAATTGCTAAAACTGCAATAATAATAATAATAATAAAAGCGAAAACTGCAGTACCTGGGCCATGTCATGAAGGGCTATACAGTATGCCTGAAGATAAATCCTTTGAAAATTTGACCAAATATGCACAATGTTTTACAACAAATTTTAAATGAATAAATATTCCCACGATAAAGTTCAAAAGGTTGATGATACGCCTTGAGAATAAAATAGTCTTGGATGAAGATCATAATAGTGTTAAATCTCGATCTCCAGACTCAAAATAGCTGCAGATTGCTTAGACTGATTATGGAAGGAAAGATAAGGGGAAAGAGAAATATAGGAAGAAGAATTTCCTGGCTTCCAAATTTAAGGGAATGGTTCAGATGAATTAGTATTGGAAGTCATCTCCAATACTAATACCCATCCTATCACTCTCATTTTCCGAAGGAGTATAAGAATGCGCTCTTTCTTCTTATAGTCCTACAGTCCTTATAGTACTCCGAATGTATGTCTCGTATAAGAATGTGCTCCTTCTAGTTCTTTTTATCGTCCTACTTCTTCTTCTCCATATCGTCTTGCTTCTTCTGCTGCTTCTGGTAATTGCAGATTACTTCCAAATCTGATACCGCTCCCACCATTCTCATTTTCAGAAGGAGTATAAGATTGTGCTCCTACTTCTACTTCTCCTTATCGTCCTATGGTTCAGATGAATTAGTATTGGAAGTCATCTCCAATACTAATACCCATCCTACCACTCCCATTTGCCGAAGGAGTATAAGAATGCGCTCCTTCTTCTTATAGTCCTACAGTCCTTATAGTACTCCGAATGTATGTCTCGCATAAGAATGTGCTCCTTCTACTTCTTTTCCTTATCGTTCTACTTCTTCTTCTCCATGTCGTCTTGCTTCTTTTGCTGCTTCTGGTAATTGCAGATTACTTCCAAATCTGATACCGCTCCCACCACTCTCATTTTCAGAAGGAGTATAAGATTGTGCTCCTTCTACTTCTACTTATCCTTATCGTCCTATGGTTCAGATGAATTAGTATTGGAAGTCATCTCCAATACTAATACCCATCCTACCACTCCCATTTTCCGAAGGAGTATAAGAATGCGCTCTTTCTTCTTATAGTCCTACAGACCTTATAGTACTCCGAAAGTATGTCTCGTATAAGAATGTGATCCTTCTACTTCTTCTTATGGCCCTACTTCTTCTTCTCCTTATCGTCTTGCTTCTTCTGCTGCTTCTGGTGATTGCAGATTACTTCCAAATCTGATACCGCTCCCACCACTCTCATTTTCAGAAGGAGTATTAGATTGTGCTTCTTCTACTTCTACTTCTCCTTATCGTCCTATGGTTCAGATGAATTAGTATTGCAAGCCATCTCCAAAACTTATACCCATCCTATCACTCTCATTTTCCGAAGGAGTATAAGAATGCGCCCTTTCTTCTTATAGTCCTACAGTCCTTATAGTACTCCGAATGTATGTCTCGTATAAGAATGTGCTCCTTCTACTTCTTCTTATCGTCCTACTTCTTCTTCTCCTTATCGTCTTGCTGCTTCTGCTGCTTCTGGTGATTGCAGATTACTTCCAAATCTGATACCGCTCCCACCATTCTCATTTTCAGAATTTTCAGAAGGAGTATAAGATTGTGCTCCTTCTACTTCTACTTCTCCTTATCGTCCTATGGTTCAGATGAATTAGTATTGGAAGTCATCTCCAAAACTTATACCCATCCTATCACTCTCATTTTCCGAAGGAGTATAAGAATGCGCTCTTTCTTCTTATAGTCCTACAGTCCTTATAGTACTCCGAATGTATGTCTGGTATAAGAATGTGCTCCTTCTACTTCTTCTTATCGTCCTACTTCTTCTTCTCCTTATCGTCTTGCTTCTTCTGCTGCTTCTGGTAATTGCAGATTATTTTCAAAACTGATACTGCTCCCACCACTCTCATTTTCAGAAGGAGTATAAGATTGTGCTCCTTCTACTTCTACTTCTCCTTATCGTCCTATGGTTCAGATGAATTAGTATTGGAAGTCATCTCCAAAACTTATACCCATCCTATCACTCTCATTTTCCGAAGGAGTATAAGAATGCGCTCTTTCTTCTTATAGTCCTACAGTCCTTATAGTACTCCGAATGTATGTCTCGTATAAGAATGTGCTCCTTCTACTTCTTCTTATCGTCCTACTTCTTCTTCTCCTTATCGTCTTGCTTCTTCTGCTGCTTCTGGTAATTGCAGATTACTTCCAAGTCTGATATCGCTCCCACTATTCTCATTTCCAGAAGGAGTATAAGATTGTGCTCCTTCTACTTCTACTTCTCCTTATCGTCCTATGGTTCAGATGAATTAGTATTGGAAGTCATCTCCAAAACTTATACCCATCCTATCACTCTCATTTTCCGAAGGAGTATAAGAATGCGCTCTGTCTTCTTATAGTCCTACAGTCCTTATAGTACTCCGAATGTATGTCTCGTATAAGAATGTGCTCCTTCTACTTATTCTTATCGTCCTACTTCTTCTTCTCCTTATCGTCTTGCTTCTTCTGCTGCTTCTGGTAATTGCAGATTACTTCCAAGTCTGATATCGCTCCCACTATTCTCATTTCCAGAAGGAGTATAAGATTGTGCTCCTTCTACTTCTACTTCTCCTTATCGTCCTATGGTTCAGATGAATTAGTATTGGAAGTCATCTCCAAAACTTATACCCATCCTATCACTCTCATTTTCCGAAGGAGTATAAGAATGCGCTCTTTCTTCTTATAGTCCTACAGTCCTTATAGCACTCCGAATGTATGTCTCGTATAAGAATGTGCTCCTTCTACTTCTTCTTATCGTCCTACTTCTTCTTCTCCTTATCGTCTTGCTTCTTCTGCTGCTTCTGGTAATTGCAGATTATTTCCAAAACTGATACCGCTCCCACCACTCTCATTTTCAGAAGGAGTATAAGATTGTGCTCCTTCTACTTCTACTTCTCCTTATCGTCCTATGGTTCAGATGAATTAGTATTGGAAGTCATCTCCAAAACTTATACCCATCCTATCACTCTCATTTTCCGAAGGAGTATAAGAATGCGCTCTGTCTTCTTATAGTCCTACAGTCCTTATAGTACTCCGAATGTATGTCTCGTATAAGAATGTGCTCCTTCTACTTATTCTTATCGTCCTACTTCTTCTTCTCCTTATCGTCTTGCTTCTTCTGCTGCTTCTGGTATTTGCAGATTATTTACAAAACTGATACCGCTCCCACCACTCTCAATTTCAAAAGGAGTATAAGATTGTGCTCCTTCTACTTCTACTCCTCCTTATCGTCCTATGGTTCAGATGAATTAGTATTGGAAGTCATCTCCAAAACTTATACCCATCCTATCACTCTCATTTTCCGAAGGAGTATAAGAATGCGCTCTTTCTTCTTATAGTCCTACAGTCCTTATAGTACTCCGAATGTATGTCTCAAGAATGTACTCCTTCTACTTCTTCTTATCGTCCTACTTCTTCTTCTCCATATCGTCTTGCTTCTTCTGCTGCTTCTGGTAGTTGCAGATTATTTCCAAAACTGATACCGCTCCCACAACTCTCATCTTCAGAAGGAGTATAAGATTGTGCTCCTTCTACTTCTACTTCTCCTTATCGTCCTATGGTTCAGATGAATTAGTATTGGAAGTCATCTCCAAAACTTATACCCATCCTATCAGTCTCATTTTCCGAAGGAGTATAAGAATGCGCTCTTTCTTCTCATAGTCCTACAGTCCTTATAGTACTCCGAATGTATGTCTCGTATAAGAATGTGCTCCTTCTACTTCTTCTTATCGTCCTACTTCTTCTTCTCCTTATCGTCTTGCTTCTTCTGCTTTTCCTTATCGTCTTACTTCTTCTATTTCTTCTTATCATCCTACTCCTTCTCTTCCTACTTTCTATTCTTCTCGTACTCCGAATGTTTGTCTCGTATAAGAATGTGCTGCTTCTACGTGTTCTCCTTATCGTCCTACTTCTTCTTCTCCTTATCGTCTGGCTTGTTTTTCTGATTCTGGTAATTGCAGATGACTTCCAAAACTGATACCACTCTCATTTTCAGAAGGAGTATAAGATTGTGCTCCTTCTACTTCTACTTCTCCTTATCGTCCTACTTCTTCTCCTTATTGTCTTGCTTCTTCTGCTTCTCATTATCGTCCTACTTCTTCTATGTCTCCTTATGATCCTACTCGTTCTTCTTTTTCTACTTCCTCCTCTTCTGGTTCTCCGAATGTATGTCTCGTTATCATCCTACTCATTCTTCTCTTCCTACTTCCTCTTCTTTTCGTACTTAAAGTTTGCATACTTTGAGACCGAATTTCCAGATTTGATGACGAAGACGGAGAACAGCCGTTTGGTGTTCGTAAGCTCTCTGTACGCCTTCACCAGCAGGCTTCACTCGGCGACTGCCATAAACGAGCCGCCAAACGTGAGCAACCAGATCCTGCAGAACTACCTGGAGTACAGCAACAGCAAGCTGTGTATGACGGCCGTCGCCTTGGAGTTCGCGCTGAGGCTGCGGTCCAGAGGGATCACCTGCAACGCGGTCTACCCGGGGCTGGTGGACAGGACGGCCATTCCCGGCAAGACTAGGGGGGCCAGGCTCACCCTGGCGAAGAAGCTCATCCAGGTCTTCCTGTACCTGTACGGAAAGGTGCGAGGATGGCGTTGATTCTCATTTCGGAGTTTTTGATTTCCGGTGTCTTCCGGGTTTGCAGACGCCCAGGGAGTCGGCGCAGACGATCCTGCACTGTGCGCTGGCCAAGGAGCTCGACGGCGTCAACGGGAAGTTCTTCGTCGACTGCAGGGAGTTCGTGAAGCCGCAGCTGGCCACCGTGCAGGAGTTCCGGGAGAAGGTGTGGGAGGAGAGCGAGGTGCATGTCAAGTTGGCGCCGCATGAGAGGATTCCAAAATTGGATGGTCAAAAGAAATTGTAATGATTGTAGGAAATATAAACGTATTTTGGAAGCAATTCGATGCATTCTAATGCGAACAGATCACCTTCTGACGTAAAAAAAGTTGGCGCCGCACGAGAAGATTCCAAAATTAAATGGTCAAAAGAAATTGTAATGATTGTAGAAAATATATATGTATTTTGGAAGCAATTCGATGCATTCTTATGCGAACAGATCACCTTCTGACGTAAAATAAGGTACAATTTATGAAATTTGCTTCAAGTTTGTTGCTCGCAGCCATTGATTTGTGGGCTTCACAATTTGTGGTCGCCATCCTCCGGCGTCGGTTCGGCCGCACGCTGTACTCGTGTACAGCATGCAGCGTACATGTGTACACATTTCGCCTGGGAAACACTGACCTAAGAATGTTAACGACATGCGCGCCGCATTAATTACTGGCGCACTTGGAATACTCGGAGCGATTAAGCTTAATGCCGGATAATGCGAGCCCGAATCGCGTAATGAATGACGTTACTTAGCGCCCTTTGTGGCGTGTCAACATCATTCCAGCTCTAATTATAATTACATCCTCTATCCACACACACACATGCATGCATACAGACACAGGCGCACACGTATTGCAGATGTACAGGGCGCGGAGGAGTGGAAAACACAGGCACGCACACATGCCTCGTGGCTGGCGGGGGTGGACGGAGACGGGGGCCTGGGTGGCCCCCCCAGATGATATATATCTTACTATATTATTCAAATTATAATTACTGCGCCTCTACCCATTGGGGGCGGCTAATTCGCTCCCCATTTAAAATTTTCATCAGCTGAAATTAATTGGTATTTGTTCTGCGGCTCGCAGATTCGCCGATTAATTAAAAAAATCTCATGCTGCCTACACATAACTATCTTTTTAATTGACAGTGTAATTAACATACAGATCTGGCATGAAATATATAAAACATGTATTAAATAAATTTTGAGAGATTTCAGTGTTTGATAAGTGGTCAGTTCAGAAAGTTATATACTCGATTTTTTCACTTATAACAAAATAAGTCAATAAAATAAGTAATCATCTCTTCTTCAAATTTTCAGGAGAATTATTTTCAGGTACACTGAATATTTAGTGAATACTCGGTGAATAGATATTCACTGAAATTTGCTTTAGTAGAAGATCAAAAATTATATAAAAAATTCAAAATTCCATGATAATCCGTAATGACATAAATCGAAAATTACATGAAAATCCATGAATCCGATATTACGTGAAAGAAATCATAACGTGTGGATGACAATTATTCGAAAATAACAGAACTTTTCCTTCTTCTAAATCTTATAAAGATTCTAAATTGCACTTTCTAAATCAAAACCAGCACAAAAATACATATAAATTGATAATTATGTATATGTACGAAATGCGATAACAATTTAATAAGCTTTAAATCCAATCCAGCATAAAAATGCAGACAAATTGAAAATTATATAGTTTTTGAAACATCTAGTATTCAATAAAAATTCCTTAAGTAGCAGATCAAGAATTGTGTATTGACATGAATCGAAAATTAGATGAATATCCACGAATCCGATATACAGTTCAGAAAATTTCATAACATTTGGACGCCAATTATTTGAGTATTCAAGAAATTTACATGAAGGAACATTTCTTGAACTTTTACAATTTCCTGTATAGGATTCAATGAAAATTACTTAAGTAGTAGATCAACAATTGTGTAAAATCGCAAAATTCCATGATAATATCTAATGACATGAATCGAAAATTAGATGAAAATCCACGAATCAGATATGCAGTTCAGAAAATTTCATAACATGTGGATGTCAATTATTTGAGTATTTAAGAAATTTACACGACGGAAAATTTCTTGAATACTCAAATAATTGGCGTCCACATGTTATGAAATTTTCTGAAACAAATACCGGAGTCGTGGATTTTCATTTAATTTACTATTTGTGTCTTTATTTTTGCATTCTTCTTTTTGTTGTTTTGTTGTGTTGTTTGTTGTCATGTATATATTTACCTTTTGTATATTATGTAGCTTTTCTGCTAATAAATATTCTTTAATTATTATTGTTATAAATAACTAGAAAGTATAGAAATGAGCACGGTTTGAGATTTTGATGAAAATATATAGGAAATCTAGAAATTTCCATAAAAATATTTGGCATATTTTAAAATTTTTCATGACAGTTTAATTTTTACTGCTGAAAACTCAATTGAATACACATCTACATATGTTGTTAACAATAATCAGAAATTATAGAACTGACCATGAGCAAAGTATGCGCATCTTTGATGTTAACAATAACCAGAAAGTATAGAACTGACTATGAGCAAAGTTTGCAATTTTCATGAAAATATTAAGGAAATCTAGAAGTTTTCAAGAGAATATTTTGAGTATTTATAAATTTGTCATGAATACCCAAAATTTGGCCGGTAAAAGCACAATTGTGTCCACGACTTTGTTGTTAAAAATAAGTAGAGAGTATATAAATGAGCAAGGTTTGAGATTTTCATGAAAATATATAGGAAATCTAGAAATTTTCATGAAAATATTTAGCATATTCTAAATTTTTTCATGACAACCCAATTTTTGCTGCTGAAAACTCAATTGAATACACATCTTTGTTAATAATAACCAGAAAGTATTGAACTGACCATGAGCAAAGTTTGCGCATCTTTGATGATAACAATAACCAGAAAGTATAGAACTGGCCATGAGCAATGTTTAAAATTTTCATGAAAATATTTAGGAAATCTAGAAATTTTCATGAACATATTTTGCATATTTTAAAATTTTTCATGACAATACAATTTTTGCTGCTGAAAACTCAATTCAATACAGATCTTTGTTAACATTTACCAGAAAGTATAGAACTGACCATGAACAAAGTTTGCAGTTTTCATGAAAGTATTAAGGAAATCTAGACATTTTCACGAGAATATTTTGAGTATTTATAAATTTGTCATGAATACCCAAAATTTGAACCTTGGAGGCACAATTGTGTTCATGACTTCGTTGTTAAACATAACTAGCAAGTATAGAAATGAGCAAGATTTAAGATTATCATGAAAATATTTATGAAATCTAGAAATGTCACGAGAATATTTTGAGTATTTATAAATTTGTCATGAATACTCAAAATTTTCCCCCCGAAGGCACCATTGTGTCCATAATTTTGTTGTTAAAAATAACTAGAAAGTATAGAAATGAGCAAGGTTTCAGATTTACATGAAAATATTTAGGAAATCTAGAAATTTTCATGAAAATATTTTGCATATTTTAACATATTTTAAAATTTTTCATGACAATTCATTTTTTGCTGGTGAAAATTCAATTAAATACACATATTGGTTATTAACAATAACCAGAAAGTATAGAACTGACCATGAGCAAAGTCTGCCCATCGTTGATGTTAACAATAACCAGAGAGTATAGAACTGACTATGAGCAAAGTTTGCAATTTTCATGAAAATATTAGGGAATTCTAGAAACTATCACGAGAATATATTGAGTATTTATAAATTTGTCATCAATACCCAAAATTTGCCCCCTAAAGGCACAATTGTGTCCATGACTTCGTTGTTAAACATAACAAGAAAGTATAGAAATGAGCAAGGTTTGAGATTTTGATGAAAATATTTAGGAAATCTAAATATTTTCATGATTATTTTTTGACGTTTCTCAAAACCAATGATATATTTCGATTTTTGTCATATTGATACTTCTGGACCAATCCCGTCATTATTATACTGGGAATATTCTCTAGAGATTATTATAGTGGGAATAATCTCGGTAGCTAGGTTCACTCTTGTCAATCAAAATATTTGTCAAATTATTAATTTATCAATCATATTAAAGTGTCATACAAAATGAATAAAAGTCGCTTTAGCTGCGTTTCGCATACTGAAATTGATAAAGAAATACTAGAAAGCAAAAAACGTCAAAAAATAATCTAATCAAATATAACTCGAGAGTTCGATAAATTAGAAAATAATTTGACAGATTATGTCTCAAACTTGTTGCCATTTGGCAATAGTCACTCGAGCCCTTCGGGCTCTCGTGACTATTGCCTGGCAACAAGTTTTCGACAATCTGTCAAATTATTTTCAATTTATTCTCACTCTCTTGTTATATTATTACTGAAAATATTTAGAATATTTTAAAAATTCGTATCACAACCCAATTTTTGCTGCTGAAAACTCAATTGAATACACATATTTGTTATTAACAATAACGAGAAAGTATAGAACTGATTATGAGCAAAGTTATATCGTAATTGTGGCAAATTTTGCCCCCTGAAGACATAATTGTATCCACGAGTTTTTTGTTAAACCGTAACATACATGTTTTGAAAAATGTTTGCATTGCATTGTCGATATTGTTTTGTTTTTGATAGAGGTATATATTTTTTTTATATTATGCTTTGTGTATATATTACGTAGCTTTATGCTAATAAATATTATTATTATTATTTAAGGATTTAAGGCATTTTGTTTACAATAACATTCTTTTTAATATCTCGGAAAAAGTAAAAGTTACAAAGGTGGTTAAAAAAAAATAAAAAATAGTTGCGCAATTTAATGCTCAGTTTGGAAAGGCATTTTCGACTAAAAATTTCCCAAGAAATACGCACTTAAGCTATGCGCATCGTGTCATGGGACACCCTGTATACTCGATTATTGCTTGTAATTAATGTTTGTACGATGTATATCTTCTTGTGAGAGCAATTAATATTGTTACAAGTATTTAAAATTTGTGATTACTTTGGGTGTTCTGCGTTGGTAGTTAAGGGTGTTCCCTGTTGTGTTACAAAACGCATAAATTTCTTTGTGCTCAGTTTGGTGTTTGTGTGGGGGTTGTGTGTGGAAAATGCTGACTGAAGCGCTGCGATTCGGCACCGGTGTTATGCATAAATGTGTATGTGTGTGGATTCTGTCGGTGTGCTCGCAATAAATTCGTGGAGCGAGGCCACCTCTACATAATAATTTACTTATCTCGCGTTAATTTTCAACTGTATCTGAGTTCGCAATTAATGTGTTCAGAAATGACGGGCCGGGGCGGCCACGGTTAAAATGTATGACGCGGGCATTATCAGCCGGTATAAATCACTCACACAATCGCGGGGCGGCGGGGGCGGGGGCGGGCTAATCCGCAGTAATTGAGAGGAATGGCGCTGAAATTGCTTGTATCTGTAAAACCGGAGACCTCCATTACGGGCCATTAATGGATTGAGTGGCGGGCTTATATCGAAATGCAGCGATGCATCGGGGGGGGCCTAATGGAGGCGGCGTGGGAGGGCTAAAAGGGTTGCCGCCGCGCCGCCTCGCGCCCCTGCGAGCCTCCGCCGTGCGACCCGAGGAATTTAGAATGCGAAGAGAGGAAGTGTTTTGACGACGGGGATTAGCGGAGGCGGAGGCCCGCCTCGAGGATCGCGGGGGAGTCCTCGGGGCCCTCTCGAGCCGCCCGGAGAGGCTGAGGGAGCAGAGGCATTTGTCAAGTCGGATCAGCGCCTTATCTCCGACACGTCGCCAAACAGATCCTAAAACAAGGCTGGGCTCTGTTCATTACGGGATTACGCCACTTTGACATTTAATTATTTAAAGTGAGACGCCGGTGACTGGGAAAGCCCCGATCCAATTTATGTGAGAAGCTCTACGGCTAATACCGGCGGCGGTTCAGAACTCATTTTGGCCAAAGCTCATACGTCACCCGGAGTAAATTAAATAAAGTCTGGGCCCCTGTATCTGATCGCCGGCCATTCCAATTCCGCAGATCGATCTCGCGTCTCGTCCACGACGCCCTCCCGCCGCCGCCGCCCCCGCTGTCCTCCTCCTTGCCGCCGCCGCCGCCGCGGCCGCATGAAATATTTAGTCGGTGCAAAGCAATCTCTGGAAGAGCGGTCCACTTAGTCCGCATTAGTTACCACCAGCCCTATAGCTCTATATACAACACACGCCCAGTGCGCGCCAGCACCGCATTGACTACGGATAAAACTCATTCCCTCTAAAAGCATTTCGCTGCGTCCCACCGAAAACTCTTTCATACGCTTCCTTATTCCACAATTTCATCTGGCGCCTCGGCCCGGCCGCCCCCCGCACCGCGCCGCCCCCGCCCGCACTCTTTAATTTCAATTTACCGCATCAAACCGTCCTGTTATTCCCGGGCCGCAGTTAATGCTCTCCCCCCCACTACACATCCGCATCACAAACACACTCACACACATACACACAACACGATTTATTCTTTTCTCATTTCCTACCCGATAAACATCACGCCCCGCTGATTTAACACCAAAGCCAGACAATTACACACCTAAAAACCGCACATCACAATAAATTTAACACCACTTGTGCAACCCAACATGAAACCTAACATCTAATCTCTAATCTGATCTAATTCAACCATTATTCCGGACAACAATCGAACCCACAACTTAATCACAGCCTTAAGTTGGTACCCCCACTGAAATATTTACAGAGTGGCTATTAACAGTGTCGTAATTTTCTGCCAATGGGGATGTAACGTTCTATGTTTTCCAAAATTAAGAAGAATATCCAAATATTATGAAGAATATTAAGTCAAACCCAAAAAAACATGTTTTTTTGACTAATAGATACTAATACAATTTTAACAATTATTGTAAGCGTGACATAAAAAGAGACGACGACGTACTCGTATTGCTCCTTTAGCACATTTACTGAAAATATTGGCGATGATCAAAACTCTAAAAGAAGTTTTATAGAAAATTAGACAGTGCGATAATTTGGTCTTTCAAATATTCTTCTTTCAACAGGGTGACAAGTATTTTAAGTCAAAAATGCCTTACGAACCAATATCAAAAACTCCTCAATTACAGAAATGCAAGAAGTTTTCATAACGTTAAGTTAAGTAATTTTACGTGTTGACCACAGTACAGTAGTGTTATGGCACATGCTATTGCATTCTTTTTTAAAATGCACTTTTTGGCAATAAATGGCCACAAATAAAGTATACTTTAAGTTGATCAAACGGTTTAGTGTAGTCAAAATTTAAAAATTATAAATAAACTCTGTTCCATTTTTATTTTTAACTAAATAGGCTGTGGTTTCATTTTATAAAGTTTTACACCATGAACACCAACAAAATATGACAGTAAAAAAATTATAAAATGTCAAATTTCTAACAATGTTGCCTAATTCATATATTAGGCATTATATATTAGGCATATATTAGATGTGTAATATATTTTGAATATTAGATGAATTTTCGCATAAATGTTTGACTTTTTTTTTTCCAAGTTACCAATTATATGATTACAACGGTTCAGCCAAAAGCTCAATAATTATAAGCCAAAACCACGGTGTATTTAGTTTATTTCTTATTATCTATGCAAATTTTCATCAATTAAGTAAGTTTTATGTAAATTCAGGAGTGGAAATGAGGATTTCCCAAATTATCGCAATATAAATTATATCTACTAATACTACTGGAGACACCGTATTACTCAATTGCCGATTACCTCAATGCAACACTTGATGTCTCCCCATGGATGTAATCCCAAAAGAGGTTCGGATACTGCTACTGCCAACGTGTGTCAAATGTCAAATGTCAAATTTGTTCAAATTTGTTCTTATTTTGGTGTGTCTTATGTGTCTGTGTATCTTTCTTTTTAAATTGTTTGCCATTATATGACATTACTTGTAAATTGACTCTGTAATATTCTCTTTGAATCTAACTACAATAAATGAAATTATTATTATTATTATTATTATAAATTATATCGATACTCAGTGGTCCCATGTACTCGAAAAGCTGGCAAAATTTAAAAAAAAATCGACTCTCGATTTTCAAGATAGTTAGCTTCATAAAAAAGGTTTTGGTGCATACTAAAAATTGAAATATTGATAGATATGATTGATAAATTTACTGTAATCATTATAATCTTGAAAGAGTAATTACATTTTTGACAGTAGTCATTGATATTTTAACAGAATAATTAGTAATATATGTATGACAGAAATCATTGAAATCTTGACAGAATTCGTAATTTGACATAAATAATTCAACACATCAATAATATATCTAATAACAGTTATCCTAAGTACCCAAAAAGCTGACCAAAAATAAAAAAATCAACTATCGATTTTCAAGATTAGTTCTACCTAGCTTCATCTAGAAGGTCTTGGTGCATACTAAAGATTGAAATTTTGACAGAAATGATTGATAAATTCACTGTAATCATTAAAATCTTGAAAAAATAATACAAATTTTGACAGTAATCGCTGATATTTTAACAGAATAATTAATAATATATGTAAGACAGTAACCATTGAAATCTCCATCTCCATCTCCATCTGCAGAATTAGTAATTTAACATAAAGAATTAAAATTTTGTAAGAAATAACTGACGGTAAAACTTTGAAAGAATTATTAAAACTTGATAGTAATCATCGATGTTTTGACAGAATAATTGATAATGTAACAGTAATAATTGAAATTTTGACTCATACATAAGCGACAATATTGAAATTGTACAAAAAATTACTCTTTTCTAGTTTTGACCATTTCAAATATTAATTCATAATTTTTTTTCAAATTCAATTATTTTGTCAAAATTTCAACGATTCTCAACGATTTTCCAGAGTTATCTCAATGTACCTTATATTGATGATTAAAAATCTAAAATTTCGTTTTAGAAATTGGTCTACAAACTAATTTTAATGATTTAAAATATAAATAAATATATATATATATATATATATATATATATATATATATATATATATGTGTGTGTAAAAAACCTCCCTTCTTTTGAAAAAAAAAAAAATCAATTACCTAGGTAATTTTTTTATTTATTTTGTATTTTCAATTATCTTTGATAATATATCCATCATTTTGCAAAATTTTAATTAACTCTATAAAAAAATCAATTATAGTGTGACAATTATAATTATTTCTGTAAACTATTCAATCATTGTGTCAAAATTTCAGTTATCTCTGAAAAATTTCAGTTATTTTGTCAAAATTTTAACGATTCAGTCAAAAATTTAATAAGTATAAGCCAACACCACAATGTATTTAGTTTATTTTCTACTCCTCTTGCAAATTTCTAACAATTAAGTATGTTTTCAGTAAATTCAGGAGTGGAAATGCGAATTTTACAGATTTTTTTTCAATGTACCGTATATCGATCGATCGATACAAGCTAATCTAAATGGTTTACATTTGTCTCTGCAAAAATATCACTCCTTTTGAAAACAATTCAAATTATCTATAAAGATTTCTTTTATTTTGTAAAACTTTCAATTATTTAGTAAAAATATCAATTATTTTTGTAAAATTCTCAATCCTTTTGTAAAACTTTCAGTTATCATTATTAAAAAATCAATTGTAATGTGCAGATTATAATTATCTCTGTAAACTATTCAATTATTGTGTCAAAATTTCAGTTACCTCTGAAAAGTTTCAATTTCCTCATCAATGAATCATCATTATATAAAAAAATCAATTATAATGTCAATTATTTTGTACAATTTTCAATTATATCTGCAAATTTCTCAATTCTTTTGTAAAACTTTCAGTTATCATAATAAAAAATCAATTGTAATGTGCAGATTATAATTATCTCTGTAAACTATTCAATTATTGTGTCAAAATTTCAGTTATCTCTGAAAAGTTTCAATTTCCTCCGAAAATTTCGATTATTTTGTAAAACTTTCAATGATTCAGTCAAAATTTTTATAATTTGAATACAGTATCGCAGTGAATTTAGTTTATTTCCTATTAGTTCTCTTACAGAACATCTACTTTTGTCGTTTTCTAAATTTGTATTCTTGTTGCAGTAATTTTTAATGTTTTCTTTCCTTTTTTTAAATTTTAAATATTGCCAATGTAAATGTTCTTTCAGTATTTTTGCAATCTACATTATATCGATCGTCAAAAATCAAAAATTTCCGTTAGAGGAAATTGGACTATAAGAAGAACTTTAATGGTCTTTCAATTCTATCTGAACAAACTTTCTTATTTTGAACAAGAAAATTAATTAGTACAAGTTTCAATGAGCTATATCTCTGTAAAATTCGCAATCCTTTTGTAAAAAGTTCAATTATCATTATAAAAAAATCAAATATGGTGTGAAAATTGCAATAATCTCTGTAAACCATTCAATCATGGTGTGATAACTTCAATTACCTCTGAAAATTTTCAATTACATGTGAAAAATTATTTTGTAAAAACTTCAATGATTCAGTCAAAAATTTTACAATTAGAATCCTCTTGCAGAACATCTATATTCCTCATTTTATAAATTTGAATTATTGCTGCAGTAATTTTCAATGCTTTTTCAAACTTTTTTACTTTTAAATATTGCCATGTATATTGGAAAGTAATAGAGTAATAGTTTATTTGATATTTCCATTCATGGCAAAAGTATTGCTCGGCAATAAATTCACAATTTAAAGAGAAATTGCATTAAATTATAAGTATAAAATTATATAAAATTGAAAAATAAAACTCGGAAAGTGTCATACTTTAAAAACCAGGGTTGGTGTGATTTAAATCACGATTTAAAGCGACTGATTTTTTAAAATAAATCATTGATTTCAATAAAAACAAATTATTAATCATTGTTTTTGCATTGTTTGTGCATTCCAATAGGTGAACAATTAGAAATATAATGTAACTACAGAGTTAGCATGATTTAAAGTAGATAATTGTATGTAAGTAAAATATTTTTAAATAATTTTGTTCCATCATATAATCCATCATGTACAAATACAGAAATTTGTTGCCAATAAGAAAAGCGAGATCACCAATTTTCATGGATAACTAGATCTAAAATTTAAAAGATCACTCAGTATTTACTTGAAGGATAGACAATTGACTTTATTTATATTTACCAGACGATATTGAAATGAGATTGAATTCTTATGCGATATATTTTAAGTTTTGTCATTCGCGGCAATTTTCATTGTTTTTGAGAATATAACTTTGAAAATTTAAAAGAAAAATAAATGAAAATCTCCGGTTATAGCTTTTAGTTTTTGGATTTATTTAGCAGTTTATATTGATTTTTAAATAGATATGTATAATCTTCATAAACTATTAAAAAATAATAAAAATCTTTGGCTACAGTTTATACTTTTGGTCTCTTTGGCAAATTCTTTGATTTTGTTATTAGAATCTTGGCGACCTATTAACATAAAACAAAATACACAATATTGAAAAATTATAACAAAAAAAAGAAAATCTCCAGTCATAGTTTTCAGGTTTGGGATTTTTTTAGAAGTATACATTGATTTTTAAATAGGTATAGGTATCTTCATAAACTATTGTAAATCTATAAAAATCTTTGGCCACAGTTTATAAATTCTTTATAAATTGCCTCTTTGGAAAATTCTTTGATTTTTTAATAGAATCTTGGGGACCTATTAAAATAAAATGAAATACTTTCGCATTGTTTTTAATTTTTTTAAATATTTGGTCATACATCCCCTCCTTCTGTATTTTGTTTTAAAATATGCTTGACAATTTTGTTAAAACTTTTTTATCCATAAAATGATTATTTTGTTGCGTAACTAAATAGTTTATGTTATTTTCCATGTATATTTTTATATTGACTGATATGTATTTATTGACTTTTTATGTATTTGTTGCAAAAGTTATTCGCAACACTGTCGCATTTTTTTGGCAAATGATTCATTTTGTCATATTTTGACGTTTATAAATTCAAGCATGCAAATTGACAATAATATAACACCCAGCTTTGGCGAGTATAGATCGTGAACGGTGTTTACAGCTAGGACACATGTATAATTAAGCATACTCTTTATTCCGTTTAAATAATCCATATGTATTTGGGACCTGCATAGTGTTGCTGCTTGCGTATTCATTACATTGAATTTATTCATCAGCGTAGAAATTATTAACCTCCATTGTCATTTATTTATCGCGCCCGATACATAAAGAGCGTCCTCAGAATTGAGAGCCCTAATGGTTTCATATTATCTAATTAATGGCCTTCTGTGGGGGGCAAAAAGAGGACCGTCCGCGGAGGCAATTGTCGGGTCAATTACTGGACGGCTTTATTAGTTCGACGAAGCCGGCCTCGCCATAACGGCGCGCCGACAAAGAGGCCGTGTTTGGCCATCCTGTCCCATTATTGTTTTCGCGTCTTCTTCAGCGGCGGCGCGGCAGAGAGAGAGAGCGGCGAGCGGCGCGTGCTACCGGCGGCAATCATCATCCGCTCGCCAGAAGGTAAATCGCTAATCACTGTATTGTGGCCGGCCGAGGGCTTCTGCGGAAAAGCGACGGGACGCGCGGAAAACGCGTTATTTCCGCGAACCTGCGGACGGCTAATGACTAGCTTTGTAGGGGCACGTGGAATTCCGAGAGATGAGAGATGAAACAAGGTTGCAGACGAAAGCGGCCTGGATGCCCAGATGCTCTCCACCAGAGCTGAATGCTAATGGTGGTCATTATAAGAGAAAATTGTTCCTAGTGTAGATAATGAAAAATACGATGACCCATGACAGAAAAAACACTTTTTCGTAATACTTAATTGTAATTACATATTATCGGTACTGTCTCCATGGTTATTACTTAACTGATATCACCCGCGGCCGTTAACTGCCGTGGACTGTTATTTAATTTGGAGTTTACAAGCATTACTACACAACCATGACAGCATACTTGAAATATGTCATATGATTTATGAAAATATTTTCGCAAAATTGAATCCTTTTTATTTTAGTATCACGAAAACTATAAAACAACGTACGGCCGATATGGATATAACAGACTCGGTTATAATAAGAACTCGGCTGCGCCTCGATTTTACAATTTCTCAACCTCGTCTGTTATATAACCCATATCGGCCTAATAACGTTATATATTATTTTATCAGACCTGCATCATAATCTTTAGTTATCGAACTAATATGTGTGATGATAATACACGATTATTCGCAAATGATCACGTATTATCAGATCACACATATTCAGATCCAAGATAATTTTCACAACCCTTTCCAAAGAAAGCCACCTGATTTGTGAGAGATGAAGGGTTTTATGAATCTTTGTATTTGTAAAATTTTGAAATTCTTTCAAATTAGCAGCTCATTTTTAGACGTTCACGTCACGGGCCAAAAAATGCCTGTTTAACACCTTTGATTCATAAATAACAAATTTAGTTTTTTCAAATAATAATATTTTGACGATAAAATTATACTTATTATTACAATAACGTTATAGTTTTCCCTGTAGTAATTTTTATGAAATATTTCAGATAATCATCTGACCTTTCTTCTGTAGTGGCTGGTAAGTAATTAATATTTATATTTATAACTACAATAATAGTGTAGAAGGCCGAAACGGTATAAAATCTGTGTTCTTCAAATTACACTGGTCAACACAATTTTTGTCCCTTGGACATAAATAGCTGATTCCGACAGATTTTTTTTTGCTGATTTGAGAAACGTCAAAAAATATTTTATAGGACGTCAGGTTTCTGAGATATTTCAATTTTTGCAAAATGTGCAACTTAATTTTTTTCGGGATACAAGACCGATTCCAATTATTTTTTATGGCAATACTGGATTCAAATTTCAGTTTGACAGTTACTGGTATCACTTTCTAACCTATCTTTACCTGAGAACGCGTTTTTGTATGTAAATAGTGGAAAAACTATGAAAAATTAAAAAAAAATTACTTCCAAAAATGTTTTTTTTGTTTTTCGTACATATGCATAGGAAATACTTTCCGAAAAATGCATATAAATTGAAGGGACAACACATTCGTCAAAATTGGTCGACCAGTGTTATTTTATAATTCTCTATATTGTCTGGAACGTGCTTCTCAAAATTTATTTACACATGGGCCACTTCAAAATATTATTTACCACTGTAGATAAAAATATGTTATGCATTTGCAAACTCTAAACTAATTTTACCGACTAGATACGAATTACAAACAACATTTATGGACCCAAGATTTATTGAATTTATTAAGGTGGAGGCGCCCATCATAACTTTTCAAAATTAAATATTACTAATTTCAAATTTTTGGAACAAATGTTCTCATCAATAATTTTCGCAAATTAATTAGATCAAAAGGCCTAAAAGGATAAAAAATGAACTATGAATTGTTTCGTCGATGTATTGTGGGCTAGGAATTGTGTTGGCGATGAATTGTGGTGGCTATGAACTGTGAGCGATGAATTGACGACTATGATTATGAGCGATGAATTATGGGCGATGAATCGTGGGCGATGAATTGTGAACTATAATTATGAGCCATGAATTGAGGCCGATGAATTTACCAGATACCTTAATTTATGTCTAATCTTTTCTACATTCTGAGATAATAATTGAATTCCAAGATTTTGACCTCAAAAACGTTATGAAAAATGGCTTCAATTTCCCTTACAAATAAGATAACAACGGAAGATTTATTTCGAATTATTATACAGGGTGACCCACGCTCATGTACTATTAAAAGTTTATGGCGTTCCCGATAAGATAAAAATTTGAGAGAAAAAATCCTAGCCTGTTTGGATGATTTAACGGAGGAGAACTGGCTATCTCCTCAGGTAAAATACTTTCAATCTTCTATCACTTCCGGTTCTACCGGAACTAGCCATAAACTTTTGTTTTTTAAATAGATATCCTATATATTATTATGTATTTGGCTTCCACGTTTAATTAAAAACATTGTAGAGATATGTGAACACCCATCTTTTGAGATGGGTGTTCACACACACTTTCACACACTTTTACTTTCTGAGATTTACTTTCGGAGTATCTCAGAAAATGTTTAAAATTGTTGCAATTTTATTCATTACTCAGAAGATTGTCACAAAATATCATCAGATTTCCTCAGAATATATCAACTTTCAACGAATTTTCTATAAGTATTCAATATTCAAAATACTTCTATTACATTTTGAAAAAACATCGTAAAATTGCTGAAAATAGTATTATTATTATTAATAGTATTAAATACTAAATAATATAAAAATTTACAATATTATACAGAGTGTCCCATTCTTATGGACCATTTAAAGTTTATGGCGTTCACGATAAGATGAAATTTAAAAAAAAAACATCCTAACATGGCTGATTCTGTTCTTCTCAGGTAAAATACTTTCAATCTTCTATCACTTCCGGTTCTTCCGGAAGTAGCCATTAACTGTGGTTTTTAAAATAGAACACCCTATATATTATCATTCTTCCCCGTTATATTTAAAACATCTATTGTAGAGATGTGTATACAACTATATTTTCTACTTTCTCAGATAATAATTGAATTCCAAGAATTTGATCTCAAAAACGTTAAGGAAAATGGCTGCAACTTCTCTTACAAATAAGATAACAACGGAAAATTTATTTTGAATTGTACCTGAAAAGTACCTATATGACTGATTGACAATATTCGTTCATATCTTATTTGTAAGAGAAATTGAAGCCATTTTTATTTTGAGGTGTTTTTGTATTATGTAGTTTTGAAACTTTTCAGAAGTGAAATTTCTTTGTTAACATTAGTTATCGCAGTTACAAAAGATAAGCATGTTTCGCAAACTATTATGCAAGTGTAAACCGCATAGGCGAAATTACATAATGCAGAAATTTGAATTTTCGAAATACCTATTTCAAAAACTACTTATTTTAAGAATATGGTTGTAAAATACTTTTTTGTAGTAAATTGTCATGCCAATTTCATGTCATTCCATTTTAAAAAACAAATTGAAATACGCTTAATTTAAGTGGGCACTTAACTAATAACATATTTGAAAGACTAATTGTCAAAATTTTCAGCTGCAAAATATATCAGTCATAGAGGTACCTTTCAGGTACAATACGAGATAAATTTTCCGTTTTTATCTTATTTGTAAGAGAAATTGAAGTCATTTTTCTTTTGAGGTGTTTTTGAGGTTAAAATCTTGGAATCTAATTTTTATCTCAGAAAGTAAAAAGGATAGGTGTACACACATCTCTACAAAAGATGTTTTAAATGCAACGGGGAAGTCAGAAAGATAATAATATATAGGAAGTTCCATTTAAAAAACAAAAGTTGATGGCCACTTCCGGTAGAACCGGAAATGATAGAAGGTTGAAGGTATTTTACCTGAGTAGAACGCAATCAGCCATGTTTGGATGATTTTTTTTAAATTTTAACTTATCGGGATCTCTATAAACTTTTAATGGTCCATGAGCGTGAGGCACCCTGTATTTGTCAAATATTTCAAGTTCAGTTTTTTTTAATGGCCCGGCATATTTTTTTGGTGTACTTTTTTAGAGCATTTGAAGTACTTTACATCAGTCTAAATATTTAGTAGGGTTACACTATGAAATTTTTGCAAAAAATATTAAATACTGATTTGAGCTAAAGGCTGTTAAACCCGAAATTCTCTGAAAGTCCCAAGAGTCCTGGGCGCTTTTTATCCAACAGACTGTATTCTGTTTTCTTTTTGTATTCTCTAATAGTGACAACTATGTCTTCATTAGCTTGAATTGATATGAACGGATCAGAGAGAGTGAAGTTAGGTGTAAACCTAAAGATACCGGATCATAACTATTTGTATCCAATAGACTGTATTCTGTTTTGTTTTGTGTATTCTCTAATAGTGACAAGTATGTCTTCATTAGCTTGAATTGATATGATAGGACCAGAGAGAGTGACGGTAAAGATAGCGTATCATAACAACACAAGTTCGCAAAAATCGGCAAATCATTCATCGCTTTAGTCTACACATTGAACACCATACATTGTACGGCTATTCTCTATTTGAATATTTAAACGATGCAATGCGACGAGGGGGCACACAATTTTAGTAGTTGCATAGCATGAGCACCGTAAACTTTAATTAATCATTACTTGCTGCACGCGATTGATGCTAATCATTGATTACAAATTGATGGTTATAAGGCCATGGGGTCAGTTCTTTTGGAAGTCAAAAGGCTTCAGGGCTAATGATTGCCTCACTTGCGAAGGACAAGACTACGCGAACTTGAAACAGTAAAACAAAATATTATGTATATACAGGGTGTTGTAAGTAAGTAAGTTGCAAGTTGTGATATAAGTAAGCGTATGCTTATATTGTTAATGATCGCGATTGATGCTAATCATTGATTACAAATTGATAAGGCCATGGGTCAGTTTTTTTGGAAGTCAAAGGGCTTCAGGGCTAATGATTGCCTCACTTGCGAAGGACAAGACTACGCAAACTTGAAACTGTAATACAAAATATGTATATACAGGGTGTTGTAAGTAAGTAAGTTGTAAGTTATGATGTAAGTTATGATGTACATAAAAAAGGTTATATTTTATGACACTGGGCAATGTTGCCATCAAATTGAGTATCCATTGAGTGCAAAATTTATTTGCTATTTTTATTTTACAAAAGCAAATCTGTCAAATTATAATATAAAATATAGTTGATGATTGGTTTACTTTAAACCAGCACACTTGAATGATTGAAGCAATAATTTAATTATTTTAGTATGGGAATTAGGCATCGTTGTTAGAAATATATTTTCTAATTGTGGATAATAATTGAGACATTTAATAATTGTTCCACTGTCAGCTTATTTTTGTTGGTGTTCATGTGCAAAACTTTATAAAACGAAACCACAGCCTTCTTAGTTAAAAATAACAATGGTATAGAGTATACGTACGTTTACTTGCATACACACCCTGTATATAAAAACATATTGTGGGCTTAGGAATGAAAAACGTGATTATTATAATGCACTGAACTGGCGCAGTCGTACTGAATTGCAGAGGCTAAAATTGAAGAATTGATCAAATCAGCATATGCTTAACAGATGACCGCCCAAAAGTGAAAAACTCCACTGCTAACTGATTAAAAGGGTATATGTTTAACAGACGATCGTACGTTTTAATTAGCCCTTTGATGCAGTTTTTCAATGCATTACGTGGTGGTGTCTCTCGAGTTGAAGGCGGATGCGCCACCGCTTTCCGCCCCCCGGCAAATTGTAGCGACGACCGCGGCGAATACTTGTCTGCTCGCATGTATGAAGTTAAGTTTAACTAATTACACTAATTAGCTAATTAAATTCCAGCCAGAAACACTCGGAGACGTATGGGCGACAGCCGCATCCCGCGAGCTGCAGTAATTAAGGGGATATTATACCGACTGTCACTGTCTGGGACAGTGGCGTACATACACACACATCCACACACAGACACTGATCACCCTCCGAGCGATGTCCCGTATCCACGGCTCTCTGGGGCAACATAAATTATAAACAATTAAGTAATTGAATCTGAAGGGGTCGCTGCAAATGTTATTTAATTACTTTCTCAGTGTCAGTTTCTCTAAGACTAATCCGTGGATTCTAGATCAAAATGTTGTATGGTTGAAAACAGATTAAAAAGCTCTACCGAAATAAAAAATAAAAAATGTAGGTTGTCATTTAAAAATAACATTAATGACGTCATAACTTTTAAAATTTTGTTTTTTTAAATTAAAAAAAAGTTCATATGCGCAGTAATTTATATCGATATCTCTCTTTTAGATTTTCTCTCTCTCATACACATTAACGGAGTTACCGAATTTATCCGCTACTTAATTTCCACACTGTATAGTCCAGCGATTGTGGACCTATGACCCGTGGGTCACACACTGACCCACATGTGGTAGTCAAGTTATATTAACCATGTTTCAAAATATCAACACTTTTGTGACAAAACTTGATATTTTCAGTAATGATTCGAGAATGAAAATAGGTAATGCAATATATTCATGCCTGCAAAACTTGATATTTTCAGTAATGATTTAATAATCAAAACAGGTAATATTTTCCATGCCTACGAAAGCATTTCCAAGAAACGAAATATTTTGAAGATTCTGGAAGATATTTCAACAATTTATGAATTTGGAAAGTACATTACCATATATTTCTGTTTGTTTTTTTGGAACTAACCATATTCACTACATTAGGACTTGATCATTTAGAAATGGAATTGGTGAAATTCCAAAATAGTTTTAAATGGAAAAACAAATTTGATAATTTGAATAAGAACGCAACAAACACCTGAGAACATTATATTGAGAGAAAAGGACATTAACTGATACATTCAGTGCAATTAAGGTTTAGCTAATGTTCTTTTAACTAGTTTGGTTCAACATATGTATGTAAAAAACTATTTTCGTCCATGAATTTTATAAAATCTGCGATTGAATCTTAGCTAGGAGATATGAAGAAATTGTCTAAAAATTAACAGGAACAAAAATTTCTTGAAATATTATACAGGGCCTTTTTTAAATATGGTATCTATTCTGTATATGTAAACAGATTATTTTCATTTTATAACTTTTGTAGTGCTCTTAATTCTCTTTACAGTCATATAATGAAGTTTTGCAAAAATACATATCATTTCCTTTAAAAAGTGGAGACTTTCCCAATAATTGTTATTGATTTCAGTAGATTTCTCAATGATTATCATGATTTCGACAGACTTTTCAATTACTTCGAAATCACTAAAATTAAAAAAATGCAAATTGATTGGCACGATTATTACATAGACCTTGCATTCTCCAATATGCTCGATAATTCTCAAAATATCTATTTAGTCATTTCTAAATAGTATCAAGAGATTTTCTCAATCATTTCCAAGATTTTTCAATGTTCGAGATGTCTACAGAATTCTCAATAATTATTGAGATTTTTAGAGATAATTCCCAAGATTTCTTAATAATTTTCGAGGTTTATACAGATTTATACAGAGTAAGTCTTAATATTTGAGATTTCCACAGATTTTCTTATAAATATCAATAATTCCAGAGGGTTTTAATAATACCCAAGTTATCCCAATAATTTTTGAGATTTCCACAGATATCTCAAAATCACTAAAATAAAATAATGCAAATTGATTAGCACGATTATTACATAGACGTTGCATTCTCCAAAATGCTCGATAATTCTCAAAATATCTATTTAGTCATTTCTAAATAGTATCAAGAGTCAATCATTTCCAAGATTTTTCAATGTTGTTCGAGTCTACAGAATTCTCAATAATTATCGAGATGTTTAGAGATTAATTCATAAATCCCAAGATTTCTTAATAATTTTCGAGATTTATACAGATTTATACAGAGTAAGTCTTAATAATTTTTGAGATTTCCACAGATTTTCTTATAAATATCAATAATTCCAGAGAGTTTTTAATAATACCCAAGATATCCCAATAATTTTTGAGATCTCCACAGATATCTCAAAATCATTAAAATAAAATAATGCAAATTGATTGGCACGATTATTACATAGACCTTGCATTCTCCAAAATGTTCGATGATTCTCAAAATATCTATTTAGTCATTTCTAAATAGTATCAAGAGATTTTCTCAATCATTTCCAAGATTTTTCAATGTTGTTTGAGTCTACAGAATTCTCAATAATTATCGAGATTTTTAGAGATTTATTCATAATTCCCAAAATTTCTTAATCATTTTCGAGGTTTATACAGATTTTTACAGAGTAAGTCTTAATAATTTTTGAGATTTCCACAGATTTTCTTATAAATATCAATAATTCCAGAGAGTTTTTAATAATACCCATGATATGCCAATATTTTTTTAGGTTTCCACAGATATCTCAAAATCACTAAAATAAAAAAAAAATGCAAATTGATTGGCACGATTATAACATAGACCTTGCATTCTCCAAAATGCTCGATAATTCTCAAAATATCTATTTAGTAATTTCTAAATAGTATCAAGAGATTTTCTCAATCATTTCCAAGATTTTTCAATGTTGTTCGATATGTCTACAGAATTCTCAATAATTATCGAGATTTTTAGACATGAATTCATAATTCCCAAGATTTCTTAATAATTTTCGAGGTTTATACAGATTTATACAGAGTAAGTCTTAATATTTGAGATTTCCACAGATTTTCTTATAAATATCCATAATTCCAGAGGGTTTTAATAATACCCAAGTTATCCCAATAATTTTTGAGATTTCCACAGATATCTCAAAATCACTAAAATTAAAAAAAAGCAAAATGATTGGCACGATTATTACATAGACCTTGCATTCTCCAAAATGCTCGATAATTCTCAAAATATCTATTTAGTCATTTCTAAGTAGTATCAAGAGATTTTCTCAATCATTTCCAAGATTTTTTAATTTTGTTCGAAATGTCTACAGAATGCTCAATAATTATCGACATTTTTAGAGATTAATTCATAATTCCTAAGATTTTTAAATAATTTTCGAGGTTTATACAGATTTTTACAGATTAAGTCTTAATAATTTTGGAGATTTCCACAGATTTTCTTATAAATATCAATAACTCCAGAGAGTTTTTAATAATACCCAAGATATCCCCATAATTTTTGAGATTTCCACAGATATCTCAAAATCGCTAAAACAAAAAAATGCAAATTGATTGGCACGATTATTGCACAGACTTTGCATTCTCCAAAATGCTCGATAATTCTCAAAATATCTATTTAGTCATTTCTAAATAGTATCAAGAGATTTTCTCAATCATTTCCAAGATTTTTCAATGTTGTTCGAGATGTCCACCGATTTCTCAATAATTATCGAGATTTTGAGAGATTAATTTATAATTCCCCCGATTTCCTAATAATTTTCGAGGTTTATGCAGATTTATACAGAGTAAGTCTTAATAATTTTTGAGATTTCCACAGATTTTCTTATAAATATCAATAATTCCAGAGAGTTTTTAATAATACTCAAGATATCCCAATAATTTTTGAGATTTGCACAGATATCTCAAAATCACTAAGGTAAAAACAATGCAAATTGATTGGCACGCTTATTACATAGACCTTGCATTCTCCAAAATGCTCGATAATTCTAAAAATATCTATTTAGTCATTTCTAAATAGTATCAAGAGATTTCCTCAACCATTTCCAAGATTTTTTAATGTTCGAGATGTCTACAGAATTCTCAATAATTATCGAGATTTTTAGAGATTTATTCATAATTCCCAAGATTTCTTAATAATTTTTGAGGTTTATACAGATTTATACAGAGTAAGTCTTAATATTTTTTGAGATTTCCACAGATTTTCTTATAAATATCAGTAATTCCAGAGAGTTTTTAATAATATCCAACATATCCCAATATTTTTTGAGATTTCCACAGATATCTCAATAATTCTTATGAGCAGGGTTTCGCGAGGGCGTTCTTCTTGTATCCATGTCTCTTGGAACCTATCGAATGATCACCCTTCTTACTAATCAACCCTTTGACTTATGGGTTGCAAATATTTTGAATTTTGATATGAAATTTCAACATATTACTTGTAATTTTTTGTAGATTTTTAGCTATTTTTATGAAATTCTTTGATATATTTATTGAGCTTTCTCAAGTGGACCTATCTATCTCTTTGAAAAAGTTATCTTCGAGTGTATATGGGCCTTGTAAATGCAGGCACTCGATATACCAATATAAATTTACTCTTAATCTAAATTTCTAAATAGTTTAGTTTTTGTAATTTTTTTGTTCTTAATTTTTTTTTCTAGATGGGTTCACTAAGTCGCTTAGAATTACGGCCACTGTAGACCTTTAGGTGCGTAATACTCGAAAGCTACATTTCTTCGTACTCGTGTAAATAGAGGCCATAAACAAAACTGGTCTGTGGTAAGTTCTTCTGAAGACTAAACTCTTGCCTAGATCTTCGTGCACGTCTCCAAAAATCGTGATGTCCCCCGTGAAGT
The DNA here is from genome assembly GCA_951805005.1 of Othius punctulatus. Taxonomy (NCBI): domain Eukaryota; kingdom Metazoa; phylum Arthropoda; class Insecta; order Coleoptera; family Staphylinidae; genus Othius; species Othius punctulatus. The sequence continues at coordinate 78,596,432 of OX638142.1, forward strand.
CGATGGAATTCCTGCCGGAGTGCAAAGTGCAATCCGCAGCATTAATTCACCAGAGGAGGCTCGCGGCAGCGGCGTGCGGGTTCCGGGGGGCAGGGGGGCCGATGGGGGGCGCAAATGCCTTCGTGATAAAATAAAGGAGGCGGCACACATAAACGCTATCGACGTATTACGGCGGGAAATAACAAAGTGTGACACGGCTATAGGTGACAGGCTATAAAATCAACACACAAACACGCCGGAACACTGCGAACCGGGGATAATGGAAGATTGAATAAGAGTGTAAGACTCGGGGATGTAGCTGGGGAGACAGGCGGGGATCTGCGACAAATAGACGGCCCAATATCCAGGGCCGAACCGAGCCGCGCCGCCCAAATCCTTAATGAAAACGTGCCTGGCCGCAATCCGACGGTTTCTAATTGATTGAATTGATTTTCCCCCATCAGCAGCGCATGTAAGGGGGCCAAGGGAGCGATGGGAGCGGAAAAATTACCCGGCCGAAAATGTTATCAAACCCAGTCGAAAATTCACATCATCAGCAAGAACCTCTAATACTTTCGATCGGATATCTAAACTTTAATTCTTGAGATTCACGAATTCTTACAACATCAAGAATTTAGAGAAGAACTCTTATTAGTGATTAGGCAAATTTGTTAGCTATAGCCAAACCTCTCAAGAATGAAAAACATAATTTAGCAATAATAATTTATTAGTAAATGACGTCGAAAAATGACAAAAAAAAAGTAACACCCCATTTGGTAATAGAACTGTCTTTTATTTACTTGTCGTTTGCACAACCTCTTAAAATAATATCATCAAATTGTGGTAAATATCAAACCTTTGTTAAAAACTCTTTCTTCTAAAAAATAACAATTGAGGCTCTAGGGAGACTTTCCTCACTTTTTACTGACCCTGTATACACTGACATCGGTATATCAGCCCCTAGGAGTCTGACGGAGAGGCTATTACTGCGTCGCTGCCTATCTAAATTAGATCGCTCGCAGAATGAAAAGAATCCATATTTTCGATTTAATTTGAACTAATTTACATCCTTAAATTGAAAATTGTGTATTTTCTGGGAGAGCAGTTGATGAATCCCGCCGGCGGCGAGGGGGAGCCCCCCCAATAATCGCCTCGCTGCCGAGGCTGGGGGAAATTTTCGGATCAGTCCCGCAATTTACTCGGGGAAACACGCGCATTCATACACATCCAATCATCCGCCAGGAAGTAAGTGGACTTCTGTCTGAAATTAGGTCGGCATTCAGGCCGCATGTCTTTTTTCTTTCAGGGCTTAATAGGTGGCCCGTGCATGCGCACACATTCACACATTGCTCGAAAATAGTGTGATTTTGAAGTTGTTTGAGTACCACAGATCAATACAAGTGTGTAGGAGAATCAGAATCTACATTAATTAAACTTCAAGTCAAGATGCGCGACCGTTCTACAAGCTACATGAAAGCTACAAGCTACATAAGCTACATAAAAACTGAAAATATTTTATAAGTTTTATAGTTATCAGAAATGTAACAACAGAAGAAGAAAGTTTAGCAAAATCGGAAAAAACAGTAGTATATAACGTTATTAGCCCGACATAGGTTATATAACAGACGAGGTTAAGATATTGTAAAGTCGAGGCGCAGCCGAGATTTTATAATCAACCGAGTCTGCTACATCGATATCGGCAGTATGTTGTTTTATAGTTTTAGTGATACTAACATAAAAAGGATTAAATTTTGCGAAATTATTTTCATAAATAATATTGATATATTTCAAGTATGGTGTGTTGGTAAAAATATCCTTTAGTGTAAAAATATGCAAAAATATGCTTTTATAGTCATAATTCTGTTACGACAGTATAACACAATAAAAAATAAATTAAACAACCTTCTAAACAACCAAAATAACGTAATTATAAAATTAGGCAATAGATAAGTTTTATCGGAATTATGTAATTTTTATTGTGACTTAAAAACGTGACAAAATTTGTATGTATTCTAAATTACAAAATTTCAATAGCCTAATGATAACTTTAATGTGAATTGATATATTTCACTATAAAATGTAAAATATCATTGCAAATTTGTATAATACAATGCAAAATATCTGCGGCGATGATTTTCTTTTTGTAAATTTCCAAAATTAATTAAAATAAACTTAAAATACAGCTCATGTTACTTCAGATTGAAATTTGAAGAAAATTATGGAAGGGGTGTATGCAACGTATAAAAAAAGTAACCAAAACCGAGTAAATGGTCTTTATAGAATTTTACTTCTCTAGCTGCATATCAAAATTCTGGAAAAACTAGTAATAGGGTATATTTGGATTTTTGCATTCTCTAATAGTATCAAGTAGACTTAATAAGTGTATAAAATTTGAGCGTTGCTAATGCATTATGAGAGTGCAAAAAAAAAAATAATCAAAAAACGAGTAAAATCACTTTGTATAATTTTACTTCTCTAACTTCAGATTAAAATTTCCATTTCCATGATTAGTCAATATTTTTCATACTAGAATTTCTCAATTATTTCCTAGATTTTTCAATATTGTTCGAGATTTCTACAGATTTCTCAATAAGTGTCGAGATTTCTGCAGAGTTTTCTATAATTCACAAGGTTTCTTAATAATTTTCGAGATTTATACAGATCTTTCATTATTCCCCAAGATTTCGAGTGTTTTTTCAATAATTTCTATTTTTTTTTCATTCTACAAATGTTTCTATAATGTATTCTTAAAATATCTAAACATTTCTAATTTTTACCAAGATTTCGAGAGATTTTCCAATCATTTCTACGATTTCTCATGATACTTTTTAAGATTTTTAAAGATTTTCCAATTATCATCACGATTTCTGAAGTTTTTTCAATAATTTCATGACCAAAATATGAAAATTGGTATTTTCTATAATTACCAAAATTTCTTAATAAATTTCGAGATTTTCACCGATTTCCTAATTAATATCAATAATTCTAGAGATTTTTTTTATAATTTCCAAGATTTCCCAATAATATTCGAGATTTCTACAGATATCTCAATAATTCTTACAATTTTGAGAGACATTTTCGAGATCATAAAAATAAAATATGATTGACATGATCATTACTCATATTTTTCATTGTCCAAATTTATCGATAATATAAAACTAATGTTGATTGCTTCTAAATATAGTCAAAATTCGAGATCGTTTTCCCGATTTCTCAATTATTTTTGAGATTTCTACAGATTTCGCAATAATGATCAACTTTCTGGTAATTTTTCATTAAATCCAAAGATTTCCCAATAAAAATTGCTATTAAAAACTCCACTTATTAATTGAAATAATAGGCATTTTTAAGAGAATTAAGAACTCCACTATGTCTTATAATCTGTAACATGACCATTACTCATATTTTTCAATCTCCTAATTTGTCGATAACATAAAAAGTATCAAGATATTTCTAAATATTGGCAAATTTCGAGATCTTTTCCCTGATTTCCCAATTATTTTTGAGATACCTACAGATTTCGCAATAATGATCAATAATTTGGTAATTTTTCAGAAAATCCATAGATTTCCCAATAAAAAAATTGCTATAAAAACTCAACTTTTTAAATGAAATGATAAGCATTTTTAAGAGAATTAAGAACATTACTATGTTTTATAATCTGTAACATGATCATTACCCATATTTTTCAATCTCATAATTTGCCGATAATATAAAAAATATTGTCAAATTTCGAGATCATTTCTCTGATTTCCCAATTATTTTTGAGATATCAACAGATTTCGCAATAATTATCAATATTTTGGTAATTTTTCAATAAATTCAAAGAATTCCCAATAAGGAATTGCGAAAAATTGCTATTAAAAACTCCACTTTTTAAATGAAATGATAAGCATTTTTAAGAGAAATAAGAACTCTGCTTTGTTTTATAATCTATAACATGATCATTACTCATATTTTCCAATCTCAAAATTTGTCGATAATATAAAAAATATCAAGACATTTCTAAATATAGGCAAATTTCGAAATCATTTCCCTGATTTCTTAGTTATTTTTGAGATAACTACAGATTTCGCAATAATAATCAACTTTCTGGTAATTTTCAAATGAATTCCAATAATTCCCAATAAAAAATATTAAAAACTGCGCTTTTTAAATGAAATGATAAGCATTTTTAAGAGAATTAAGAACTCTATTATGTTTCATAATCTAAACTAAACTATATAATATATCAATGCTTTTTCATTGTCATATTTTCTATACTCTAAATTTGTCGATATACAAAAAAATATCAAGACATTTCTAAATATTATCAAATTTCGAGATCATTTCCTTGATTAATATTTTGGTTAATTTTTCAATTAATCCAAAGTTTTCCCAATAAAAAATTGCAATTAAAAACTCCACTTTTTAAATGAAATGATAAGCATTTTTAAGAGAATTAAGAACTCTTACTATGTTTTATAATTTATAACATGATCATTACTAATATTTTTCAGTCTCCAAATTTGTCGATAATATTAAAAAAATATCAAGACATTTCTAAATATTGTCAAATTTCGAGATCATTTCGCTGATTTCTCAATTATTATTTAGATCTACAGATTTCACAATAATGATCAATATTTTGGTAATTTTTCAGTTAATCCAAAGATTTCCCAATAAAAAATGCTATTAAAAACTCCACTTTTAAAATGAAATGATAAGCATTTTTAAGAGAATTAAGAACTCTACTATGTTTTATAATCTATAACATGATCATATGTTTTATTCTCCAAATTTGTCGATATACAAAAAAATATCAAGACGTTTCTAAATATTATCAAATTTCGAGATCATTTCCCTGATTTCTCAATTATTTTTGAGATACCTACAGATTTCGCAATAATGATCAATACTTTGGTAATTTTTCAGTAAATCCAAATATTTCCCAATAAAAAATTGCTTTTAAAAACTCCACTTTTTAAACGCAATGATAAGCATTTTAAAGAGAATTAAGAACTCTTCTATGTTTTATAATCTATAACATAATCATTACTTATATTTTTCAATCTCCTAATTTGTCGATAATATAAAAAAAATATCAAGATATTTGTAAATATTACCAAATTTCGAGATCATATCCCAGATTTCCCAATTATTTTTGAGATATCTACAGATTTCGCAGTAATAATCAACTTTCTGGTAATTTTCAAATGAATTCAAATAATTCTCAATAAATATTGCTATTTAACACTGCACTTTTTAAATGAAATGATAAAAGTTTTTAAGAGAATTAAGAACTCTATATAATAATAATAATAAAATAAACTATATAATATTTCAATGCTTTTTTAACTTTTCCTATGTCTCAAATAATATCTTACCCACCAGTGAGTTTAAAAAATATATATATTTTATTTTGACCCACTAGTAAAAAAAAGTCCGCCATCGCTGTCATAGGGGATACGATTTCACACCTTTAAGGAAAGTGGCCTTGCAGCAGGAACGCGTCCTTTGCTGCCTCAATAGATTTCATTCTACTATCAATTACTTATCGATCATGGATCTCGTCAATAATATCGAAAATAATATACTGGCGATAAAGACAGATAAAACGCAGCCCAGGCAAACCAATGAAAAGGTAGCTAGATGACATAGAAGTAATAGCAGGGAAGAAATGGCTCTTCAGAGTTTATCCCGATAATGAATTGGCATTTGAACAATTGGCGGAATTGGCGAATTCTGAAATGATTATACCATAATAATAATTTTTTTTTTTAATGGCAATCGAAATCTACGAAATTTTATCCACTTGTAGCAGAAATTCCAAATTCAGTTTCCAAAAATCATTAGAAGATCAAATACAAAGGAAGAGCTTTTAATTTTTTTGGATTTTTCTAAATTAATCCTAGATTCAATTGTTTTCAGTTGGTCAGAGCTTCCAAGTTTGCATTTGTTTCACGTTTTTCTTGCAAATTTCAAAATTTTGTTTCGTTTTTATGTTAGGTGGCTGCTCGAGATTAAATTGGTGGTTGCTTGATGGCGAAAGGTTGGGTTGTACCAGGGTTGTACATTGTGTAGTACTAGATTTAAATTGTAATAATAATCAGATTTGTTTTAAAGGTAATCGCAATCTTTACGAAATTTTATCCACTTGCAGCAGGAATCCCAAATTAAGTTTCCAAAAATCATTAGAGGATCAAATCAAAAAGGAGATCATTAATTTTTTTGGATTTCTCTAAATTAATACTAGATTTAAATTGTAATAATACTGAGATTTGTTTTAAAGGTAATATATTTACGAAATTTGATGTACTTGCAGCAGGAATTCCAAATTAGGTTTCCAAAAATCGTTAGAGGATCAAATCCAAAAGGAGATCTTTTAATTTTTTTTGAAATTTTCTAAATTATTACTAGATTTAAATTGTAATAATAATGAGATTTGTTTTAAAGGTAATCGAAAACTTTACGAAATTTGATCCACTTGTAGCAGAAATTTCAAATATTCAGTTTCCAAAAATTATTAGAGGATCAAATCCAAAAGGATATCTTTTAATTGTTTTGGATTCTTCTCAACTAGTACTAGATTTACATTGTAATAATAATAAGATTTGTTTTGAAGGTAATCGAAATCTTTGCGAAATTTGATCCACTTGCAACAGGAATTTCAAATTAAGTTTCCAAAGAGGATCAAATCCAATTTTTTTTTGGATATTTTAAAATTAATACTAGATTTAAATTGTTTTCAGTTGGTCAGAGTTTCCAAGTTTACATTTTGTTCACATTTTCGTTGCAAATTAAAAAAATGTGTTTCGTTTTTATGTTTGGTGGTTGCACGAGATTAAATAGGTGGTTGCTTGATGGCGGAAGGTTGGGTTGTTGGGCCCTGTGGCTAGGGCTGGCCGCATCTCATCCACCGCAGCGGGAATTCGTGAGGGTCGTGGAATATTAATAAAAACCAGAGCAGGAGGACGTTCCGGCCGCACTTATTGCACATTATATATAAGGAGAATATAAGCATATTGAAAATACCAGGCCGCGCTGCGTCCGTATAACGTATCGGCGGGTATAGACGAGAAACGTGGTTCTGTGCGGGGAGGGAACACAATCGAGGCCGGGGATTATATTGAGGCTTGGATTTTAAGCGATTCATTATATTCCGCACGCATTCCGACGGTTATGGCTCCCTTATTGGGACGCGATAATTGATTCGGATACCATCTCGGCCTCACGGCGATGCGCGGTGGAGAGCTCTAAGAGGTCTCGGTTTTCTGTAGACATGTGTCCACATGAGGAGACACCCCGAAGACACACCTGTTAGATACCTTTCAATTACGCCCACGTTAATTACCAGTGGTGCGCTCGCCCGGCTACCGGAAGTGGATTGCGGAAGTGGGGCGCGCGGGCGGCCGGGGAGCGTCCGGCCCCTCGGAAAATGCAATTCCTCCGGCGTCCGAGTCGCCGCCGCCCCCCTGTCCCTCTCACCTTCCCCGGCGGTCCAGGACAGCTGAAAGATTTCCAATAAACGCGCTACCCAATTTCCTCGTCTGCGATATCCGCTTTCGGTCCGGTTAAATTTAACTCCCTTCACTTTCAGATGACTTGTGTGATAAATACGTTTCTTATTATTTAAATGAAACGCCATTGTCGGTGGTGTGGGGGGCCCTCTCTGGTGTGCGGATATTGGCTCTCGGCCGAGGCAATATCCCGTGGGGGAGATGAGTCGAATGTAATTAGTCCCTTCCGCGGCCCGGACGCTTTTTAATTGTCTCCCCCGGATCGTGCGGACCTCGACCCTTTAATAAATCACCCGTGCGGGGGGCGGCCGCCCCCCGCACAAACAAACGGGGGGCGCCCCGTGATCCGCGCGGTCACCGCAGAGGGATAACCCTGGGGGGACGCACGGGGGTAAGCCCGTGGAACGTATAACCGACTGAGCGGCGAATGGCTTTTTCTTTTGAGTATAATTTCAAGGAGGAAATTGGGAAAATCTCTTATACTTCCCTTTTTCATTCTCTTTAGGCTGATCATTTTTCATGCCATCTCCGACCCCCGGCCCGCCCCCGCAGTGCGGCGCAGCGGCCGAGAGCTCCGGTCCACTTCAATTAAGATGGTGGCGGCCCACGGGGATCCGCGGCGGCCGCCCCCACGTTGAAATGTATATATACGACCGAGGCAGACTCCTAGCCGGATAAACAGTCCGGGAATCTTATTACACGGAGCCCTGCATCGCCCCAACTCATCGATTCCGGACGCGGATAGAAATGAAATTACTTCTGATACGCCCTGTATGAAACCAATCAACCACAATACCATGCCAATGCACCTGATGAGTGAAGACAATATTTTAACCAGAAACGAAAATCAACACTATGATAAGCTGTTGACAGAGCTACAAGCTACCTCACTACCGGACGTAATTTATAAACAATGGAAATCATGATCTGTACTATGGATTGCTGGATTATTCAGTAATATATATGAGCCGTTTATTTTGAAAGTGGCTTAAGTCCATTTTCATCTTTTATCAAGTTGGCACTTGTGACATTTATAATTTATGCTGAACTGTCAAAAAAATTAATCGGTATTGAAATATACTTAGTACATTTGAAAATTTTATATCACGTACATTTTCAAAATAATATAAATACTGAAAATCCTAATTTTTAAAGTGACCTAAGTCCACTTTTTATTGACGATGTCAAAAAGTGCGGCCCAAAATGTTGAAAGCAGTGATGAAGATAATTTAAATTACGTTTTGATATTAAATTGAAATTTAAAAAATAATATTTAATTTAAAGAAATTATTAAACTCATGGGAAAGGATAAAATAACAAGATTTCTTGATTCTGAAAGTGAAGAGGAATTAAACCCATACAACAGATTTAAAAAAAGAAGGAGAATTTTAGAAGTTCATTCTTCAACAGAGGAAGAGTAATTGAGAATGAGAATTTACAAAACAGCACCTTCAAAGAAGGATTCAGAGAACACAGAGGTGGTACTTATATTCAGAAAATTCGTAAAATTAAACGGAATTCAGGGAAAAGATACGATACACAATCGGGAAAAATTATTCCTGCCAAAGTTTTTCAAAATGAAGATTGCCAATGCACAAAAAAACTGCTTGAAAAATTTAAATGAAACAGAAAGAAAACGTATTTTCGAAGTGTTTTGTAACTTAGGAGACTTTCATAAGCAAAATATATTGCTATACGAAGCGACCGGACGCAGTGTTGTAAAAAAAAGACGTCAGAGAAACGGAAAAGGTTCATGTAGAAATGAGAGTTTTACGTATTGGTTAAATTCTAAAACAGGCAAAGTTGCTGTTTGTAAAAAAATATTTTTAGATACTTTTCAAATAAGCGAAGGACGATTGAAACGTGTATTAAAATCTAAAAACGTTGGCAACGATTTACGTGGGCGTTTGCGTCTAGAAAAATATGTGATGAAGCAAATATGATTGTTCAAAACCATATTAACAGTTTCCCGAAATTTGAATCCCATTATACAAGGGACCATAATCCCGACAGAAAATATCTTCATCCTGAACTGACTATAACAAAAATGTTTAATTTTTATGAGCTTCACTGTGAAGAAAATAAAAGCAGTTAATGAATGGACTTATAGAAAAATATTCAAAAGGGATTTTAATCTACATTTCCACCAACCACGCAAAGACACATGTCAAAGATGTGATCTATTAAACATTAAAGTCAAAGCATCAGAAAACCATGAAGAACAGAAAAAACTTATGGAAAAACATGATATTCATTTGAAGCTAGCAGAATCGGCTAGAAATGCGTTAAAACAAGATCAAGAGCGAGTATCAAGTAATCCATCTCATTATTTTGGCTTTTCATTCGATTTGCAGAAAGCGTTACCATTCCCAAAGTTAACTACTTCAGTAGCTTATTATAAATGTAACATGTATATTTTAAATTTAGGCATACACAATTTCCACAACGATAATGTATACATGTACGTTTGGGATGAAACAAAAGCTTCTAGAGGTTCCCAAGAAGTGGCTTCATGCCTCTTGAGACACCTAAAAACCCTGAAAGGTGAAAAACACATCATTGCATATAGTGACATGTGTGGAGGACAAAACAGAAACATCAAAATATCTTTAATGTGGTTAAAAATTCTATCGATGGGAAATGATGTGGAAATCATAGACCACAAATTTTTAATATCAGGGCATTCATTTTTACCCAATGACAGAGATTTTGGCGTTATAGAAATTTCGTTAAAAAGAAATCAGTTATTGTATGTGCCACAAGATTATTATAATATAATTAAAAAATGTAGAAAAGGTAATACTTTCATACTAAATGAAATGAAACAAGAGGATTTTACATCAACAAGACTCTTGGAAGAAGCAGTTTACAAAATATCCAAAAATACCAACGGAGAAAAAATAAATTGGCTTCAAATATGCTGGATGCGATTTTTAAGAAATGAACCATATAAAATTTTATACAAAACAACCATGGATGAGAACGCAGAATTTAAAATTCTTGATTCATTGCCACGTCGGGGTAGACCTAAAAAATTTGGGAATATTGTATTGCCATCGTTATATAAAAGTATAAGAAGCATCACATCACTAAAATACCGACACATGATGGACTTATTGCGGAATATACCTCCGGAACACCATAACTACTTCAACTCACTCCCGCATACTGAGAATGTTAACGAATAACTTGTTACTAAATTTATTTCTATTATCTAAAAATATAATTTAAATGTTTTTTTCTTCTATTTTTTAAGCTATATGTAACGGACTTAAGCTCTTTCACTTTTTGTAACAAAATAAATTTTTATTTTGAAAGTGACCTAAGTCCTTTTAAAGTAAGCAAGGTCATATTATACACTTAATAATAGCGACTTTTTAATAGGATGTATAAAATTATATCCCTTAAATGCGATTTAACATTGCAAGTCAACCATATATCTTACGTATATTTTTAATTTTGTAAAAACGCAAAACCTTAAGTATTTCAAATTAAAGATAAATGGACTTAAGTCACTTTCAAAATGAACGGCTCATTTATCCTTTATATGTTCATTAGCATGTACATGAGCATATTTATTTTTTGTTTTTTCGTTAGTAGATTCATCTTCACTTTTATCTTTTAAAGCCTAAAATCTTTTTAAAGGCATACGAGAGCAGTTTAGTTACCACGTAGAACTGAAAGCTGGTCCTTGCAGACAAAAAACAAAGATCTGCAGATTGGCTAAAACTATTTAGAAAATATTCACACGTAGATCTGAAAGATCTACGTATCTATCTAATCTATGATCTATGTGGTCGATCTATCTAAAGATCTAAAGATCCATTACAGACATAAAAACATCTGCAGATTGGCTGAAACCATTTAGAAAAAAATCACACGTAGATCTGCAAGCTGATATTTGAAGACTAAAAAAGATCTGCAGATTGGCTAGAACCATTTAGAAACAATTTTTATCAAATATCGATGATATTAAAAAAAATATCTATTTTCGTTAACTTCGATAACTTGTGTCGTCAGTCAAAACAAAAGGATCAGAAGATTTACTAAAACTATTTAGAAATTTTTCACAAGTAGATCTGAAAGATAGCCATTACAGACATAAAAAACATCTGCAGATGTTTTGTGGATGGTTCCAGTCAATCTGCAGATTGACTGGAACCATTTAGACAAGAATACCACAAGTAGATCGCAAGCTGATTTTTGAAGACTAAAAAAATATCTGCTGCTTGACTAAAACCATTTAGAATTATTTTTTAATTAAATATCCATAATATTAAAAATAAAAACAATTTTCGTTAAGTTCGACAACTTTTGTTGAATTTATGACGTCTACAATTTTCATTGAACCCGTGGTGGCATCGGCAGCTTTTTTTGAATGTGTTTGAATGTTTGATGACTTCGACAAGTTATGTTGAATAATCGACATATAAATAGGATATGTTCATAAAAAATGTCCATCAGGGGTAGCTGTGGAAATACATACGTATGTCCGTGACTTGCTTCAGATTTTTAATTTTCTGACAAGTGCCAAGTGATAAACTAACCTCTTGTCTAAGTCGACGCAATGATTTTGTTAGTTCAAAAAAAGATCTGCAGATTTACTAAAACAATTTAGAAAATATTCACACGTAGATCTGAAAGCTGGCCATTACAGACATAAAAACATCTGCAGATTGGCTGAAACCATTTAGAATTTTTGTTTTATCAAATATCGATAGTATAAAAAGAAAATGAAATTTCGTTAACTTCGATAACTTTTGTTGAATTTGTGACGACGTCTACAATTTTACAATCTACGACGTCAGACAAAAAAAAGATCTGAAGACTTACTAAAACTATTTAGAAATTATTCACTCGTAGATCTGAAAGATACCCATTACAGACGTAAACAGATTTGCAGATTGGCTGAAACCATTTAGATAAGAAAATCACAAGAAAATCGTCAATTTATGACGTCTACAATTTTCATTGAACTTCTATTGAATGTGTTTGAATGTTTAATGACTTCGACAAGTTTTGTTGAATAATCAACATATACGATATGTTCATAAAATAAGTGCATCAGGGGTGGCTGTGGAAATACAAACGTATGTCCGTGACTTGCTTCAGATTTTCAATTTTCTGACATGTGCTAAGTGATAAACTAACCTCTTGTCTAAGTCGTCGCAATGATTTTGTTGGTTCGCTTTACAAGAGTTCTTGCACATCAGCAATGACCTCCTGCTGAAAACTGCTGCCAGTTTTCCGGAAAAAGTTGACAGTTTTTCCATATTTTTGACACTGACAGATGGCTCAATGACATTCGATTTGAATTTTATGAATGTGAATCAAGTCACGAATATACGTTTAAGTTTCCACAACCGTCCTTGATGAATTTTTTTATGAACATAGGGTACATGAATTTATACTTGAGTAACTTTTTTTTTTAATAATCGCCATTTTTTTTTTAATCTCGACTCGATTTTTTCATGACTTGGATAAGTGTTGTTGAATAATCGACGTGAATACGCCAATTTATATATTATTAACATTATTTTCTGGAATAATCGACAAGTTTTGTTTGTGATCTACAAATTTTATTGAATTATGGATAATTTTCACTGAACCTGTAATAGCATCGTGGCACGATGCACTTTTCTGGAATAATCGATAAGTTTTGTTGAAATTATGCTGTTATCTACAAATTTTATTGAATTATCAATAATTTTCATTGAACCAGTATTGCCATCGACAGCTTTTGTTGAATTTTTGATGACTTCGATATGTAAATACATCAATTTATACTACATTAACATTTTTTTACAGTAATCGACAATTGTCGTTAAACTCAACAAGTTTTGTTGAAATTATGATGTCATCTACAAATGTTATTGAATTATCGATAATTTTCATTGAACGTGTAATGTCATCGACAGCTTTTGTTACACTCGACAAGTTTGGTTGAATTTATTGTATCATCTACAAATTTTATTGAATTATCAATTATTTTCATTGAACCTGTAATGTCATCGACAGCTTTTGTGAAATTTTTGATGACTTCGACAAGTTTTGTTGAATAATCGACATGCGAATACGTCAATATATACTTTATAACCCTTTATTTTCCAGAATAATTGAAAATTTTCGTTAAACTCGACAAGTTTTGTTGAAATTATGATGTCATATGCAATTTTTTTTGAATTATTGACAATTTGCATTGAACCTGTAATGTCATCGACAGGTTTTGTTGAATTTTTACTGACTTTGACATCGACACAATGATCAATTAAAAAAATATATCAATTTTAAATTAAATCAATGATTTATTTTAAAAAATCAGTAAGTTTTGTTGAATAAACGACGTGTGATTACGTCAATTTATACTTAATAAGCTTTTTTTTTCAGAATAATCGAAAATTTTCGTTAAAGTCGACAAGGTTTGTTGAATTTATTCTGCAAATTTTATTCAATTATCGATCATTTTCATTGAACCTGTAATGTCATCGACAGCTTGGGTTGAATTTTTGATGACATCGACAAGTTTTGTTGAATAATCGACATGTAAATATGTCAATTTATACTACAATTACATTTTTTCGACAATAATCGACCATTTTCGTTAAACTCAACAAGTTTTGTTAACATTATGTCATTTACAAAGTTTATTGAATTATGGATAATTTTCATTGAACCTATAATGTCATCGACAGCTTTTGTTAAATTTTTGATAACTTCGACAAGTTTTTTTGAATAATCGGCATGTAAATACGTCAATTTATACTACATCTAATATTAAATATGCAATTAATAAATTTTCAGCAGTTTCAGTAAAGGGGGACCCATACTAGTCAGTGCAGAAAGTTATATCTTTGATTTTCTCACTTATTTAGTACAGAAATTTTGTCAAATTTTCAGGATAATTATCTTAAGGTGTACTAAACACAAATATAATATTAAATATGCAATTAATAAATTTTCAGAAATTTCAATAATAGGGGACCCATACTAGTCAGTGCAGAAAGTTATATCTTTCATTTTCTCATTTATTTAGTACAGAAACTTTGTCAAATTTTCATAATTATCATAATTATCATAATTATCTTAAGGTGTACTAAACACAAATCTAATATTAAATTTGCAATTATTAAATTTTCAGAACTTTCAGTAATATGGGGCCCATACTAGTCAGTGCAGAAAGTTATATCTTTCATGTTCTCACTTATTTAGAACTGAAACTTTGTCAAATTTTCAGGACAATAATCTTAAGGTGTACTAAACACAAATCTAATATGTATAAAGTATATCAGGTGGTGAACTTTTCGAACGCCCCCTGTACTGGAAAATAATTAGAGACTAAGTTTTAATCATCCTCTACGTCTACGTGATTGGACTGGTGGGTTGGGGGAAATAAATTAACGGGCCTCCATGTAGGGTCATCAATTTTAATTACCGCTGAATTCATTCCGTATCTAAATAAATAAATGATCGAACTTGTATTTGTAGTCAATTACGATCGCATTGTTTTTACTTTTTTCGTACATCTATGCCACAGATTGTTTTGGTACACGGACGTCCAATTAATTCGAGGGTAAAACCTTCGCAGAGGGGTGATCCCCGCCTCCTGCGGCCGCCCCCTCGCGTAAACGGTTTACTTTTTTACGTCAGTCAATTTTTATGTGGCGTTTTAAATTAAATCCGACTGCAGAGGGTCGTTCGTGGAGGGGCCGGGGGCGGCCATAAAGAACATTTATGTTTATGCCGCCGCGCGTCGGAGGCGGCGCGCGGAGTGGTCCGGCGGCACTTTGATTCCCGGGGCCCCAAAGCCCCCCCGGCTCAAGTGAAACGGTTTCCCGGGCACGACAAATTCGGTGCCACGTAACTTTTACTGCGGCCAAATGAAATTTCCTCGCGCGCGCTCTGCCGCAAGAAAGTTCATTTCGTTAAGTCTTATGAGCTCCGCATGCACGCGCGCCACTTCCGCCCCCGCGGGGCGGGGGCGGCGCACCGCACGCCACCCCCCGGGACACACACACACACCCTCGCACATGAACACGGGGGTGAGCTAGGGACCCCGTGAGCCCCGATGAAAAATCCAATTTACCTTATCTCGACTAAATCTTGACCAGCGGAATGGAAAACCCGTGTAGGTGTGCGTATTTCTCCGCCGCCCCCGCCGCCGCGGCTTTATACGTCTGTGTGTGCGCACGTGTATTAGATTGCAGTTGTAAATTGGCCGACAGGAATGCAATTATGGCTGATCGATCGACGTTTCGGCGCTGGTTTTAATTACCCCCGGAGCGGCCCCCGTTTATCTCTCCCGGCCCTGGGACGCACACGAGGAGACCGTCTGCGTCGCAATGTTAACGTTAACGTGATCCCCCGGTCGGCGGCAATTAATTAATAATAAATTGCTGCCGGGCAGAGGTAGGCGGGTAGTTTAGGTAGCATGCGGCACGGCAGTGAAATAAATCCGGGGGCCCCCCGGAGCCCCGCCGAGCCACCGCTCGTGTGCGGTGCGTTAAGTCCACGGATGTAATTAGACATGTAAACTCGGCGGGACGCGCGCCCACACCCCCCATGCCCCCGGCGCAGATTATCCATATTTCATCCGGCGCGCTTTATAATTGCCGCCTCCTCCGTAGAGCTCCAGTGGCGCCTTTAATATTACTCTTGTCGTGTTTTATTATTTTTTTCCAACTACACATAAACTAATACATACTGTACAGTTATGTACAAAGAGTTATCATATCTACCAAATTTCAATGTCAGAAATTTTAAGAAATCAGTTTATTTTCAGTTATCTAGGCAAATTTTTAATAATTGCTGTTAGAATTGTGACTATTGCTGCAAAATTTGCAATCATATCTACCAAAAGTCAAAAACTTCACTATTTCTTAACTTTCTGCCAAAACTTCAACTATTATGTTGAAACTTTAATTAATGCTATATATTTAAAAAATAAAATAAGATATTTGCAATTATCCATATAATATATAACATATATAACATATATATAACATCTAATTTTTTCTGTCAAAACTTCAAACTATTTCGTTGAAAGTTCAATTATTGCTATAGATATTTAAAGAAATAAGTTTATTTTCAGTTATCTAGTCAAAATTTCAGTAATTGCTGTAAAAGTTGTGACTATTGCTGTGTAAAATTTGCAATCATATCTATCAAAAGTCAAAAACTTCACTATTTCTTCACTCTTCTGCCAAAACTTCAACTATTTTGTTGAAATTTTAATTATTGCCATAGAAATTACCAAAATATAAGTATATTTTCAGTTATCTAGTCTAAACTTCAAGAATTATGACTATTGCTGTAAAATTTTCCATCATATCTATCATACAGTTAAATATTTTCGTCAGAACTTCAACTATTTCGATTAAATTTCAATTATTGCTACAGAAATTTCAAGAAACTAGTGAGTATATTGAGTATATTTTCAATAGCTGCTGTTAGAATTGTGACCATTGGTACAAAATTGGTAATCATATCTACCAAAAGTCAAAACCTTCACTATTTCTTGACTCTTCTACCAAAACTTCAACTATTTTGTTGAAATTTTAATAATTGTCATAGAAATTTAAAAAAATAAGCATATTTTCAATTATCCAGTCAAAATTTCAATAATTGCTGTCATAATTGTGACTATTGCTTAAAAATTCCAATAAATGCTGTAAAAATTGTGACTATTGCTGTAAAATTTGCAATCGTATGTATTAATATGTCATTTTTTCCATCAAAATTTTAACTAGTTCGATAACATTTCAATTATTGCTATATAAATTTCAAGAAACAAGTATATTTTCAGTTATCTAGTCAAGATTTCAACAATTGGTGTAAACATTGTGACCATTGCTGTAAAATCTGCAATCATATCTATCAAAAGTCAAAAACTTCAACTATTTTGTTGATAAAAGTTTCAACAAAATAGTGCTTAAAAGTGCTAAATAAATTATTGCTTTAAAAAATTCAAAAAAATTAGTATATTTTTAATTATCAAGTCAAAATTTTAATAATTGCTGTCATAATTGTGACTATTGCTTAAAAATTCCAATAAATGCTTCCAATTGTGACTATTGCTGTAAAATTTGCAATCGTATGTATTAAAATG